>CM056710.1:6750509-7288009 GCA_029849275.1 Papilio elwesi | reverse complement strand
AAAGAAGGGTCACTCCCAGCGGGTGTTAGGGGACCGAGAGTTGGAGAGGCCGACAAACTTTGTGGAAAGTCAGCACCCCGCTCACCTGGAAGGGCTGCAGTTCGACTGCCTGACGGACGGTGACGAAGTTGCCCAGCGAGCTGCCGTCGATGTAAGGATTTACACCGACGGCAGCAAAATTGACGGCAGGGTCAGCGCGGCGCTATCCATTTGGGATGGCGCCTCGGAGACTTCCTGCCGGAAATTAAAGCTGGGGAACTTCTGCACCGTATATCAGGCGGAACTGTATGCCCTATATGAGGCCGTCAAATTTATTGTTAGGAGTCCCGCAGTGAGGTTTGGTGTATACTCCGACTCAAGATCCGCCCTCGAAACGTTAAGGAACGTCGACTCCCTCCATCCCCTAGTGATGGGAATTAGGAAGTTGACGAAGGAAAGTGAGGAGATGGGAAAGAAAATAAAATGGAATTGGGTGAAGGCACACGTGGGGGTGGAGGGAAACGAGAGGGCGGATGAACTCGCAAAATTAGCTGCAGTCGGGGTAAAGACCAGACCTCACTACGAGAAATGCCCCGTTTCATTCGTCAAGCGACAACTGAGATTGGAGTCGCTTGACGAATGGAACAGGCGGTATAAAGAAGGACAGACGGCCTCGACAACGAGGGTCTTCTTCCCTGACGTAGTTGGTGCCTACCCCGTACTCCGCAGGATAGAGCTAGATCCCGTGCTGGTTCAGGTATTAACGGGGCACGGGGGGTTCTCAGAATACCTGCACAGGTTTAAGTGCAGAGAGAGCCCCTCGTGTACCTGTGACCCAGCACGGGAGGAGTCCGTGTTGCACGTAATGGTTGAGTGTCCAATCTTCGAAAAATGTAGAACTGAATGTGAAATAGAGATGAAAGACAAGATAACTCTAGAAAATATATGTAAACTAATAGGAAATAAAGAGACTGGACACATTTTTATTAGATTTTGTAAGAAGATAGCGGAGAAAATAATTAAGAAAAATAAAAATTTAGCATAGCAAAACCTAGTCATTTACAAAATGTATAGTAGTAAGTAGTTATAAGTAATTAGAGAATAAAATTGTAAATAAAAGTAGTTAAGCAAGAAAATTGTAAAAAATTGTAAAAATTGATCTTAAATAAAAATAAAATGACAAAGTCTCTGGATAAACCACGCCAGGGGGAGCAGCAGGGCGGCATAGCGCCGCCCAAAAAAAAAAAAAAAAAAAAAAAAAAAAAAAAAAAAAAAAAAAAACCTAACCTAACCTAACCTAACCTAACCTAACCTAACCTAACCTAACCTAACCTAACCTAACCTAACCTAACCTAACCTAACCTAACCTAACCTAACCTAACCTAACCTAACCTAACCTAACCTAACCTAACCTAACCTAACCTAACCTAACCTAACCTAACCTAACCTAACCTAACCTAACCTAACCTAACCTAACCTAACCTAACCTAACCTAACCTAACCTAACCTAACCTAACCTAACCTAACCTAACCTAACCTAACCTAACCTAACCTAACCTAACCTAACCTAACCTAACCTCGGAATGAAGACCAAGGCAAACTATGAAAGGGCACCGATTTCATTTGTCAAGCGACAGATTCGTCTGGATACGCTTGACAAATGGAATCGGCGGTACTTGGAAGGAGACACGGCCTCGACAACTAAGCTCTTTTTCCCTGACGTGACGAGCGCCCCCTCCACACTTCGAAAGCTGGATCTTAGTCCCGTGCTGGTTCAAATTTTGACGGGGCACGGGGGGTTCTCACAGTACCTGCACAGGTTTAAGTGCAGGGAGAGCCCCTCGTGCATCTGTGACCCAGCACGGGACGAGAGTGTGTTGCACATCCTGACTGAGTGTCCTGTACATGAGGCTGAAAGGACAGAAATAGAAGGAAAATTAAAACATGAAATCAAAAAAGAAAACTTACGTACACTGATAGGAACTAAGGAGAACAGAGATGAGTTCGTTAAGTTTGCAACATCCTTAGCCCAAAAAGTAATAAATAGAAATAAGATATAAAATAGTGTGATATTAGTTTTAGGGTATTTAAATTGGATATTAATTTGTATTTTAAGCTTTTTAAAATTTTTTATTGTATTTTATTTGAATTTAATTGTAGTTTTGTTTTTATCGTAGTCTTTTAAGTTTTAAATTATTGTATTTTAATTAGATTGTTTTTTTTAAAATTGTAATATTATTTTATCGTATCTTAAATCGTATTTTAATTGTAATTATAAATTTTGAAATTTTAAAATGTATGTACCCTGTAAATAAAGAATAAATGAAAAAATTATTTACCCCGTCGAAAAGGTCCCTGACCACCATGTTAGGGGAACGAGAGGGCGGCATAGAGCCGCCCAAAAAAAAAAAAAAAAAAAAAAAAAAAACCTAACCTAACCTAACCTAACCTAACCTAACCTAACCTAACCTAACCTAACCTAACCTAACCTAACCTAACCTAACCTAACCTAACCTAACCTAACCTAACCTAACCTAACCTAACCTAACCTAACCTAACCTAACCTAACCTAACCTAACCTAACCTAACCTAACCTAACCTAACCTAACCTAACCTAACCTAACCTAACCTAACCTAACCTAACCTAACCTAACCTAACCTAACCTAACCTAACCTAACCTAACCTAACCTAACCTAACCTAACCTAACCTAACCTAACCTAACCTAACCTAACCTAACCTAACCTAACCTAACCTAACCTAACCTAACCTAACCTAACCTAACCTAACCTAACCTAACCTAACCTAACCTAACCTAACCTAACCTAACCTAACCTAACCTAACCTAACCTAACCTCCAAGTATGAGGAGTCCCAGCACCCCGCCCACCTGGAAGGGCTGCAGTTCGACTGCCTGATGGACGGCGACGAAGTCGCCCAGCGAGCTGCCGTCGATGTAAGGATTTACACCGACGGCAGCAAAATTGACGGCAAAGTCGGCGCGGCGCTATCTGTATGGGATAGAGCCGCGGAGACATATTGCCGGAGATTAAAGCTGGGCGACTTCTGCACCGTATATCAGGCGGAACTGTACGCCCTATACGAGGCCGTGAAATATATAGCTAGGAGTTCCGCGGGGAGGTTTGGGGTTTACTCCGACTCGAGATCCGCCCTAGAAACACTACAAAACATCGACTCCCTCCACCCCCTGGTGATGGAAATAAGGAGGATGAATAGAGAGAATGGAGAAAAAGGGAAAAGGGTATTTTGGCATTGGGTGAAGGCACATGTGGGGGTGGAGGGTAACGAAAGGGCGGACGAACTTGCGAAGCAAGCTGCAGTCGGGGTAAAAACCAAGCCTCACTATGATAGATGTCCCGTTTCATTCGTCAAGCGGCAACTTCGGTTGGAATCGCTTGACGAATGGAACGGGCGCTATAGGGACGGAGAAACGGCCTCGACAACGAGGGTCTTCTTCCCAGATGCGGTTGGCGCCTACCCGGTACTCCGCAGCATAGAGTTGGATCCCGTGCTGGTTCAGGTCTTTACGGGGCATGGGGGGTTCGCTCAATACCTGCACAGGTTCAAGTGTAGGGAGAGCCCCTCATGCACCTGTGATCCAGCGCGGGAGGAGACAGTGTTGCACGCCATTATAGAGTGTCCAGTGTTCGGCAGAATTAGACAAGACTTGGAAACTGCAATGAAACAAAACATAGTATTTGAAAATGTAAGCAATATATTGAAAGACAAAGAAACTCGAAACAGATTTATAGGCTTTTGTAAGATAGTAGCTTCAAAATTAATATCCAAAAATAAAACATAGAGCCGAACACGGATAGATACAGTACCTGATTTTGACTTTTATATTTAAGATATTTATTTTAATTTAGTATTTTATTTCTCTTAGATTTTAATTGTTTTACTGTAAGTAGTTTTAAATTTTTTGACATGTATAACTTTAAGTAGTAATAAGAATATTGTACCTGATTTTATTTTGAAATAAAGAGAAATAAAGTCTCTGGCTTCACTACGCTAGGGGAACGAGAGGGCGGCATAGAGCCGCCCAAAAAAAAAAAAAAAAAAAAAAAAAAAAAAAAAAATTAACCTAACCTAACCTAACCTAACCTAACCTAACCTAACCTAACCTAACCTAACCTAACCTAACCTAACCTAACCTAACCTAACCTAACCTAACCTAACCTAACCTAACCTAACCTAACCTAACCTAACCTAACCTAACCTAACCTAACCTAACCTAACCTAACCTAACCTAACCTAACCTAACCTAACCTAACCTAACCTAACCTAACCTAACCTAACCTAACCTAACCTAACCTAACCTAACCTAACCTAACCTAACCTAACCTAACCTAACCTAACCTAACCTAACCTAACCTAACCTAACCTAACCTAACCTAACCTAACCTAACCTAACCTAACCTAACCTAACCTAACCTAACCTAACCTAACCTAACCTAACCTAACCTAACCTAACCTAACCTAACCTAACCTAACCTAACCTAACCTAACCTAACCTAACCTAACCTAACCTAACCTAACCTAACCTAACCTAACCTAACCTAACCTAACCTAACCTAACCTAACCTAACCTAACCTAACCTAACCTAACCTAACCTAACCTAACCTAACCTAACCTAACCTAACCTAACCTAACCTAACCTAACCTAACCTAACCTAACCTAACCTAACCTAACCTAACCTAACCTAACCTAACCTAACCTAACCTAACCTAACCTAACCTAACCTAACCTAACCTAACCTAACCTAACCTAACCTAACCTAACCTAACCTAACCTAACCTAACCTAACCTAACCTAACCTAACCTAACCTAACCTAACCTAACCTAACCTAACCTAACCTAACCTAACCTAACCTAACCTAACCTAACCTAACCTAACCTAACCTAACCTAACCTAACCTAACCTAACCTAACCTAACCTAACCTAACCTAACCTAACCTAACCTAACCTAACCTAACCTAACCTAACCTAACCTAACCTAACCTAACCTAACCTAACCTAACCTAACCTAACCTAACCTAACCTAACCTAACCTAACCTAACCTAACCTAACCTAACCTAACCTAACCTAACCTAACCTAACCTAACCTAACCTAACCTAACCTAACCTAACCTAACCTAACCTAACCTAACCTAACCTAACCTAACCTAACCTAACCTAACCTAACCTAACCTAACCTAACCTAACCTAACCTAACCTAACCTAACCTAACCTAACCTAACCTAACCTAACCTAACCTAACCTAACCTAACCTAACCTAACCTAACCTAACCTAACCTAACCTAACCTAACCTAACCTAACCTAACCTAACCTAACCTAACCTAACCTAACCTAACCTAACCTAACCTAACCTAACCTAACCTAACCTAACCTAACCTAACCTAACCTAACCTAACCTAACCTAACCTAACCTTTTTTTTTTTTTTTTTTTTTTTTTTATCTGGGGAAATCCGTTTATTGACCCCTGCGCCTGGGCTGTGCAAGTGGCGCGGGGAGTGTGGGGGTCGCCTAAAGTCGTTCGGCCATACCCACTAAAACCCCAGTGCCCAATTCTGCCCGCCTCTTGTGCCGGGGCTAAGGTGACAGTTACCCTTATCCTTGTCCCCGGCAGGGCGTTCGTCCTTCTTAGGACACATCTCTTGTGGCCTACACCACGTCATCCATCTCCAAGTGGGGCGACGGAGAACTATCGCCCCACTCCTACCGGGTCTCCCAACCCGGCACCGACCATGTTACGTCGTCTGGGCAAAAGCCCGACGTCGGCGCATCGGTCGGCGGCGGCGCACGGGATCCTCCTCCGGATCATCCTCCCGGCGACGCTCGTCCACTTCTTTCTTCTCCATCACCGCCTCACAGAAGGCGGCGACGGCATCCCATCCAGTTTCACTGCCGACCATCGCAGACACAACGGCCGGCAGCGAGATTTCATCTCCAATTTGGTTCACGAGCGCGGCTCGCTCCTCTGCCCATGCTGAGCAGCACGTGAGGGTGTGATCCGCGTCGTCCTCTTCGGCGCCGCAGAAGCGGCACTGAGGAGTGCGCTCCCGTTTGGCCACGTTGCACAGGTACCTCCCGAAGCAGCCATGCCCCGAGAGGACCTGCACTAGGCGATATGAGAGCGCACCCCACCGTCTCGTCAGCCACTCTGGTAATGCGGGGCGGATCGCCGCTATGGTACGGTGACCCGCTCCCGGCTGGCTCAGATGTTCTAGCCAGCTGCGCAGGACTGTGTCCCTTGCGCTCTGTCGCCACTCTCCTATCTCTTCAACACTTGGGACCTCACCCCGACCTTTGGCGTCGGCGGACTTCCAGTAGACCTCCGCCAACGCCGACGCCTCCAGTTCCCATGGGGGAGTCCCCGCCAGCACGCATGCCGCCTCCCACGAAACCGTGCGGTACGCTCTTGCCGCTCGGAGCGCCACTACCCTCTGCGATCTGCGTAGTTGGGCTTTGTTGTGGCGCCCGAGGGCATCCGCCCAGATGGGGGCCCCGTACAAGGCCATCGACCGTACAACTCCGGCATAGAGGCGACGACAGCTCGCGCTCGGTCCGCCCAGATTAGGCAATAGCCTGCTCAGGGCGAACGAAGTGCGCGCGAGCTTCGGAGCCATCTGCCGGAAATGTTCCTTGAAGTTCCACCGGCTATCGAGCACAACTCCCAGGTACTTCATTGTGGACCCGACGCCGATGGAAACTCCGCCCACAATCAGTTGAGCGCTCGGCGGTGGCGCTCGGCGAGGCCCGTGAAAACACAGGGCCTCGGATTTGTCCAAGGCCACCGTCAGGCCCAGGTTCTTAATCCTGCCCACTACTTGGGCTACTCCGGCGGTAGCTAACACGCTCGCCTCCCGATAGCTACCGCCCCTTGCCAACACCAGTGTGTCATCCGCGTAGCATACGACGCTAACGCCGCGGAGAGTCGGGCCGCGGAGGACCCAGTCGTACCCGACGTTCCACAGTAGTGGCCCTAAAACGGAACCCTGTGGAACGCCGCACGACACTCTCCTCTGTCCAACTCCAATAGTTGTGGGATATACCACTGTCCTGTCCGATAGGTAGGCCTTAATCGTCTCACGCAAGTACAACGGGACCCCATGGAACCGCAGGGCCTCCATTATACTTACGCGAGGTAACGTGTTAAAGGCGTTGGCGATATCTAAAGATACCGCCAAGACGACGCCACCCTTAACGACCTCCTCTTCGGCGACGGCCCTCACCCGTGCAATAGCATCTATGGTGGAGCGGCCGCGCCGGAAACCATGCTGGCAGTCTGCCAAATTTGGCCCTACTCGGTCGAGATGCTCGGTGAGGCGAGTCGCAATAACGCGCTCAAAGAGCTTACCCGCCTCCCCGAGCAGGACTATCGGGCGATACGCCGATGGTGACTCTGCCGGTCTTCCCTCCTTTCCGATCAATACGAGTTTCCCCGTCTTCCAGTCGCCTGGGAAAGCATGGTCCTTAAGGCACCGAGTAAGTAGGGCACGGAACCTCTCCTCCAACCCGTGCTTTAGCGCCAGGACCCATATGCGCCCGGGGATCCCATCGGGGCCCGGGGCGGTGTTTCTGGCCTGAAGCCGTGCCACAGCCGCCCACAGTTCCCTCTCTTCCACTTCCGGGACTTCCCCGTCGTCCGCATCGCGATTTGACGTCGCTGGCGCAAACACCATTGTCGGTGCCTCAAATTCTTCCCTCATCGAGGGGAACAAGGTCTCCACCACTCTGTCCAGTACTACCGGGTCCATACTGGCCGTTAGGGGTGGGGCCCAGGGCCTGAGCTTGCTCATGACGAGCCGATATGGCCGACCCCAGGGGTCGACGTCCAACGACGCCAGCAGCTCCTGCCAGGCGCCCTCTTTCGCTTCCGCTATGGCCACCCTGAGGGACTTCTTCGCGTCCTGGTAGGCGGTGTAGAGGCGCCTCTCCTCCGCGTCCTCCGTGCGTCCGCCTCGTCTGCGGCGACGACGACGGGAGTACTGCCGCCTCGCTGACACGCAGGACGCACGAAGACGGCCGAGCTCTTCCGACCACCAATACACCGCCGTCCGAGCCGGGGGCCGCACCACGCGGGGCATCGCGACGTCACAGATGTGCGTGACCGCTTCGTGGAGCCACCGCGACTCGGACTCTACCGTTGTCACGTCCGGTGTTGTGTTCCAACCTGCGACCAGAGCCGCCTCGATCGCCGCTTCTCCGTCCATCTTTTTCAGCGCCCACCTCGGGCCGATCTCCGCCGCGACACGCCCAGGACCGGGACCACCAAAGAGGGGGGAGACGTCGAAACGGATGTACCGGTGATCGGACAGCGTCTCCACACCCTCCAGGGCTCCCCAGTCCCGGACGGTTCGTGCCAGGTCCGCACTGGCGAAGGACACGTCCACGATTGAGCCACCCTGCATCCGCACGCACGTGTCCGTGTCCCCGGTGTTCAGGACGACCAGCCCATTAGAGGCGAGCCACTCCTCCACCAACTCTCCCCTCGCGTCTGTGGCAGGGCACCCCCAGATTGTGGACTTGGCGTTCAGATCGCCAGCCACAATGATCCGGTTTGGGCGGCACCAGGCCAGGACCGAGTCCATCTCCCCGAGGAAGGTTTCGAAATCGGATAGTGGCCGGTTCGGCGAAAAGTACGCCCCGACCACCATCACATCGCCGCACAGAGCCGCGACGACTCCTCGGCCTTTCCGAGACCTCTTTATCACGGTGGCGTTTGACACCGCGATTGCCGCCAGGTCGTCTTCATCGCCAACCCAATTATTCCTCCTTGGGATTAGGTAGGGCTCCGTCACCACCGTTATGTTTATCGACCACTGCGCCATGCTCTGGATCAAAAGATCCTGAGCTCTGGCGCAGTGGTTGATGTTGGCTTGTAGATATCTGGTAGGCCTTGTCGTCATTTTGTAGAGTTATCGGTCTCCATCTCTTGTACACCGCTCGGTGGTGGTTGCGTCTGTTGCGAGCTGGCGCTGCTCGCAACAAATGCTCTGCTGAACATCTTTTTCCTGGGGGCCGAGCATCTCTTGCTCCCCAGGCGATGGTTCGATGTCTTCCCGGCCTCCGCACACAGTGCGCAGTGGGGGGCATCGTGACATTCTGCGGCGCGGTGTCCCGCCTGGCCGCACCGGTAGCACAGTAGCCCCCGGTCAACCTCCGCGGTACACCGTGCCTTGACGTGGCCAGCGTGAAGGCACTTGAAGCACCTCAACTCCCTCCGTTCGAGGAGCTTCACCCTGGCCGAGACCCAGCCAACGAGCAGTTTGCCCTCGACCACCTTCTTGGCGGCTTCGACTGGGCATGCCACCCATACGGCGAAGAGACCAGACTTCTCCTGGCGGAGTGTTCCCATTTTGAGACGGTCTGCCGCGCATCCGCCTTTTGCACAGACCGCCGCTGCCACCTCCTCTTTGGTCACGGAGTCATCCAGCCCCGCCACTATAAGTTCAGCCATTTTTGTTGGCCGGGAGACTGTGACGTCGCCACCGTTTCCGAACACCTCGCGGAGCCTTTCCGCGAGGAGGTCCGCCTTCGGCGCGCTAGCGGCACCGGGGACCTCGATAATTGAGGCCCCAGTTGCTGCACGCCTAAAACGGACGCTCCCAATTTCTAGGTCCTTAAGGTTGACCCTTTGCCTCGCCTCGGCCAGAGCTTTGGCGTATGTGACCCCCTTCTCCACAGCCGTGGGGTTTAAGGTCACCACGACTGCCGAGGTCTTGGGGGCCCGCAGCTTGGGCGAGGGCTTGATCTCCTTCTTCTTCGTCATGGTGGGCGCCGATCTGGTGACCATCGGCGCCTTTTCCCTTATGCCCCTCTTCACGTCCGACGCCATGGTCTCCACCATGGATGCAGGCGCCGGCGGGAGGGGACGACTCGTCTTCTTGGCCTTCTTGTTCTTCTCTTTGCCCTGTTGGGTGGATTGGGCCGCGGAAGAAGAAGCGGCCGGCGCCGATGTAGATGTCGACGCCTTCGCCTTCCCCTTTGCGCCAACCTTTATCCAACCCGGTTGGACCGCTTTGGGGAGGCGCACTTCAGGCCGTTCCGCCTGGGTTATTTCCGGTTTTTGACGAGGACGGCTTGCCGAGGGCTTCCGCCCGGCTTCCGCCTCACGCCTGTCGTGAGCCAGTGCCGGTCGCAAGCGAGGCTCCGGGTTCAGACGCGGCTCTAGCCCGTCTATCCGGGCGTTGAGCCGGTCCGAGAGCCTGCTCAGGATCCGGTTCTCCAGTTCCTCTTCCTTTGTCAGCGGACATGTCGCTGCGACGGGTTTGGGTGTCGCCCCCGCCTGCTCCATGCACGCCTTTAGCTCCGCCACTTCTTTCTTCAATGCGGCCATTTCCGCCTGTAGGCGAGAGTTGGCCGCTCGCAAAAGCCTCGTCTCCTCGTTGACATTGCGCGTCATCAGGAGCCTTGACGCTGCCCGAATCTGCGCTACCGCTTCCTTGAGCGCCTTCTTGGATGTCCCTTTCAAGTTGTTAGATTTTTCGCAGACGGCCGCCACGGCTGCTGCGCCAAGCTCTATTTGGCCCCCTAGTTCCGCGGAGCCTAGTTCGTGTTCATCTTCAGGTTCAGATGCAGAGGTCTCCGAAAGTCGGGCCCCTGCTCTGGTAGTCCGTAGCCCCTTCGTCATCTCGGCTACGTCCTTTTCCGCCTCTAGTTCGAGTTGGCGTTGGGTAGCCTCTGCCAGCTCCCGCTTCGCCTGGGCGAGGCCAACGTACTCGCCGGTTGTCGGCGGCCGTCCTCGGCCTTTTCTCGTCCCTGCCACTTTGGGCGAGGGCCCCGTCTCCACGTCGTCAACTGCGACGGTCCGCAGCCGCTTCCGACCGAGACTCCCCCAGGAATACCCGGGGTGCCGGTCTTCGCGGTCCTCCGATGGCTCTATCTCCATGTCCACGGTCGAAGCGTCAGAATCCGTTTCACTGAGCGCTGGTTGGCGCACGACCGGAACGCGCTCCAGCCGCACTCTCGCCTCCTTGCTCCAGCCGCACTCTCGCCTCCTTCATATTTGCGCCATCTAACGATGTGCGCCTCGTCTCCTCCACAACCAATTCATCACCTTTCGCAACACACTTCTCCACAACGTTTTCAATTTTGGTTTCCATATAAGTTCCCACGAGAAGGGTCGATCAACAGGTCCACTTCTCGCGGGCCGGCCGGTTAAGGCAAGCCCTCCGCTCTAGTGTCTCGACATACTCCATAACGCCGATTCGATGGAGATCGTTGAAGAGACACTAGGCTACGGGGTGCTAGGGGGTCGGCGTGCCTCCCCTAGTTTTGGACGGTTGTTCCCGACGGCGGTGTGAATGCGCGCCGGGCCGCCCCCTAACCTTCCCACCTCCCCCCCCCTTACCCATTTCCCCCCCCGGTGTTTGGTCCGCGGGGCGCTAGTCGCCCTACCCCGACTACAAGCCGGAGCGTTCCCCTATCCGCCACCCGGGGACGCGCCACGTCGGAGTTCACCTCTCCGCCCACTGAGACAACCCAGCAGGTCCGTGGAACCTTTTTTTTTTTTTTTTTTTTTTTTTTTTAGGTGTGGAAATGCGACCTTAAGCACGCCCCCTGGTCGGGGCACCAGGGGGGTCTGTGGGGCTCTCCCACCGAAGTGGGCCTACCCACTAAAACCACACGCGTTCCCTCATAGCCATGGTGTGGGCGCCACGGGAGCATGGTTAACACGTGACACCGCGACGCCCACTGGCCGCCCCGGGATGGGGCCCCTCTCTGCGCCCTTAAAAGGGCGCTCCTCGGAGACGGCACCGTGTGCAATGCAGGTTCGGGAATCCCCGCCCTCCCCCGCCGGCGCCGCCTTGAGTTTTTTATAGAGGTTCACTCCTCGCGGCCTCCGTCTTGAAAAAGACAGAGGCCCGCGGTCCCAGCGTCGGCGCCGGGATTACGCGAAATGCAGCTGCAAGGGGAAAGTTGCCCTTCCCCTCGCAGCCCCACCGCCGCCGCATCTGCGGTGCGACCCCGCTGAGTCGCGGAGGGCAGGGCGAGTGGCGCACCGTAATACCAGAACTCCTCTCCCTCCGCGACTCACCCTCACTGCGGGGGAGACGAGTCCCCGCAGTCCTCCAACGCGCTCGAAGGTGGGCTCCAATGAGCCCACCCCGAGCGGCCCTCTCTGGCCGGTCCTACCTCACGGACCGGCCTTGGGTTCCTCTTAGCTTCACCGTGGGTGACCCATTCCCACGGTTACTGAGCCCCACCGCCACGACAAGGCGGGAACCCGGTCGATGGGGAGGTCCGTGGAACCTAACCTAACCTAACCTTTTTTTTTTTTTTTTTTTTTTTTTTTATAGTCAGGAAATGCGTTACGCACCCCTACGCCGGGCTGTGCAATGGCGTAGGGAGTGTGGGACTCGCCGGCCAAGGAAGGTGTAAGAAGGTGGCCGGAATACCCACTAAAACCTGACTGCCCTCTGACGCATTACGGCGGGGCCACGGGGACGCGTGAGCTTGCTACCGCGACCCCGCCTGCGTTTCGCCGTTAGGCGCCGTCTGTAGGGTCGGGGAGGGCGGCCACGTATTGCCGCGCTCTCCTTCCCGGTCTTCGTCTTCGGGTTGAGGGCGCCTGGGAGTCTATCTCGCGCTCCCGCTCCATCGCCTCCTTCTGCGAGATGACAGCTTCG
This sequence comes from Papilio elwesi, assembly GCA_029849275.1. Taxonomy (NCBI): domain Eukaryota; kingdom Metazoa; phylum Arthropoda; class Insecta; order Lepidoptera; family Papilionidae; genus Papilio; species Papilio elwesi. Next base: position 7,275,371 of record CM056710.1, on the reverse strand, counting down.
CAGAAGGAGGCTACGCCATCCCATGACCTCTCGCTTCTTAGCATGGCGCTTATTACGCCGGGGAGCGAGAGGTCTCCGCCGATCGCCGCCACCAGGGTGCGGCGCTCATCAGACCAGGCACAACACACCTCTAGCGTGTGCTGTGCCGTATCGTCCCGTTCGCCGCACCCATGGCACGACGCCGTCTCCTCCCTTCCGATCCGACGCAGGTACCGCCCGAAACAGCCATGTCCGGACAGAACCTGCGTCAGTCTGAAGTTGAGGGACCCGTGGCCCCTCCCGCACCATTCCGAGAGCAGTGGACGAATGGCCTCAATTGTGCGGACCCCGTATTTGGCGTCCGCGAGGCCTGTCGCCCAAAGCTCTATGGTCGTCATTTTCCTCCTCCTCTGCCGAGCGCGGGCGTGCTCCTCCGGGGTGTGAGAGCCACCCCGGCCTCTGAGCTCGGCCCGCACCCGGTATTCCTCGGCCAGCACCCTCGCTTCGATCTCCCAAGGAGGAGTGCCGGCCAGGACGCAGGCCGCCGCGTGGCCTACCGTGCGGTAGGCCCGGCACGCACGCGCCGCAACAATTCGTTGCGGCCTGCGAAGGAGGGCCCTGTTAGGCGCGTCTAGGGCGTCTGCCCAGATCGGCGCGCCGTACAGGGCCATACTTTTGACGACCATGGTGTACAGGCGTCTTGCCTGCACACCCGGACCTCTGGTGTTGGGGAGGAGCCTAGCCAGGGCTGCTGCCGCCCCCACGAGCCGGGGGGTCAGCGTCTGGAAGTGGTCCCTGAAACGCCAACCCCCGTCGAGGGTGAGGCCCAGATAGTTCATCCGGGCCTTCACCGCGACCTCGCCCCCGCCGATCCGAAGGTTGGCCCCCGCTGGCACCTTCCACCTCGGCCCTCTAAAATAGAGGGCCTCAGTTTTTTGGAGGGCCACGCGGAGGCCGAGCGCTTCGATTCTCCGGACCAGCAGGGTGGCTCCGGCCTCAGCCCTCGCCTTCAGCTCCCTCCAGGTGCTGTCCCGGACTGCTACCAGCGTGTCATCTGCATAGCAGATGACCGCCATCTGGGGCAGCACCTTTCCGCGGATGGCCCAATCGAAACCGATGTTCCACAGTAGGGGTCCCAGTACGGACCCCTGGGGAACACCGGAGGCCATCCGCCTTTCCTCTCTGGCCGTCCTCCCCATGTAGGACACTACCCGATCCTGCAGGTAGTGTCCTACCACCCTCCGGAGATAGGGAGGCACTCGGTGGTATCGGAGTGCCTCCTCTATTACCTCAAAGGGGAGGGAGCCGAAGGCATTAGCGATGTCGAGCGACACCGCCATAGCCCCCTGCCCCCTCTGGGCCGCATCCTCCGTGAACCTCCTCAGGGCGGTCAGGGCATCGAGGGTCGATCGCCCCCACCGGAACCCAAATTGGTTCCCAGAGATCTGCGGCCCATCCCTCGTCAGATGCTGGATGAGCCGGGAAGCGATCACTCTTTCTAGCAGCTTCCCGATCTCGTCCAGCATCACGAGGGGCCGGTATCCGGAGGGTGAGTCCGCGGGGCGGCCGTCTTTTCTGATGAGGACCAGCCGCCCCTCCTTCCACGCCCCAGGGAAGCGCCCCGCCGCCAGGCAATCGCCGAATAGGCAGCGGAGGCGGTCCCCGAGGTGTTTTGCGGCTATGAGGAGGACCTTGCCAGGGACTCCATCGGGCCCCGGTGCTTTCCGGGGCCCTCGGAGCCGGCTGGCCGCCCTAGCTACCTCCTCCTCTGTAATTGGAGGAGGAGGCGGGGGAGTGTCCAGGACAGCGTAGTCCTGGTCCCTGCCATCTGGCGGGGCCATGCGCGGCGGATCGAAAGGAGGGCTGTTAGGAAACAGCCCCTCGACCACCGCGCTGAGGACAGCCGGCTCCATTTGTTCTGTGGGGGGCGCCACCTTTAGTTTTGCCCGCACCATGCGGTACGGACGCCCCCACGGATCTTCGTCGAGGGTCGCCAAGAACTCTGAGTAAGCATTGTCCTTGGCGACCCTGATGGCTGCTGCGAGCGCCTTCTTGGCGGCGCGCATGTCAGCCTGAAGGCGCTCCAGCTCGACATCCGTCCGGTGCCGCCGTCTGCGGCACCGCGTGAATGCACGCCGGGCGGCGTTACTGGCGGCACGCAGTACCGCGAGGTCCTGCGACCACCAGTAGACGCCCGCCCTGGGCGTGAAGCGTCGCGCCCTGGGCATCCCGGCGTTGCAGATCGCCGTCAGGTCCCGGCGGAACCTGACGGCCCTCTCCTCAACCCCCACCGATTGGGGGGGGTCCGACGACCACGCGCAGCATATTGCGGCCTCTTCCGCCAGGTCCGCGTCGAGGCGGGAAAGCTGCCATCGCGGGAAGACCGCGCCTCGCCGCGGACCGGCCGCTGCGCGCGCCCGCTGATCCAGGGGCGCGTTGGAGACCCTGAACCGGATGTATAAATGATCGGACAGGGTCTCCACCTCCTCCAGGACACGCCAACATGAAATGCGGGCGCCGATAGCGGGGGTGGCGAATGTGACGTCTACCACTGAGCCCCCCCGTCCTCGTACGCACGTGTCGGCGTTGCCCTGGTTCTCCGGGGCTAGGCCGATGACTGTAGCCCAGTCCCGGAGGAGCGCCCCTTTCACGTCGGTGATGGAGGACCCCCACGCTGCGCACTTAGCGTTGAGATCCCCCATCACGATGACCTGGGCGGGCGATGCCCTCCGCACCACCGGCTCCAGGCCGTCCAGGAACCTCTCGAAGTCCGAGAGGTTCCTGTTTGGGGAGAAGTAGACTCCTACGAGTACTACCCCTCCCCAATTTGCCGCCACGTACCCTGCACCCCTCTCCCTGAGGGAGAGGCGCTGGGGGGCAGCGGGCGGCACCACTATGGCGACCGAGCCCTCCGTATCCCCGATCCAGTTTGGCAGAGGGGGGACCAGGTAGGGCTCGGCCACAACGGCGACGCCAATCTTCCACTCCGCCAAGACCTGCATAAGCAGGTCCTGTGCGCGGGCGCAGTGGTTGGCGTTGGTCTGCAGGAATTCTGTGTGTGGGTGTCCTGGCATTATGACACTTGCATTTCGAGTTCCTCAGTGGCCTGCGGCGGAGAAGGTCTGCTCCGTGGGGCCTTCCCCTTCACGGTAGGGGGCGTGCATTTGGCACCCCCCATCGCATGCGCGTGCGGGCGACCTGCCTTCGCACATACCGCGCATTTGGCAGGCGCCTCGCACGTGGCCGCCTTATGCCCCTCCTTGCCACAACGGAAGCAGAGTTTGCCATAGTCCGCTTCCGTTGGGCACTCTGCAGGGCAGAGGGCACGTGTATGGCCTAGCCGCATGCACTTGTAGCAGCGCAGCGGCCGGGCCTCCATCGCTTTGACGGTGGCCATGGTCCAGCCTATGGCCAGCTTTCCTGCTTTGACGGCTGCCTTGGCAGCCGTCGCCGGGCACTTTATAATGGCCGAGCCGTCGCCCCAGAAGCTTCGGCGGATTTGGCCGGCCTTGACCTGGCTGGGGGAGCAGCCACCAGCAGCCGCCACCTTGGCCACCAGCTCCTCCTGGGTAACAGACTCGTCTAAGCCGGTGAGCTTGAGGCTGACCGATTTGGTCGGGCGGGCTATATCGGCCCAGGCCCCGATGACCTCCGTCAGTCTGGCGGCCAGGCGGTCAGCAGAGGCGTCCGGGGTCTCTCCCCCTACCTCCATCAGCCTGGAGCCGGTCACGCTCGTTCGGATCTTGACCGTTTCCAAGCCAAAGTCCCGAAGCAGGATGGAGGCCCTGGCCTTGGTGAGAACCTCGGCCATGGTGATGGCCTCCCCCTTCTTGAGGCTCACCATGATGGCCGCCGTCTTCGGGACCGAGATTTTCGGGGGCTTCGGCGGGGCCACGGCTTTTTGGCGCGCCGCACCAGATGGGGTGGGGGCAGGTCTAGTCGAGGGGTTGCCTTTCTTTCTGGCCTTCCGGCCCACAACCTCTGTCCATCTTGGCTTATCTGTTGGGCCCTCGGGTGTTTGCCCTTGCTGGCCTTTCTCAGCTGGTGTCCGTCCCCCACCATGCTGAGAGGAGCGACGGGGCTTTGAAGGGGCAGCCGGTTTGGCCTGAGTCGGTCTGCTTGCCGTACCAGTGTCCCTGCCGGGCAGTGCTCTGGGACGGGGCGGCGGCGGCTGTCGCCTGTCAGCACTCAGGGGCGGCCTGAGCACCGGCTCAGGAGGGAGGCGAGTCTCCAGATCCTCGAAGCGAGCGTTGACCATGCCGCCTATCATTTGGAGGAGCTCGTGCTTTAGCCCCTCGGTGTCAAGGCATTGTTGCGCTTGCGGTCTCTTTTGTAGTTGGACTGAGACTTCCTGCATCTGCTTTTTGAGACCCTCCAGTTCCTTGCGCAGGCGCAGGTTGTCCTCCTGAAGGGCTCGCGTTTCCTCAGTGAGGGTTTTTTGTGCGAGCGCAACGATGTCCTCCTTAATTGCCTTTACGGCGTCGTGAAGCGCTCGCACGAAAGTCCCTTTAAGATTTGACGATTTTTGTGCCACCTTTTCCACCACCTCGAGGTTTATCTCTATCCTCTTTAGGACAGTGGCCGACGTATTGACTTCTGTGGCCTTCGTCATTCTTGGATCCGGCGCAGCCGCTGGCGATAGTGCCGAGCGAGTCCTGCGGGCCTCTGCGATCGAGTCCAGGAGTTCGGACTCGGCGCGGGCTTTCATCTCCTCCGCTTGGGCCTTTAGAAAGGCTTGTTTGGCCGCCGCCAGCCCGACATAGTCGCCGGTGGTTGGCGGACGGCCGCGTCCCTTCCTTTTGGTGCTGGTGGCGGGGGTCTCCGTAGAGCTCCCGCTGAGCTCCACATCCCTGGGCCGCTTCTGGCCTCGGCCTTCGCTCCAAAAGCGGCCAGGACCATCCCTGTCCAGGGACTCCATAGAGCCGCATAGGCTCGTAACGGACACCATGCTATGATGGGAGTCCGAATCGGACTCCGACAGCCTTTTGTGAACCGATGACCTCGCTGTTGTCGGGGTGCGCGTCAGCACCACCCTCAACTCCTTCGCCTTCTGCTCCTCTCTCATCACATCTCCACTCTCCACACTCCTCTCTACATCATCAACGTTTTTGGTTTTAGTATATTTTTCCATTTGTGTTCCCACGAGAAGGGTCGATCAACAGGTCCACCCCCGGGTGACGCCCATTCCGAAGGGTAAGGCTACATACTGTAGAGGTCGCCAGGTATCTACAGGTTTTAACGACTTCGCTGTCGGGTTTTTATAGAGTTTTCCTTTCTCGCGGGCCGGCCGGTTAAGGCAAGCCCTCCGCTCTAGTGCCTCGACATACTCCATAACGCCGAGTCGATGGAGATCGTTGAAGAGACACTAGGCTACGGGGTGCTAGGGGGTCGGCGTGCCTCCCCTAGTTTTGGACGGTTGTTCCCGACGGCGGTGTTAATGCACGCCGGGCCGCCCCCTAACCTTCCCACCTCCCCCCCCTTACCCATTTCCCCCCCGGTGTTTGGTCCGCGGGGCGCTAGTCGCCCTACCCCGACTACAAGCCGGAGCGTTCCCCTATCCGCCACCCGGGGACGCGCCACGTCGGAGTTCACCTCTCCGCCCACTGAGACAACCCAGCAGGTCCGTGGAACCTTTTTTTTTTTTTTTTTTTTTAGGTGTGGAAATGCAGCCTTAAGCACGCCCCCTGGTCGGGGCACCAGGGGGGTCTGTGGGGCTCTCCCACCGAAGTGGGCCTACCCACTAAAACCACACGCGTTCCCTCATAGCCATGGTGTGGGCGCCACGGGAGCATGGTTAACACGTGACACCGCGACGCCCACTGGCCGCCCCGGGATGGGGCCCCTCTCTGCGCCCTTAAAAGGGCGCTCCTCGGAGACGGCACCGTGTGCAATGCAGGTTCGGGAATCCCCGCCCTCGCCCGCCGGCGCCGCCTTGAGTTTTTTATAGAGGTTCACTCCTCGCGGCCTCCGTCTTGAAAAAGACAGAGGCCCGCGGTCCCAGCGTCGACGCCGGGATTACGCGAAATGCAGCTGCAAGGGGAAAGTTGCCCTTCCCCTCGCAGCCCCACCGCCGCCGCATCTGCGGTGCGACCCCGCTGAGTCGCGGAGGGCAGGGCGAGTGGCGCACCGTAATACCAGCACTCCTCTCCCTCCGCGACTCACCCTCACTGCGGGGGAGACGAGTCCCCGCAGCCCTCCAGTGCGCTCGAAGGTGGGCTCCAATGAGCCCACCCCGAGCGGCCCTCTCTGGCCGGTCCTACCTCACGGACCGGCCTTGGGTTCCTCTTAGCTTCACCGTGGGTGACCCATTCCCACGGTTACTGAGCCCCACCGCCACGACAAGGCGGGAACCCGGTCGATGGGGAGGTCCGTGGAACCTAACCTTTTTTTTTTTTTTTTTTTTTTTTTTTTTTTTTTTTTTTTTTTTTTTTTTTTTTTTTTTTTTTTTTTAGGTGTGGAAATGCGACCTTAAGCACGCCCCCTGGTCGGGGCACCAGGGGGGTCTGTGGGGCTCTCCCACCGAAGTGGGCCTACCCACTAAAACCACACGCGTTCCCTCATAGCCATGGTGTGGGCGCCACGGGAGCATGGTTAACACGTGACACCGCGACGCCCACTGGCCGCCCCGGGATGGGGCCCCTCTCTGCGCCCTTAAAAGGGCGCTCCTCGGAGACGGCACCGTGTGCAATGCAGGTTCGGGAATCCCCGCCCTCGCCCGCCGGCGCCGCCTTGAGTTTTTTATAGAGGTTCACTCCTCGCGGCCTCCGTCTTGAAAAAGACAGAGGCCCGCGGTCCCAGCGTCGGCGCCGGGATTACGCGAAATGCAGCTGCAAGGGGAAAGTTGCCCTTCCTCTCGCAGCCCCACCGCCGCCGCATCTGCGGTGCGACCCCGCTGAGTCGCGGAGGGCAGGGCGAGTGGCGCACCGTAATACCAGCACTCCTCTCCCTCCGCGACTCACCCTCACTGCGGGGGAGACGAGTCCCCGCAGCCCTCCAAGCGCTCGAAGGTGGGCTCCAATGAGCCCACCCCGAGCGGCCCTCTCTGGCCGGTCCTACCTCACGGACCGGCCTTGGGTTCCTCTTAGCTTCACCGTGGGTGACCCATTCCCACGGTTACTGAGCCCCACCGCCACGACAAGGCGGGAACCCGGTCGATGGGGCCGTGGAACCTAACCTTTTTTTTTTTTTTTTTTTTTTTTTTTTTTTATAGTCAGGAAATGCGTTACGCACCCCTACGCCGGGCTGTGCAATGGCGTAGGGAGTGTGGGACTCGCCGGCCGCAGAAGGTTAAGAAAGGTGGCCGGAATACCCACTAAAACCTGACTGCCCTCTGACGCATTACGGCGGGGCCACGGGGACGCGTGAGCTTGCTACCGCGACCCCGCCTGCGTTTCGCCGTTAGGCGCCGTCTGTAGGGTCGGGGAGGGCGGCCACGTATTGCCGCGCTCTCCTTCCCGGTCTTCGTCTTCGGGTTGGGGGCGCTTGGGGGTTTGTCTCGCGCTCCCGCTCCATCGCCTCCTTCTGCGAGATGACAGCTTCGCAGAAGGAGGCTACGCCATCCCATGACCTCTCGTCTCTAAGCATGGCGCTTATTACGCCGGGGAGCGAGAGGTCCCCGCCGATCGCCGCCACCAGGGTGCGGCGCTCATCAGACCAGGCACAACATATCTCTAGCGTGTGCTGTGCCGTGTCGTCCCGTTCGCCGCACCCATGGCACGACGCCGTCTCCTCCCTTCCGATCCGACGCAGGTACCGCCCGAAACAGCCATGTCCGGACAGAACCTGCGTCAGTCGGAAGGTGAGGGACCCGTGGCCCCTCCCACACCATTCCGAGAGCAGTGGACGAATGGCCTCAATTGTGCGGACCCCGTATTTGGCGTCCGCGAGGCCTGTCGCCCAAAGCTCTATGGTCGTCATTTTCCTCCTCCTCTGCCGAGCGCGGGCGTGCTCCTCCGGGATGTGAGAGCCACCCCGGCCTCTGAGCTCGGCCCGCACTCGATATTCCTCGGCCAGCACCCTCGCTTCGATCTCCCACGGAGGAGTGCCGGCCAGGACGCAGGCCGCCGCGTGGCCTACCGTGCGGTAGGCCCGGCACGCACGCGCCGCAACAATTCGTTGCGGCCTGCGTAGGAGGGCCCTGTTAGGCGCGTCTAGGGCGTCTGCCCAGATCGGCGCGCCGTACAGGGCCATACTTTTGACGACCATGGTGTACAGGCGTCTTGCCTGCACACCCGGACCTCTGGTGTTGGGGAGGAGCCTAGCCAGGGCTGCTGCCGCCCCCACGAGCCGGGGGGTCAGCGTCTGGAAGTGGTCCCTGAAACGCCAACCCCCGTCGAGGGTGAGGCCCAGATATTTCATCCGGGCCTTCACCGCGACCTCGCCCCCGCCGATCCGAAGGTTGGCCCCTGCTGGCACCTTCCACCTCGGCCCTCTAAAATAGAGGGCCTCGGTTTTTTTGGGGGCCACGCGGAGGCCGAGCGCCTCGATTCTCCGGACCAGCAGGGTGGCTCCGGCCTCAGCCCTCGCCTTCAGCTCCCTCCAGGTGCTGTCCCGGACTGCTACAAGCGTGTCATCTGCATAGCAGATGACCGCCATCTGGGGCAGCACCTTTCCGCGGATGGCCCAATCGAAACCGATGTTCCACAGTAGGGGTCCCAGTACGGACCCCTGGGGAACACCGGAGGCCATCCGCCTTTCCTCTCTGGCCGTCCTCCCCATGTAGGACACTACCCGATCCTGCAGGTAGTGTCCTACCACCCTCCGGAGATAGGGAGGCACTCGGTGGTATCGGAGTGCCTCCTCTATTACCTCAAAGGGGAGGGAGCCGAAGGCATTAGCGATGTCGAGCGACACCGCCATAGCCCCCTGCCCCCTCTGGGCCGCATCCTCCGTGAACCTCCTCAGGGCGGTCAGGGCATCGAGGGTCGATCGCCCCGACCGGAACCCGAATTGGTTCCCAGAGATCTGCGGCCCATCCCTCGCCAGATGCTGGATGAGCCGGGAAGCGATCACTCTTTCTAGCAGCTTCCCGATCTCGTCCAGCATCACTAGGGGCCGGTATCCGGAGGGTGAGTCCGCGGGGCGGCCGTCTTTTCTGATGAGGACCAGCCGCCCCTCCTTCCACGCCCCAGGGAAGCGCCCCGCCGCCAGGCAATCGCCGAATAGGCAGCGGAGGCGGTCCCCGAGGTGTTTTGCGGCTATGAGGAGGACCTTGCCAGGGACTCCATCGGGCCCCGGTGCTTTCCGGGGCCCCCGGAGCCGGCTGGCCGCCCTAGCTACCTCCTCCTCTGTAATCGGAGGAGGAGGGGGGGGAGTGTCCCTGTCATCTGGCGGGGCCATGCGCGGCGGATCGAAGGGAGGGCTGTTAGGAAACAGCCCCTCGACCACCGCGCTGAGGACAGCCGGCTCCATTTGTTCTGTGGGGGGCGCCACCTTTAGTTTTGCCCGCACCATGCGGTACGGACGCCCCCACGGATCTTCGTCGAGGGTCGCCAAGAACTCTGAGTAAGCATTGTCCTTGGCGACCCTGATGGCTGCTGCGAGCGCCTTCTTGGCGGCGCGCATGTCGGCCTGAAGGCGCTCCAGCTCGACATCCGTCCGGTGCCGCCGTCTGCGGCACCGCGTGAATGCACGCCGGGCGGCGTTACTGGCGGCACGCAGTACCGCGAGGTCCTGCGACCACCAGTAGACGCCCGCCCTGGGCGTGAAGCGTCGCGCCCTGGGCATCCCGGCGTTGCAGATCGCCGTCAGGTCCCGGCGGAACCTGACGGCCCTCTCCTCAACCCCCACCGATTGGGGGGGGTCCGACGACCACGCGCAGCATATTGCGGCCTCTTCCGCCAGGTCCGCGTCGAGGCGGGAAAGCTGCCATCGCGGGAAGACCGCGCCTCGCCGCGGACCGGCCGCTGCGCGCGCCCGCTGATCCAGGGGCGCGTTGGAGACCCTGAACCGGATGTATAAATGATCGGACAGGGTCTCCACCTCCTCCAGGACACGCCAACATGAAATGCGGGCGCCGATAGCGGGGGTGGCGAATGTGACGTCTACCACTGAGCCCCCCCGTCCTCGTACGCACGTGTCGGCGTTGCCCTGGTTCTCCGGGGCTAGGCCGATGACTGTAGCCCAGTCCCGGAGGAGCGCCCCTTTCACGTCGGTGATGGAGGACCCCCACGCTGCGCACTTAGCGTTGAGATCCCCCATCACGATGACCTGGGCGGGCGATGCCCTCCGCACCACCGGCTCCAGGCCGTCCAGGAACCTCTCGAAGTCCGAGAGGTTCCTGTTTGGGGAGAAGTAGACTCCTACGAGTACTACCCCTCCCCAATTTGCCGCCACGTACCCTGCACCCCTCTCCCTGAGGGAGAGGCGCTGGGGGGCAGCGGGCGGCACCACTATGGCGACCGAGCCCTCCGTATCCCCGATCCAGTTTGGCAGAGGGGGGACCAGGTAGGGCTCGGCCACAACGGCGACGCCAATCTTCCACTCCGCCAAGACCTGCATAAGCAGGTCCTGTGCGCGGGCGCAGTGGTTGGCGTTGGTCTGCAGGAACTCTGTTTGTGGGTGTCCTGGCATTATGACACTTGCATTTCGAGTTCCTCAGTGGCCTGCGGCGGAGAAGGTCTGCTCCGTGGGGCCTTCCCCTTCACGGTAGGGGGCGTGCATTTGGCACCCCCCATCGCATGCGCGTGCGGGCGACCTGCCTTCGCACATACCGCGCATTTGGCAGGCGCCTCGCACGTGGCCGCCTTATGCCCCTCCTTGCCACAACGGAAGCAGAGTTTGCCATAGTCCGCTTCCGTTGGGCACTCTGCAGGGCAGAGGGCACGTGTATGGCCTAGCCGCATGCACTTGTAGCAGCGCAGCGGCCGGGCCTCCATCGCTTTGACGGTGGCCATGGTCCAGCCTATGGCCAGCTTTCCTGCTTTTACGGCTGCCTTGGCAGCGGTCGCCGGGCACTTTATAATGGCCGAGCCGTCACCCCAGAAGCTACGGCGGATTTGGCCGGCCTTGACCTGGCTGGGGGAGCAGCCACCAGCAGCCGCCACCTTGGCAACCAGCTCCTCCTGGGTAACAGACTCGTCTAAGCCGGTGAGCTTGAGGCTGACCGATTTGGTCGGGCGGGCTATATCGGCCCAGGCCCCGATGACCTCCGTCAGTCTGGCGGCCAGGCGGTCAGCAGAGGCGTCCGGGGTCTCTCCCCCTACCTCCATCAGCCTGGAGCCGGTCACGCTCGTTCGGATCTTGACCGTCTCCAAGCCAAAGTCTCGAAGCAGGATGGAGGTCCTGGCCTTGGTGAGAACCTCGGCCATGGTGATGGCCTCCCCCTTCTTGAGGCTCACCATGATGGCCGCCGTCTTCGGGACCGTAATTTTCGGGGGCTTCGGTGGGGCCGCGGCTTTTTGACCAGATGGGGTGGGGGCAGGCCTATTCGAGGGGTTGCTTTTCTTTTTGGCCTTCCGGCCCACAACCTCTGTCCATCTAGGCTCATCTGTTGGGCCCTCGGGTGTTTGCCCTTGCTGGCCTTTCTCAGCTGGTGTCCGTCCCCCACCATGCTGAGAGGGGCGAGGGGGCTTTGAAGGGGCAGCCGGTTTGGTCTGAGTCGGTCTCCTTGCTGTGCTTGTGTCCCTGCCGGGCTGTGCTCTGGGACGGGGCGGCGGCGGCTGTCGCCTATCAGCGCTCAGGGGCGGCCTGAACACCGGCTCAGGAGGGAGGCGAGTCCGCTTGTCCGCCGCCAGAGGGGGGCGGAGACGCTGTTCAGGCAACAGACGGTCTTCTAGAGCCTCTAGCCTTGCATTTAGCATCGTGCCCACTTGGCAGAGGATGGTCCGCACGAGGTCTTCGTTATGTGCCTGATCAGGCTGACTCGGCACAGCGATATCAGCCTGTGGCCTCGCCCGGAGAAGGCACTCTCTCATATCCGCCACCTCTTTGCGCAACAGCGCGACCTCGGCTTTCATGCGCTCGTTTTCCGCGCGAAGCAGCCGTGCTTCCTCTGAGTCTGTGCGCTTCGCGATCGCCTTAAAATTGTCCCTAATGGCGTCCACAGCCTCGTTTAGAGCGCGGACAAAAGTGCCCTTAAGGTGGGACGACTTTTTTGCCACATCCAGTATGACGCCGAGGTGTGTCTCTACTCGACCCTCTACATTTGTCGCCAGCTGCGCGTCGCGAATAGGCGTATTGGCGCCCTTCCGAGCGCCCGACGCGGCGGAAGATGTTCTTGTCGACCTCACCTCAGACAGCGACGACATCAGTTCGGCCTCCGCACGCGCTTCCATCTCTTCCTTCTGAGCCTTCAAAAAGGCTTGTTTGGCCGCCGCCAGCCCGACATAGTCGCCGGTGGTTGGCGGACGACCGCGTCCCTTCCTTTTGGTGCTAGTGGCGGGGGTCTCCGTAGAGCTCCCGCTGAGCTCCACATCCCTGGGCCGCTTCTGACCTCGGCCTTCGCTCCAAAAGCGCCCAGGCCCATCCCTGTCCAGGGACTCCATAGAGCCGCATAGACTTGTAACGGACACCATGCTTCGATGTTCCGTGTCCGAATCGGACTCCGACAGTCTTTTGTGCGCCGTTGTCGGGGTGCGCGTCAGCACGACCCTCAACTCCTTCATCTTCTGCTCCTCCCTCATCACATCTCCACTCTCCACACTCCTCTCTACATCAACAACGTTTTTAATTTGAGTATATGTATCCATTTGTGTTCCCACGAGAAGGGTCGATCAACAGGTCCACCCCCGGGTGACGCCCATTCCGAAGGGTAAGGCTACATACTGTAGAGGTCGCCAGGTATCTACAGGTTTTAACGACTTCGCTGTCGGGTTTTTATAGAGTTTTCCTTTCTCGCGGGCCGGCCGGTTAAGGCAAGCCCTCCGCTCTAGTGCCTCGACATACTCCATAACGCCGATTCGATGGAGATCGTTGAAGAGACACTAGGCTACGGGGTGCTAGGGGGTCGGCGTGCCTCCCCTAGTTTTGGACGGTTGTTCCCGACGGCGGTGTTAATGCACGCCGGGCCGCCCCCTAACCTTCCCACCTCCCGCCCCTTACCCATTTCCCCCCCGGTGTTTGGTCCGCGGGGCGCTAGTCGCCCTACCCCGACTACAAGCCGGAGCGTTCCCCTATCCGCCACCCGGGGACGCGCCACGTCGGAGTTCACCTCTCCGCCCACTGAGACGACCCAGCAGGTCCGTGGCCGTGGAACCTAACCTTTTTTTTTTTTTTTTTTTTTTTTTTTTTAGGTGTGGAAATGCGACCTTAAGCACGCCCCCTGGTCGGGGCACCAGGGGGGTCTGTGGGGCTCTCCCACCGAAGTGGGCCTACCCACTAAAACCACACGCGTTCCCTCATAGCCATGGTGTGGGCGCCACGGGAGCATGGTTAACACGTGACACCGCGACGCCCACTGGCCGCCCCGGGATGGGGCCCCTCTCTGCGCCCTTAAAAGGGCGCTCCTCGGAGACGGCACCGTGTGCAATGCAGGTTCGGGAATCCCCGCCCTCCCCCGCCGGCGCCGCCTTGAGTTTTTTATAGAGGTTCACTCCTCGCGGCCTCCGTCTTGAAAAAGACAGAGGCCCGCGGTCCCAGCGTCGGCGCCGGGATTACGCGAAATGCAGCTGCAAGGGGAAAGTTGCCCTTCCCCTCGCAGCCCCACTGCCGCCGCATCTGCGGTGCGACCCCGCTGAGTCGCGGAGGGCAGGGCGAGTGGCGCACCGTAATACCAGCACTCCTCTCCCTCCGCGACTCACCCTCACTGCGGGGGAGACGAGTCCCCGCAGCCCTCCAGTGCGCTCGAAGGTGGGCTCCAATGAGCCCACCCCGAGCGGCCCTCTCTGGCCGGTCCTACCTCACGGACCGGCCTTGGGTTCCTCTTAGCTTCACCGTGGGTGACCCATTCCCACGGTTACTGAGCCCCACCGCCACGACAAGGCGGGAACCCGGTCGATGGGGCGTGGAACCTAACCTAACCTAACCTAACCTAACCTAACCTAACCTAACCTAACCTAACCTAACCTTTTTTTTTTTTTTTTTTTTTTTTTTTTTTTTTTTTTTTTTTATTTACGACAGGGAGAAATGCATTGCGCATACCACCGCACCGTGGGGACAGTGCAGTGGTTATGTGGGACTCTCCTCCTCCTAGGGGCGGGGGAGGCATACCCACTAAAAAACCCTGTCGGTGGTCTTCTCTGCTTTTGTTGCGGATGCCACGGGCGCACTAAAGTGTTTCACCGCGACATCCGCAAGCTGGCCCCGGCTTCGACTGCCGGGGCCTCCGCGCCAAGGAGGGGGGGACCAACCACTGAGTCCTCCCCTAGGCGTGTGGGGTGTTAGAGCCGGCAGGGAATCCCCATTCCCCGCCAGCTAGCACCACTACGGGGGAGGGAGGGCGGCAGTGTAATGCCGCCTTCTCCTCCCCAGTCGCCTGCGCCGGAGCGGGGGCGCCGAGGGGTCTCCCTCGCGCTCCCGCTCCCTCTCCTCCTTCTGCGAGATTACTATCTCGCAGAAGGAGGCCACGGCTTCCCAAGCCCTCCCGCCTCCCAGCATCGCATGTACAACGCTGGGAAGCGAGAGGTCGCCGCCAATTGTCGCCATCAGGGTGCGGCGCTCGTCAGTCCACGCAGGGCACACCTCTAGGGTGTGCCCCGCCGTATCCTCCGCGTCGCCGCACCCGTGGCACGACGCCGTCTCCTCTCTTCCGATGCGACACAGGTACTTCCCGAAGCATCCGTGTCCGGAAAGCACCTGTGTCACCCGGAAGCTGAGGGACCCGTGGGTCCTCCCGCACCATTCTCGGAGCTCTGGGCGTATGGCCTCTATGGTGCAGACACCGTGTTCAGCGTCCGCTAGGGCGTCCGCCCAGAGCTCCATGGTCTCCAGGGTTCTCCTCCTTCGGGCGCAGGCGAGCTCCTCCGGGGCGAATGAGTCGCCCCGGGCTCTTTGTTCAGCCCGCGCCCGGTATGCTCTGGCGAGCACTCCCGCCTCTATCTCCCAAGGGGGAGTGCCCGCCAGAACGCAGGCCGCAGCGTGGCCCACCGTGCGGTAGGCCCGGCACATCCGCAGCGCTATAATGCGCTGCGGCCTACGGAGGAGGGCCCTGTTAGGCGCGTCCAGGGCCTCAGCCCATATTGGCGCGCCATACAGGGCCATGCTCCGGATGACCGTGCTGTACAATCTTCTGCACGGTACACCCGGAGCACCCTGGTTCGGGAGGAGCCTTGAGAGGGCCGCCGCCACACCGACGAGGCGGGGGGTCAGCTTCCGGAAGTGTTCCCGAAAGCGCCACCCCCCGTCGAGGATAAGGCCCAGATATTTTATCCGGGCCCTCACCTCGACCACGTCCCCACCGACCCGAAGGCAGGCCCCCGCTGGCACTCTCCACCTCGGCCCTTTGAAACAAAGGGCCTCGGATTTGGTGAGCGTCACTCGGAGGCCTAGCGCCTCAATCCTCCGGATCAGCAGGGAGGCTCCGACCTCGGCCCTGTTGAGCAGCCCTCTCCAGGTGGTGTCCCGGACAGCCACCAGCGTGTCATCTGCGTAGCAGATGACCGCCATCCGGGGCAGCACCTCTCCGCGGATGGCCCAGTCGAAGCCGATGTTCCACAGCAGGGGTCCCAATACAGACCCCTGGGGAACACCGCAGGCCATCCGCCTCTCTTTCCGGGTCCCTCCTTTCTCTGTGTAGGACACTACCCGTTCCTGCAGGTAGTGTCCTATTACCCTCCGGAGGTAGAGGGGCACTCCGTGGTATCGGAGCGCCTCCTCTATCACCCCGAAGGGGAGGGAGCCGAAGGCGTTGGCGATGTCGAGTGACACCGCCATAGCCCCCTGCCCCCTCTCGGCCGCTTCCTCCGTGAACTTCTTCAGGGCGGTCAGGGCGTCCAAAGTGGATCGCCCCGACCGAAACCCGAATTGGTTCACGGAGAGGTGCGGCCCTACCCTCTCCAGATGCTGGGTGAGGCGGGAAGCCAGCACTCTTTCGAAAAGCTTCCCGACCTCATCCAGCATCACTAGCGGCCGGTGCCCGGAAGGGGAGTCTGCAGGTCGACCCTCCTTCCTTATGAGCACCAGCCGCCCCTCCTTCCACACCCCGGGGAAGCGCCCCGCCGCCAGGCAATCGCTAAACAGGCAGCGTAGGCGGTCCCCGAGGTGCTTCAGGGCGATGGGGACCACTTTATTAGGTACCCCATCCGGTCCCGGAGCTTTCCGGGACCCCCTGAGCCGGCCTGCCGCCCTTTCTATTTCCTCCTCCGTTATAGGAGGAGCTCCGAGGGCGGCGTGGTCCTCCTCCTCTAGGGGAGCCATGCGCGGTGGATCGAAGGGGGGGCTGTTTGGAAACAGCCCCGCCACCACCGCGCTGAGAACGGCCGGCTCTATTTCTTCCGTGGGGGGTGCCGCCTTCATCTTCGCCCGTACCATACGGTACGGGCGCCCCCACGGATCCGCATCGAGCGTCGCCAAGAACTCCGCAAATGCAGAGTCCTTGGCGGCCCCGATGGCGGTGGCGAGCGCCCTCTTGGCCGAGCGCAGCTCGGCCTGAAGGCGCTCCAGCTCGTCTGCGCTCCGGTGCCGACGTCTTCGGCACCGGGTGAAGGCGCGCCGGGCGGCGTCACTGGCGGCACGCAGGACCGCGAGTTCCGGCGTCCACCAGTAAACGCCGTCCCTAGGCACGAAGCGTCGCGCCCTGGGCATCCCGGCGTCGCAGACGGCTGTTAGGTCCTGGCGAAACCTGGCGGCCCTCTCTTCGACCCCCACAGTTGGAGGGGGGTCCACAGCCCAGGCGCGGACCACGGCAGCTTCTTCCGCCAGGTCCGCATCGAGGCGCGAGAGCTGCCATCTCGGGAAGTCCTCCGCGCCTCGACCACTCTCCGCCAGGACCCGCGACCTGCGGGGCGCGTTGGAGACCCTGAACCGAATGTACCTATGGTCAGACAGGGTCTCCACCTCCTCTAGGACGCGCCAACTCGTTATGCGTGCGCCAATGGCAGGGGTGGCGAACGTGACATCCACCACTGAGCCCCCCTGCCCGCGCACGCACGTGAAGGCGCGTCCCTGGTTCTCCGGGGCCAGGCCAATCATTGCAGCCCAGTCCCGGAGAAGCGCCCCTTTCAGGTCGGTGATGGAGGATCCCCACGCCGCGCACTTGGCGTTGAAGTCCCCCATCACGATGACCTGGGCTGGCGATGCCCTCCGCACCACCGGCTCCAGGCCATCCAGGAACCTCTCGAAGTCCGAGAGGTTCCTGTTTGGGGAGAAGTAGACTCCTACGAGTACTACCCCTCCCCAGTTTGCCGCCACGTATCCCGCACCCCTCTCCCTGAGAGAGAGGCGCTGGGGGGCAGTGGGCGGTACCACCATGGCGACCGAGCCCCCCGTGTCCCCGACCCAGTTTGGTTGGGGGGGGATCAGGTAGGGCTCAGCCACAACGGCGACGCCAATTTTCCACTCCGCCAAGACCTGCATAAGCAGGTCCTGTGCGCGGGCGGAGTGGTTGGCGTTGGTCTGCAGGAACTCAACATGCAGGCGTCTAGACATTAAGACACCTGCATCTCGAGCTCCGCAGCGACCTGTCGACTCTGCGGCAGGGAAGGCCTGCTCAGTGGGGCCTTTCCCTTCACGGTGGGGGGAGCGCATTTTGCTCCCCCCATCACGTGCGCGTGCGGGCGACCTGCCTTCGCGCATACCGCGCATTTGACAGGCGCCTCGCACGCGGCCGCCACGTGCCCCTCCTTGCCACAACGGAAGCAGAGTTTGCCATTTTCCGCTTCCGTTGGGCACTCTGCAGGGCAGAGGGCACGCGTGTGGCCCAGCCGCATGCACTTAAAACAGCGCAGCGGCCGGGCCTCCATCGCCTTGATGGTGGCCATAGCCCAGCCTATGGCCACCCTTCCTACGTTGACGGCTGCCTTGGCAGCCGTCGCAGGGCACTTCACAATTGCCGAGCCGCCACCCCAAAAGCTGTGGCGGATCTGGCCCACCTTGACCATGCTGGGGGAGCAGCCCCCAGCAGTCGCCACTTTGGCCGCAAGCTCGTCCCGGGTCACCGATTCATCTAGATTGGTGACCCTGAGGGCTGCCGTCTTGGTTGGCCGGGCGATATCCGCCCAGACCCCGACCACCTCCGTCAGCCTCGCGGCCAGGCGGTCGGCAGTGGCCTCTGGGGTTTCCCCCCCCACCTCCATCAGTTTGGAGCCGGTCAAGCTGGTTCGCAGCCTGACCGACTCAAGGCCAAAGTCCCTAAGCGGAATGGAGGCCCTGGCCTTGGCCAGGACCTCAGCCACAGTAGTTTCCGCCCCCTTCTTCAGGGTCACCACTATGGCCGCCGTCTTAGGGACTACGATTTTTGCGGCCTTTGGCGGGGCCGCAGCTCTAGGCACTGCGCCTGCTGAGGGGGGGGCGGGCCTATTTAAGGCTTTGCCCTTGCCCCTGCCCCTATTTTTGGCCTTGGCCCTTCGACCAACCACGTCGGCCCATCGAGGCTCATCTCCCTGTGGTCCCGTCCGTTTGTCCTGGTCCGTTCGCCAGGTTGGTCCTCCTCTGGCTTGAGGGGGGGGAGGAGGAGGAGGGGGGGCAGCTGGCCTCGGGTTTGATCCACCCTTCGGGCCTTTCTTGGCCGGTTGGGCCTTGAGGGTCCGGGGGGGTCCTGCCTCCCCTCTCATTGCGCCGACCGCCAGGCCAGGTGTTGCTTTGGGGCGGGGCGGCGGCGGCTGCCGCTTGTCGGCGCTAAGGGGAGGCCTGAGTACCGGCTCCGGTGGGAGACGTGTCTCCAAATCCTGGAAGCGGGCATTCAGCATCCCGCCCACAGATTGTAGGAGCTCACGTCTCAATTCCTCTATGCCCAGCTCAGGCGCGTTTCTCTGAGTCGCTGCCGATTTTTTTTGCGACTCAGAATAGGCCTCTTTGAAGGCACGCAGCTCCGCACGGACCAGCTCTAGCTCTTTCGAGAGTCGAGCGTTGTCCGCGCGGAGCCTGCGTTGTTCCTCTTCAGGGGTGATCGAACGCAGTCCCTCAACTGCGTCGATCACCGCCTGAGTGGCCTCGTTAATGTGCCCGCGCACTGTGCCCTTGATGTTGGCGCTTTTGTGCACCTCGCTGCGGATTTTTGCCATATTTAAGAGGGCCTCCGCAGCGAGGGCTTCCACCGTCATACTGGGCGCAGGGCTGCAGGCTTCGCCTATAGATAGCGCCCTTTTTTTATATGGGCTAACTACCTTCCTCTGGGACGGTCGGTAAGTGGGGTCAGCCTCTCCCCCACTTCCCTTCCCCTCTGCAAGGGCCTCCTTGGCTTCTTTCAGGAAGCTGTGCCCTCCGGTGGGGCGTTTGACGCGGCCCCTCGATGACGAGGAGGCCACCTTACTTGCCACCTCTGGGTCAGCCTTCTCCTCTTGCGTTAGTTTGAGGGCCCTCTTTTTGGTGCCCGCAGACGGGAACCTCAGAGATAGCCCCGAGCCGGTTGGTCGTGGGGTCTCCCCGTCGCTGGCCTCTGGGAGGTCGTCCCTCGCGTCTTTGCCGGTGTCTTCATCAAATCGACACTCGTCAGAGGAGGAGGACGTGTCGATTGTGTAGGCGTCGTCTCCTTCCACTCCCTCTGTCCCTATCATTGTTTCTACTTCTACTTCTTCCTCTTCCTTCTCTCTCCGCCTCTCTTCATCCTTTTGGTTTTTCTTTTTATTTTTAGTTTTGTTACATGTATGCATAGCAAATCCCACGAGTAAGGCCGATTTATATGTCCACCCCCGGGTGACGCCCATTCCGCAGGGTAAGGCTACATACTGTAGAGGTCGCCAGGTATCTACAGGTTTTAACGACTTCGCTGTCGGGTTTTTATAGAGTTTTCCTTTCTCGCGGGCCGGCCGGTTAAGGCAAGCCCTCCGCTCTAGTGCCTCGACATACTCCATAACGCCGATTCGATGGAGATCGTTGAAGAGACACTAGGCTACGGGGTGCTAGGGGGTCGGCGTGCCTCCCCTAGTTTTGGACGGTTGTTCCCGACGGCGGTGTTAATGCACGCCGGGCCGCCCCCTAACCTTCCCACCTCCCCCCCCCCCTTACCCATTTCCCCCCCCGGTGTTTGGTCCGCGGGGCGCTAGTCGCCCTACTCCGACTACAAGCCGGAGCGTTCCCCTATCCGCCACCCGGGGACGCGCCACGTCGGAGTTCACCTCTCCGCCCACTGAGACAACCCAGCAGGTCCGTGGAACCTAACCTAACCTAACCTAACCTAACCTAACCTAACCTAACCTAACCTAACCTAACCTAACCTAACCTAACCTAACCTAACCTAACCTAACCTAACCTAACCTAACCTAACCTAACCTAACCTAACCTAACCAGTCACGCGCCACACGCCGACCCGAGCAGACCGTGTCCGTGTGCTACAAATCGCTCCGGGAGTACTTAACTCACCAAAAAATCAGAGTAATTCAAAAAAGTGGAAAAAGTGTCACAAAACTGAAAGTGCTATATATCAAAAGACGCAGAACTTTACGGTGTACACGATAGTACAAATAATTTATTAATAAGTGAAGTGGAAAAAATTTTAAGACTTAAAAACAAAAAATTTTAACCTCAAAAAGCTTCAAAAAATTACGCTGCGAGAATAAGACCGACGACATATATGTTTAAGCATATGGATAGAAAGCCCTTGACGAGATCCAGGGCCTCGTGTGGTTTTTAAAATTTTCTGGATACGGGAAAGCCCCCAAAAACCTAGAAAAACAAAGACCGCGTGGCCATGAGGTCCTGGATCCAGGGGTCCCGGAGAAACGTGACATACCTCGTTAAATAGGGGAGGACTAGCCCAGTTCAACGCCGGTTCAAGAACCAAAATCGGTCAACCAGGGCCGAAGATATAAGAGTGGGAAAAAGTGAAAATTTTTAGTGAAAGTTCAAAAATTCCCAACTCCGAAAAGAAAGCGACAAGGTACTGTTTTTTGTGTGTAACCGAACTAGAAATTTAAAGAGCATTAAAAAGACACCTTAGTCGAAATTTTTAGACCTATAATTAAAAAGTTATTAGAAATGATAAAATTGTACAAAAATTTATCATAAAGTGGTACAATTGTTAATGAATTTTAAATATTTTTAGAATAATTTGTAATTGTTAGACATAAGTCCTAAATGGTTTATTGACCCCCCTATATAGCTTTAGAATTTTAATGTGACATATGTTGGGTCTTTTGACTCAATATATTTAAGTTAAGTGTAAATTAGCATTTTTAAACTTTTTAAAAAATTATTGACCGGGTTTATTGACCCCATTTTAAAATCTTAAAATTATTAAATTATTTACTGTACTTGTTTAATTGACTATGCCGAGTTTATTGACTCGGCATACGTAGAAGTAAATTTTAAAGTTAGAATAAGTTTTAAAATCTTATACAAACTGACTTTAGACTAAGTTTTAAACTTTTATCGCATATTATTTTAACTTAAAATTTAATTTTAACATTTAATGAGTATTGACTTTTAAATTTTATTTTTTTTTATTGTTTAAAATTTTTATTTTTTAAATTAGACTAGAAGTGTACATTAAGTTTTAAGAACAAGACGAGTTCCCCCAAAATGTTCGGCATAAGGACCCCGGTAAAGAAGGACGGAGCTCAGGACACAAGTAGGGACATAGACAGGGACGTAGTAGACCGCTCGCCAGCGGTCGATCAGAAGACGCAGGTCCTGAGCGTCCGTAAGAGCGTGGGGGAGTGGGAGTCCGGGTCGGACTCCACACAGCAGACCCCCCCCAAAATGACGACCCCGGCTGAACGCAAGCGTCAGGCGACCGCCCTTGACAAACCTAAACCCGACGAAGCGGCTGGACCTTCCGGAGGGGCAAAAACAACCAGTACCCTGGACCGTGTTCAGGTTGCGCGAGGCTGCTTAAATAAAGCAAAACTCCACTTGAATGTCTCGCGCAACCTGAAGACGGAAATAAAAACGGAGGTCACAGCCGCAATAGAAAAACTATATAGTTTAGTAAAAGAAGCTGAAGCCGACCTCAGAAAGGAGAGAAGTAAAGGGAAGAGAGGGCATGAGGGAGGGAGGAGGGGGACGGGGGAACAGGGGACACAAACCCCAGACCTCCCTGCGTCCGCCCCCCCTCCTCGTGATGCCTCGCTAGGAAGGGAGATAGCAAAGAAACTGGAGGAGCACTCCCTGCTGCTCGAAAAGAGCAGCAGGGAGATGGAAAGTCTGAGGTCGGCTTAGAAGGAATCTAGCGTGCTGGGTACCTACGCAAGCGTGGTAGCCGGGGGGACAAAAAGGTCGCCGCAGGGTGGAGCGGCCACACACTCTGTGGCGATCTCGTCCACAAACGATAATGATACCGGGGACCAAGTCCTTGAAAAAATAAGAAAGGTAGTCAACGCCACCGATGAAGGAATAAGAGTCGACAGAGTTAGGAAAATACGAGATAGGAAGATAATAGTAGGATGTAGCACGGAGGGAGAGCTAGGCCGCGTTAAGGAGAGGCTCAAGATGGCCGCGAAAGATTTGAATGTGGAGGATGTCAGGAGCAAGGACCCCATGATTGTCCTGATGGATGTCTTGTCCTATAACACGGACGAGGAAATCATCAGGGCAATCAGGTCCCAGAATAAAGAAATAATGAGAGGCATAGAAAGTGAGGATGATAGGATGGATGTAAGGTTTCGCAGGCGGGCCAGGAATGAGCATACGTCCCACATAGTACTCAGAGTTTCACCGCGGTTATGGAAGAGATGTACGGAAGTTGGGGCCTTACATGTGGACCTCCAGAGAGTTCGAGTGCGGGATCAGTCCCCCCTTGTGCAGTGCACACGATGCCTGGGGTACGGGCACACGAAGCGGCAGTGTAAGGAGTCGGAGGACTCCTGCTGCCACTGTGGTGGGCCGCACCTCGGGCTAGTGTGCCCCGACCGGCAAGCCAGGAAACCACCGACCTGTCGCAACTGCGCTATTGCAAAGATCGACAGGAGGGATCACACGGCATTCAGCGAAGAATGCCCGGTTAGAAGGAAGTGGGAATCCCTGGCGAGGTCGTCAGTAGCATATTGCTAAGGGCACCCCAGGCGTACCTAGTTTCCCTTCTACCGGGCGGCCCCAGTACCGCGTCGTGCAGGCGAACCTGCAACGGTCCGAGCTCGCCACGGCGGAGCTCATTATGGAGGCGACGAAGCGAAAGCTATCGTTTGCCTTAATCCAGGAGCCCTATATTGGGAGTCGCGGTGAGATGAGGCAGCATCCGGGGACAAGGACAGTGCAATGTGCCAGAAGCCAGTCCACCGATCCGGTGGTAAAGGCGGCCATTGTGTTGTTCGACGACACCATTACCATCACCCATCGCCCGGACCTAACCACTTGCAACATTGCTGTTGCAAAGTTGGGTACCGCGGCGTGGGAGGTGGGCGTGGTGTCTGTCTACCTGGAGCCAGATCAGCCCATCGAGCCCCTCCTGGACATGATGGGATCCGCTGTGGAGGGATTAGGTACTGTAGGCGTGGTATTGGGTGGTGACCTGAATGCGTGGAATACCTGGTGGGGCAGCCGGAAGGATAACAAGCGGGGGATCGTGGCAGCGGAAAAGCTCGACGAGCTCGGGCTACATGTACTGAATGAGGGGTCTGAGCCTACATTCGAAGTCATCAGGGGCGGGAGTAGGTTCTCGAGCCGCGTGGATGTCACAGCCTGCACGGCCCAACTGCTCGGAAAAGTCGAAAACTGGCGCTTAGCGGAGGATGTATCCAGTTCGGACCACAAGGCAATCTTGTTCGACCTAAACTTGGGCAAGCCTAAGGGCACCAATATTGTCTCCTCTACCCGGAAGTACACCACCAAGAATGCAGACTGGGGCGAGTTTCGTAAGAAGCTCGCCCAGTTGTGGGAGAGAAAGGGAATGACAGCGAGAGGGTATGAAAGAATATGCACGAAAGAGAGTTTGGAAGAGGAGGTTGGTGTATATGTGGAAACTGTGGTAGAGGCGTGCGAGGAAGTGCTGCCTAAGATAGGCAAGAAGAAGAGTGCAGGATTGCCTTGGTGGTCCGAAGAGCTCTCCAGACTTAAGACTGAAGTCCTAAGGAAACGGAGGCGGGTATCCTGCGCGGCGCCAGTTCGCAGAGACTGGGTCGTGCAGCAATACATCGACGCGAGAGAACACTACAGGCTAGCGATGAAGAAGGCTCAGACCCAGAGCTGGAAGAGATTTTGCGAAAGGCAAGACCGCGAAAGTATGTGGGACGGAATATATAGAGTGATTCGTCGCACAGAGGTAAGGAAGGAGGATGTACAGCTGGTGAAGGACGGAAGAGTTTTGGAAGGGGCAGAGTCAGCCAGGAGCCTTGCAGAAACCTTCTTCCCGGAGGACGATCCGGGGGAGGATGACGCGGACCACGGAGAAACAAGAAAGAGAGCAGAGACGGTGAATGAGGGGTCACATGATGAGTCATGTGACCCACCCTTTACGATGGAGGAGCTGATGTGGTCCGCGTCTAGTTTCAACCCAAAGAAGGCTCCTGGTAGCGATGGCCTCACTGCCGATGTATGTTTGGCGGCGATCACCCTGAAACCGGAAATGTTCCTGGCTCTAGCCAATAAGTGCCTAGGCCTCTCTAGCTTCCCCAGAAGGTGGAAAGAGGCAGCAATTGTTGTCCTGCCCAAACCCGGTAAGGAGACCTACACGCAGCCCAAGTCTTATAGACCAATCGGCCTTTTGCCGATATTTGGGAAAATATTTGAAAAAATGGCTATAAGACGCGTAAGGTGGCACACTGCACCGTTGATCAGCGGGCGCCAATACGGGTTCATGCCGCAGCGTGGTACCGAAGACTCCCTCTATGACATGTTGACACATATTAGGAACAACTTAAGAGCTAAGAAAATCACATTGCTCGTGTCACTTGACATAGAGGGAGCCTTCGACAACGCGTGGTGGCCCGCTGTCCGGTGCAGGTTGGCCGAGACCCGTTGTCCCGCGAATCTGAGGCGCCTGATCGATAGCTATTTTAGTGAAAGATCGGTGCGCCTCAGGTTCGCGGGAGGGGAGGCCACTAGAAGTGCCACCAAGGGCTGCGTGCAGGGCTCCATCGGGGGGCCTACTTTCTGGAACTTGCTGCTGAATCCCCTCCTGGTGGAGCTGGATAGCGTGGGTGTCCACTGCCAGGCTTTTGCCGATGATGTGGTTCTGATGTTCTCCGGGGACGACTCAGCAGACATACAAGACAGAGCCAATGTGGCACTCGCACGTGTTCAGAGGTGGGGAGAGCGTAATAAATTAAGATTCGCGCCACAGAAAACGAAGGCCATAGTCTTTACGAAGAAAATAAAATACGACTCCCCACGTCTGAACATGGGCGGGAAGCCCATTGAGCTCGTCAAGGAACTAAAAATTCTGGGCCTGACAGTTGACGATGGACTCACCTTTAAGGCACACATTGCCAACGTGTGCAATAAAGCACAAGGAGTCCACCGTCAGCTGTCAAGAGCAGCCAGAGTCTCGTGGGGTCTTAACCCGGAGATCGTCAGAACCATATACGTGGCAGTGGTTGAGCCCATCATCCTATACGCGGCCAGCGCGTGGGCGCCGGCGGCAGAACGGAAGGGGACTAGAGTGTTGTTGGACCGGGTGCAGCGGGGGTTTGCACAAAAGATTGTCAGAGCGTACAGGACCGTGTCTCTGAACGCGGCCCTAGCACTCGCTGGGTTGCTTCCTCTGGACCTAAGGGTCCAAGAGGCGGCCCTTCTTTACCAGGTAAAGAAGGG
This sequence comes from Papilio elwesi, assembly GCA_029849275.1. Classification (NCBI taxonomy): domain Eukaryota; kingdom Metazoa; phylum Arthropoda; class Insecta; order Lepidoptera; family Papilionidae; genus Papilio; species Papilio elwesi. The sequence goes on along the minus strand of CM056710.1, from coordinate 7,249,673 downwards.
TCACACCCAGCGGGTGCTGGGGGACTTGGAACTGGAGAGGCCGGTCCCGTACGCTCGGACAGTCCACCCCGCGTACCTGGAGGGGCTGCAGTTCGGCAGCCTGGCGGACGGTGACGAAGGGGCCCAGCGAGCTGCCGTCGAGGTAAACATATACACCGACGGCAGCAAAATAGACGGCAAAGTCGGCGCGGCGCTATCCGTATGGAATGGCGCCGCGGAGACATATTGCCGGAAATTAAAGCTGGGTCAATTCTGCACCGTATACCAGGCGGAACTGTTAGCCCTGCATGAGGCGGTGAAGTTCGCTTGTGCGGACTCGAGGTTGGGCTTTGGGATTCATTCCGATTCCAGATCGGCCCTTGAGGCAGTGACGAGCGTCGATTCCCTCCACCCACTCGCAGCAGATACTAGGAGAAGAATAATAGAGAGTAGAAAGAAAGGGAAGAATATAAGATTGAATTGGGTGAAAGCGCACGTGGGGGTGGAGGGAAACGAAAGAGCCGACGAACTTGCCAAGGAGGCAGCAATCGGAATGAAGACCAAGCCCAACTACGAGAAGTGCCCTGTTTCATTCGTCAAGCGACAGATCCGGTTGGACTCGCTTGACGAGTGGAACGGGCGCTACAGGGAGGGGGACACCGCCTCAACGACCAAAGTCTTCTTCCCGGACGCCGTGGCTGCCTACCCCATCCTGCGCAAGATAGAAATGGACCCAGTCATAGTCCAGATATTCACGGGGCACGGGGGGTTCTCCGAGTATCTGACCAGGTTCGGATGCAAAGAGAACCCTTCGTGCGTATGCGAACCCGGGAAACAGGAATCCGTGCTGCACCTACTCACAGAATGTCCCGTCCATGAGGCGGAGAGGCTTAGCTGTGAAATTGGAATAGAAGACAAAATTAGTAAGGAAAACATTAGATACATAGTGAAAGATAAAAAGAAAAGAGAGTTATTCCTAAAATATTGTAAGTCGGTGGCGATGCAAGCAATTAAAAGAAACAAGACTACAGTATAATGTGATAAATTAATGTGATATTAGGATAAGGGTATTTTAATTAAATTAGCACCTATTTATTGTTTTATCTTTTTACTTTTGTGTTTTACAAAATTGTTAAATTAGTACGTAGTTTTTTATATAATTGTAAATTTATTGCTCCTTTTTTAAAAAATTGTAAAATAGTAGTAAAAATTAGTAGTTTAGATCTTTTTATGAAATGTATTGAATCTGGAATTATTATTTTATCTAAATAACCAAATAAAGAAAATGCTGAAAAAATTATTACCCCTAGCACATAAGGTCCCTGAATGTATATCAGGGGGAACGAGAGGGCGGCATAGCGCCGCCCAAAAAAAAAAAAAAAAAAAAAAACCTAACCTAACCTAACCTAACCTAACCTAACCTAACCTAACCTAACCTAACCTAACCTAACCTAACCTAACCTAACCTAACCTAACCTAACCTAACCTAACCAGTCACGCGCCACACGCCGACCCGTGCAGACCGTGTCCGCGCGTTGCAAAATCGCTCCGGGAGTACTTAACGCATTAAAAAAACTTAAGAAAATTCCAAAAAGGAGAAAAAGTGTTACGAAAGTGGAAGTGCTATACATAAAAAGACGCAGAATTTTACGCTGTACACGATAGTACAAATAGTTTTTAAAAAAGTGAAGTGTAAAAAATTTTAAGACTTAAAAAAGAAAAATTTTAACCTTAAAAAGTTTTAAAAAATTACGCTGCTAGAATAAGATCGACGACATATATATTTTTATATATCAATAGGAAGCCCCTGACGAGATCCAGGGCCTCAAGTGGTTTTTAGAATTTTTTGGACTCGGGAAAATCCTGAAAAACCAAGAAAAACAAGAACCGCGTGGCCATGAGGTCCTGGATCCAGGGGTCCCGGAGGAACGTGACTTATCTCGTTGAATAGGGGAGGACTAGCCCAGCTCAACGCCGGTTCAAGAACCAGAATCGGACAACCAGGGCCGAAGATATAAGAGTGGGAAAAACCGAAAAATTAAGTGAAAGTTTAAAAAATTCCCAACTCCAAAAAGAAAGCGAGAAGGTATTGTTTTTTGTGCTTATCTGAACTACAAATTTAAAGACGATCAAAAAGATACCCTTCTCAAAATTTTCGGAACTATACTTATAAAGTTATTACGAATGATAAAATTGTACAGAAATTTATTATAAAGTGGTACAATTGTTAATGGATATTAAATAATTTTAAAAAAAGTTGTAATTGTTAGATATAAGTCCTAAACGGTTTATTGACCCCCCTATATAGTTTTAGAATTTTAGAGTGACATATGTTGGGTCTTTTGACTCAATATATTTAAGATTAAGTGTAAATTAGTATTTTAAAAATTTTTAACAGATTTGACCGGGTTTATTGACCCCATTTTAAAATTTTTAAACTATTATTTCATTATCATTTTATTACTGTGTTTTAATTGACTATGCCGAGTTTATTGACTCGGCATATATAAAATTAAGTTTTAGAAATTAGTGTTAGACTAAGTTTAAAAATTTTTATTGCATTATTTAATTGTATTGCATTGTATTGCAAACTGACTATGCCGAGTTTGTTGACTCGGCATATGTATCTCTAAGTTTTAAAATTTTACAAATTGACCTGTGCTAGACTAAGTTTTAAAAATTTTATTGTATTCAAAACTCTTTTTATTGACATTGACTTTTAAGAATTCTTTTAAAAAATTTTAACTTTTTAAAAATTTTTAAGTTTTAAAAAAAAATTTTTTTTTTCTTTTTTTAAACTTGTAAATTTTAAATTTTTTTTTTTAACTTTTATTTTAATTTAAATTAGACTATAAGTGTAATTTTAAGTTTTAGTAACAAGACGAGTTCCCCCGATATGTTTGGTATAAGAACCCCGGTACAAAAGAACGGAGCTCAGGACACAAGCAATAATATGGGAAAGGAGACAACAGACAACTCTCCAGGAGTAGACCAAAATACACAGGTCCTGAGCGTCCGCAAGAGTGTGGGGGAGTGGGAGACCGGATCGGACCCCTCGGCACAAACTCCCCCCAATAAAAGGGCAACCCCGGCTGAACGCAAGCGTTTGGTGACCGCCCTGGAGAAGCCGCAACCAGAGGAGGCGGCCGGGACCTCAGGAGCAGTCAAACTGCACAACAACCTGGACCGTGTTCAGGTTGCGCGAGGCTGCTTGAACAAAGCGAAACTCCACCTGAATGGCTCGCGCAACCTGAAGACGGAGATAAAGACTGAGGTCACGGCCGCCATCGAAAAGCTATATAACCTGGTTAAAGAGGCTGAAGCCGACCTCAAGAAGGAAAGAGGAAAAGGGAAGAGAGAGAAGGGGCACGAGGGGGGGAGGAGGGCGTTGGGGGAGAAAGGGACACAGACCCTTGATCTCCCCACGTCCGCCCCCGCCCCTAGAGATGCCACGATAGGAGAAGACCTGCTAAAAAGATTAGAGGAGCATTCCCTGCTGCTCGAAAAGAGCAGCAGGGAAATGGAGAGCTTGAGGTCGGCTCTTAGGGAATCCAGCGTGCAGGGTACCTACGCGAGCGTGGTAGCCGGGGGGCCGAAGGGATCGCCACGGGGTGGGGCGGCCACTCACTCGGTGGCGGTCTCTTCAAAAGACGACAATGATACCGGGGACCAGGTGCTAGATAAAATAAGAAAAATTGTAAACGCCACCGAAGAAGGTATAAAAATAGACAAGGTAAGAAAAGTACGCGATAGGAAAGTAATAGTAGGTTGCGGTACGGAGAGGGAGTTGAGTCGCGTGAAGGAGAGGCTCAAGACGGCCGCGGAAAGCTTGAAAGTGCAGGATGTAAGGTGTAAAGACCCCCTGATTGTCCTGATGGATGTCCTATCCTATAACAAGGATGAGGATGTGATCAGGGCAGTCAGGAGTCAGAACAAGGAGTTAATGAGAGGTATAGAAGGAGAGAACATGAGGATGGAAGTGAGGTTCCGCAGGCGAGCCAGGAACGAGCACACGTGCCACATGGTTCTTAGGGTATCACCGCGGATATGGAAGAGATTTACGGAAGCGGGATCCATACATGTGGACCTCCAGCGCGTCAGAGTGCGGGACCAGTCCCCCCTTGTGCAGTGCACACGATGCCTGGGGTACGGGCACACCAAGCGGCATTGCGGGGAGTCTGAAGACTCCTGCTGCCACTGTGGTGGGCCACACCTCGGGCTAGTGTGCCCCGACCGGCAAGCCGGAAAACCACCGACCTGTCGCAACTGCGCCATTGCGAAGATCGACAGGAGGGATCACACGGCATTCAGTGAAGAATGCCCGGTTAGAAGGAAGTGGGAATCCCTGGCGAGGTCGTCAGTAGCATATTGCTAAGGGCACCCCAGGCGTACCAAAGTTCCCTTCTACCGGGCGGCCCCAGTATCGCGTTGTGCAGGCGAACCTGCAGCGGTCTGAGCTCGCCACAGCGGAGCTCATCATGGAGGCGACCAAGCGAAAGCTGTCGTTCGCCTTAATCCAGGAACCCTATATTGGGAGTCGCGGCGAGATGCGGCAGCATCCAGGGACAAGAACAGTACAATGTGCCAGGAGCCAGTCCACCGAGTTGGTGGTCAAGGCGGCCATTGTGCTGTTCGACGACACCATTTCCATCACCCATCGCCCGGACCTAACCACTTGCAACATTGCAGTTGCAAAGTTGGGTACCGCGGCGTGGGAGGTGGGGGTGGTGTCTGTCTACCTGGAGCCTGATAAGCCCATCGAGCCGCTCCTGGATATGATGGGATCTGCTGTGGAGGGATTGGGCACGGTAGGCGTGATACTGGGTGGTGATCTGAATGCGTGGAACACCTGGTGGGGCAGCCGGAAGGATAACAAGAGGGGGATTACGGCTGCAGAAAAACTCGACGAGCTGGGTCTGCATGTACTGAATGAGGGGTCTGGGCCTACTTTTGAAGTCATCAGGGGCGGGAGTAGGTTCTCAAGCAATGTCGATGTAACGGCATGCTCGACCTATATGCTCGATAAAGTCGCAAACTGGCGCCTATCGGAGGACGTATCCAGTTCGGACCACAAGGCAATCCTGTTCGACCTCGACTTGGGCCGACCTAAACGCACCGAAATCGTCTCCTCCACCCGGAAGTACACCACCAAGAAAGCAGACTGGAGCGGGTTTCGTGAGAAGCTCGCCCAGTTGTGGGAAAGAAAGGGAATGACAGCGGAAAGGTATGAAAGGATAAGCACGAAAGAGAGTTTGGAAGAGGAAGTTGGTGTATTTGTGGAAACTGTGGTGGAGGTGTGCGAAGAAGTGCTGCCCAAGGCAGGGAAAAAGAGGAAAGCAGGATTGCCTTGGTGGTCCGAAGAGCTCTCCAAACTCAAGACTGATGTCTTGAGGAAGCGGAGGCGGATCTCCTACGCGGCGCCAGTTCGCAGAGACTGGGTCGTGCAGCAGTACATCGATGCTAGGGAACTCTACAGGCTGGAGATGAAGAAGGCTCAGACCCAGAGCTGGAAGAGATTTTGTGAAAGGCAAGACCGCGAAACCATGTGGGACGGTATATATAGGGTGATACGCTGCACAGAGGAAAGGAAGGAAGATGTACAACTGATGAAGGATGGAAGGGTGTTGGAAGGGGCAGAGTCGGCCAGGAGCCTTGCTGAGGCCTTCTTCCCGGAGGATGATCCGGGCGAGGATGACGCGGACCACACGGAAACAAGAGAGAAGGCAGAGACGGTGAATGATGGGTCACATGATAATTCATGTGACCCCCCCTTTACGCTAGAGGAATTGAAGTGGTCCGCGTCCAGTTTCAATCCGAAGAAGGCTCCTGGCCCGGATGGACTCACAGCCGATGTATGCTTGGCGGCGATCACCCTCAGACCGGAGATGTTCCTGGCCCTAGCCAATAAGTGCCTAGGCCTCTCCAGCTTCCCCAGAAGGTGGAAAGAGGCGGCAATTGTTGTCCTGCCTAAACCCGGTAAGGAGACCTACACGCAGCCTAAGTCTTATAGACCAATCGGCCTTCTGCCGATTTTTGGAAAAATATTGGAAAAAATGGCTATAAGACGCGTAAGGTGGCACACTGCACCGTCGATCAGCGGGCGACAGTACGGATTTATGCCGCAGCGCGGCACCGAAGACTCCCTCTATGACATGATGACACACATCAGAAACAACCTTAGAGCGAAAAAGATCACAGTGCTCGTGTCACTTGACATAGAGGGAGCCTTCGACAACGCGTGGTGGCCCGCTGTCCGGTGCAGGTTGGCCGAGACCCGCTGTCCCGCAAATCTGAGGCGTCTGGTCGATAGCTATTTTAGCGAACGATCGGTGCGCCTCAGGTTTGCGGGAGCGGAGGCCACCAGAAGTGCCACCAAGGGCTGCGTGCAGGGCTCCATCGGGGGGCCCACTTTCTGGAACTTGCTGCTGAATCCCCTTCTGGTGGAGCTGGATAGCGCGGGTGTCCACTGCCAGGCGTTTGCCGACGATGTGGTTCTGATGTTTTCCGGGGACGACTCCTCGGACATCCAAGACAGAGCCAACGAGGCCCTCGCACGTGTTCAGAGGTGGGGAGTAAGGAACAAACTTAAATTCGCACCTCACAAAACAAAGGCGATGGTCCTCACTAAGAGGACCAAATACGACTCCCCACGTCTGAACATGGGCGGGAAGCCCGTTGAGCTCGTCAAGGAAATGAAAATCCTGGGCCTGACAGTTGACGATGGACTCACCTTTAAGGCGCATATTGCCAACGTGTGCAAAAAAGCACAGGGAATCCATCGTCAGCTGTCGAGAGCAGCCAGAGTCTCGTGGGGTCTCAACCCGGAGATCGTCAGAACCATATACGTGGCAGTGGTTGAGCCCGTCATCCTTTACGCGGCCAGCGCGTGGGCGCCGGCGGCGGAAAGGAAGGGGACCAGAGTGTTGTTGGACCGGGTGCAGCGAGGATTTGCACAAAAGATTGTCAGAGCGTACAGGACCGTGTCTCTGAACGCGGCCCTAGCACTCGCTGGGTTGCTTCCTCTGGACCTAAGGGTCCAAGAGGCGGCCCTTCTTTACCAGGTAAAGAAGGGTCACACCCAGCGGGTGCTGGGGGATTTGGAACTGGAGAGGCCGGTCCCGTACGCTCGGACAGTCCACCCCGCGCACCTGGAGGGGCTGCAGTTCGGCAGCCTGGCGGACGGTGACGAAGGGGCCCAGCGAGCTGCCGTCGATGTAAACATTTACACCGACGGCAGCAAAATTGACGGCAAAGTCGGCGCGGCGCTATCCGTATGGAATGGCGCCGCGGAGACATATTGCCGGAAATTAAAGCTGGGCCAATTCTGCACTGTATACCAGGCGGAACTGTTGGCCCTGCACGAGGCGGTGAAGTTCGCTTGTGCGGACTCGAGGTTGGGCTTTGGAATTCATTCCGATTCCAGATCGGCCCTTGAGGCAGTGACGAGCGTCGATTCCCTCCACCCTCTCGCAGTGGATACTAGGAGAAGAATAATAGAGAGTAGAAAGAAAGGGAAGAATATAAGATTGAATTGGGTGAAAGCGCACGTGGGGGTGGAGGGAAACGAAAGAGCCGACGAACTCGCCAAGGAGGCAGCAATCGGAATGAAGACCAAGCCCAACTACGAGAAATGCCCTGTTTCATTCGTCAAGCGACAGATCCGTTTGGACTCGCTTGACGAATGGAACAGGCGCTATAGGGAGGGTGACACCGCCTCGACGACCAAAGTCTTCTTCCCGGACGCCGTGGCGGCCTACCCCATCCTGCGTAAGACAGAACTGGACCCAGACCTAGTCCAAATTTTCACGGGCCATGGAGGGTTCTCCGAATACTTGAACAGGTTCAGGTGTAAGGAGAGCCCTTCATGCGTCTGTGAACCCGGAAGCCAGGAATCCGTACTGCACCTACTAGCGCAGTGCCCTGTCCATGAAGCGGCAAGGGCAGAATGCGAGATCAGAATTAAAGAAAAGATCAGCGTACAAAATATTAAGAACATAATGGTAAGAAAGGAAATAAGGAATATATTTATAGAGTACTGTGTAAAGGTGGCGAAGACTGTGATTAAAAGAAACAAGACTAAAAATGTGATATTAACTTAAGGGTATTTAATTGTAAGTTTTAACATTGTATATATATTTTTTATTTATTATTCTATTATTGTAGTATTTATCATTTTATTATTAAGATTGTAATTGTATTAATTATAAATCTATTGAGCATTCTACACTCTTTTAACCAATTGTAAATTTTTAAAATTCTTAAAATCTTTTAACAGTGTATAAATAGTTTAGTAATTGTAAATTTTAGCGATTTTAATTGTAAATAACATTTTAGTATTGTATATTATTTATTTTATTATTATTAAGTGGCTTTTTAAAAATTTTAAAATTAAATCAGTAGTACAACTACCGAATTGCTCAAAATTTTTTAGCATTGTATAGTATTTTTACTTAAAAATTTAATAAAGAACATGTTGAAAAACTTATTATACCCGCACACCAGGTCCCTGACCAACATATCGGGGGAACGAGAGGGCGGCATAGAGCCGCCCAAAAAAAAAAAAAAAAAAAAAAAAAAAAAAACCTAACCTAACCTAACCTAACCTAACCTAACCTAACCGGACAGGAAGGTGATATTGGGGTGCAACACTGAAATAGAATTGGAACGAGTAAAAGACAAGCTGCGGAGTGCGGGCAGCGATTTGAAAGTGGAAGACATAAAAGCTAGGGATCCGCTTGTAGTACTGAAAAACGTCTTGAATTTTAACAAGGATGAAGACATACTGCAGGCGATCCCTAGGCAAAATAAGGACCTCCTGAAGGACATCAAGAAGGAGGACATTAGAATGGAGGTCCGATATAGGAAGAAGGCAAGGAATGACTTGACAGCCCACGTGGTCCTAAGGGTCTCGCCAAAAGTCTGGGGAAGACTGACCGAGGCTGGTGTTATACATGTAGACCTTCAGCGAGTGCAAGTGGCCGACCAGTCCCCTCTGGTCCAGTGCTCCAAGTGCCTGGGGTACGGGCACACGAAGAGGCTGTGCACGGAAGCAGAGGAGGTGTGCAGCCACTGCGGGGGCCCGCACCTCAGGCAGGATTGCACTAAGTGGCTGGCCGGCGAAACACCCGCCTGCCGGAACTGCCTAAAGGCGAAATCCGACAGGCGGGACCACAACGCGTTCAGCGCCGACTGCCAGGTTAGAAAGAGATGGGAGGCATTAGCCCGGGCGACCGTAGCATATTGCTAAGGGCACCCCGGGCGCCTCCCAAGCTCCAAAAACCGGCAGCCGCCTGTATCACGCCGTGCAGGCTAACCTGCAGCGGTCCGAACTCTCCACGGCGGAGCTGATCACAGAAGCGACAAAGAGAAATCTTTTGTTCGCACTCGTCCAGGAGCCATACACGGGGAACAAGGGGGAGATGAGGCAGCACCCGGGGACGAGAACGGTACAATGTGTCGCCAGGGCCCCCGATATGGTGGTCAAGGCGGCCATTGTACTGTTCGATGACGCCGTGACTGTCTCCCAACGTCCGGACCTCACAACCTGCAACATTGCTGTTGCAGTAGTGAGGACCGCGGCGTGGGAGATAGGCTTGGTGTCCGTCTACGTGGAGCCGAACCGGCCCGTCGAACCCTACCTGGACGAGATCGGCAACGTCGTGGAGAGCCTAGGTACCACAGGCGTGATACTAGGCGGAGACCTGAACGCGTGGAATGTTTGGTGGGGCAGCCGCAAAACGGACAAGAGGGGACAGGGAGTGGCAGAAAAGCTTGACGAGCTGGGTCTGCATGTACTCAACCAGGGGTCTGAGCCCACTTTTGATACCATACGCGGGGGTATAAGGTACACAAGTTGCGTGGACATAACTGTCTGCACCACCCCTCTGCTTGGAAGGGTGGTGAACTGGCGCCTCGCAGATTATATATCTAGTTCCGACCACAGGGCAATTCTACTCGACATTAACCTTCAGAAATCTCTGGGCGTGGATATCGTCAGCTCTACCCGGGAGTACAACACAAGGAAGGCGAACTGGGGCGAGTTTCGTTCGAAACTCGCCTCATTATGGGAGGGAAAGGGCACAACACCGGCCAAAATTAAGGAAATCGAGGATAAGGAAGAACTAGAAAAGGAGGTAAGCAGATACGTGGAAACCGTGGTAGAGGCTTGTAGGGATACCATGCCCAGAATTTCGAAGAGGAGACGAGTAGGATTGCCCTGGTGGTCGGAAAAGCTCTCCAAACTCAAAACTGAGGTTTTGAGAAAAAGGAGACGGATATCATGCGCGGCGCCGGTTCGGAGAGAGTGGGTGGTGCAGCAGTATGTCGACGCCAAAGTGGAATACCAAGCGGAGGTGAAGAGGGCTCAGACCCAAAGTTGGAAAGACTTCTGCGGACGGCAGACCCGGGAGACCATGTGGGAGGGGATCTACAGGGTGATCGGCCGCACAACGGTGAGGCGCGAAGAGATTCCCCTCGTACAGAATGGGGTGGCGCTGAACGGGGAGGAATCGGCCAGGGTGCTCGCAGAGACGTTTTTCGCGGAAGACGAACGGGAAAGCGACGACGCGGCCCACAAACAAATGAGAAAATTAGCCGAAGAAGTAAACGGGGGGGTGCATGATGATTCATGCGACCCCCCATTCACACAGGACGAGCTCATGTGGGCCGCGTCAAGCTTTAACCCGAAAAAAGCCCCTGGCCCAGACGGCCTCACGGCAGATATCTGCCTAGCGGCCATCACCCTGGATCCGGAACTATTCCTTGCCTTAGCAAATCGCTGCCTGGCATTAGCGTGTTTCCCTAGGAGGTGGAAAGAGGCAGTGGTTGTAGCGCTTAGGAAACCCAATAGAGAAGACTGCACGCACCCTAAGTCATATCGCCCAATAGGACTCTTGCCCGTAATGGGCAAGGTCCTGGAGAAGATGATGGTGAGGCGGGTCAGATGGCATACTGCACCAGTGATTAGCCGGCGGCAATACGGCTTCATGCCCCAGCGCAGCACCGAGGACTCCCTCTATGACATGATTCAGCACATACGGGCCGAAGTCGAAAGACGGAAGCTCGTTGTGCTGATATCGTTGGACATAGAGGGAGCCTTCGATAATGCCTGGTGGCCGGCTATGAGGTGCAGTTTAGCCGGAACTCGGTGCCCCGTGAACCTGAGGCGCCTGCTCGATCACTACTTTAGTGAGAGAACAGTGCGCCTCAGGTATGCGGGGGCCGAGTGGACCCGCCGACAAACCAAGGGGTGCGTGCAGGGCTCTATTGGGGGTCCTACGCTCTGGAACCTACTGCTGAATCCGCTCCTGGGGGAACTGGAGGAGATGGGAGTTCGATGTCAGGCCTTTGCCGACGACGTGGTTCTGATATTCTCGGGAGACGGGGCCACGGGAATGCAGGATGGAGCAAATGGGGCACTCGAACATGTTCGGGCGTGGGGAGCTCGGAATAAGCTAAACTTCGCGCCTGCAAAAACTAAAGCAATGATCCTCACGAGGAAGCTAAAGTACGACTCCCCACGCCTGAGCATGGGCGGGCGCCCCATAGAGTATGTAAATAGGATAAAGATCCTGGGGTTGACAGTTGACGATAAGCTCACTTTCAATGTGCACATAAGTGAAGTAACTAAGAAAGCACTAAGCCTCTATCGTCAACTGTCAACCGCAGCCAAGATCTCGTGGGGCCTGAACCCCGAGATTGTCAGAACCATGTACGTGGCCGTAATCGAGCCCATCATCCTCTACGCGGCCAGTGTGTGGGCGCCGGCAGCGTGGAAGAGGACCACTCAAAAGTTGTTAGACCGGGTGCAGCGAGGCTTTGCTCAAAAAATTGTACGGGCCTACAGGACGGTCTCTCTGAACGCTTCCCTAGCACTCGCCGGGTTGCTTCCTCTAGACCTTCGGGTCCAAGAAGCGGCCCTTCTTTACGAAGTAAAGAAGGGTCATTCCCGGCGAGTGTTGGGGGACCGCGATCTGGAGAGGCCGACCAAATACGAGGATACCCAGCACCCCGCTCACCTGGAAGGGCTGCAGTTCGGCTGCCTGACGGACGGTGACGAGGTTGCCCAGCGAGCTGCCGTCGATGTAAGGATTTACACCGACGGCAGCAAAATTGACGGCAGGGTCGGCGCGGCGCTATCCGTATGGGATGGCGCCTCGGAGACGTACTGCCGGAAATTAAAGCTGGGGAACTTCTGCACCGTATATCAGGCGGAACTGTATGCCCTATATGAGGCCGTCAAATTTGTAGTGAAGAGTCCCGCAGTGAGGTTTGGTGTTTACTCCGACTCAAGGTCCGCCCTAGAAACTTTAAAAAGCGTAGATTCCCTCCACCCCTTAGTAGCAAGGATTAGGAAATTAATGAAGGAGAGTGAGAACATGGGGAAGAGGATCAGCTGGTTTTGGATTAAGGCACACGTGGGGGTGGAGGGCAACGAGAGGGCGGACGAATTGGCGAAACTAGCCGCAGTTGGGGTAAAGACCAGGCCTCACTATGACTTGTGCCCCGTTTCATTCGTCAAGCGACAACTTAGGTTGGAAGCGCTTGACGAATGGAACAGGAGGTACAAAGAAGGACAGACGGCCTCGACAACGAGGGTCTTCTTTCCCGACGCAGTAGGCGCCTACCCCGTACTTCGCAGGATAGAGCTGGATCCCGTGCTGGTACAGGTACTAACAGGACACGGGGGGTTCTCGCACTACTTGCACAAATTCAAGTGCAAGGAGAGCCCCTCGTGTATCTGCGACCCAGCACGGGAAGAAACAGTGTTGCACGTCATCACGGAGTGTCCAGTACATGAAAAGGAGAGAACAGACTGTGAATTAGAAATAAATGAGGAAATAAAAGTAGAGAAAATTACCGAAATTATAATAAACAAGAAAATAAGAGACACCTTCCTAAGTTATTGTAAACACATAGCACGAAAAGTAATCTTAAGAAATAAAGTAAAATAAAAAACTAGTCATTTACAATAATAGATTAAGTAGTTTTAAGCAAACAATGTATATATAATTTTTAAAGACTGAAAATGTATTAGGTTAAGAAAATGTACTATTGAGAAAAATAAATAAAGAATGACAAAGTCCTTGGACTAATCGCGCCAGGGGGAGAACGAGAGGGCGGCATAGAGCCGCCCAAAAAAAAAAAAAAAAAAAAAAAAAAAAAAAAAAAAAAAAAAAAAAAAACCTAACCTAACCTAACCTAACCTTTTTTTTTTTTTTTTTATAGTCAGGAAATGCGTTACGCACCCCTACGCCGGGCTGTGCAATGGCGTAGGGAGTGTGGGACTCGCCGGCCAAGGAAGGTGTAAGAAGGTGGCCGGAATACCCACTAAAACCTGACTGCCCTCTGACGCATTACGGCGGGGCCACGGGGACGCGTGAGCTTGCTACCGCGACCACAACCTAACCTAACCTAACCTTTTTTTTTTTTTTTTTTTTTTTTTTTTTAGGTGTGGAAATGCGACCTTAAGCACGCCCCCTGGTCGGGGCACCAGGGGGGTCTGTGGGGCTCTCCCACCGAAGTGGGCCTACCCACTAAAACCACACGCGTTCCCTCATAGCCATGGTGTGGGCGCCACGGGAGCATGGTTAACACGTGACACCGCGACGCCCACTGGCCGCCCCGGGATGGGGCCCCTCTCTGCGCCCTTAAAAGGGCTCTCCTCGGAGACGGCACCGTGTGCAATGCAGGTTCGGGAATCCCCGCCCTCCCCCGCCGGCGCCGCCTTGAGTTTTTTATAGAGGTTCACTCCTCGCGGCCTCCGTCTTGAAAAAGACAGAGGCCCGCGGTCCCAGCGTCGGCGCCGGGATTACGCGAAATGCAGCTGCAAGGGGAAAGTTGCCCTTCCCCTCGCAGCCCCACCGCCGCCGCATCTGCGGTGCGACCCCGCTGAGTCGCGGAGGGCAGGGCGAGTGGCGCACCGTAATACCAGCACTCCTCTCCCTCCGCGACTCACCCTCACTGCGGGGGAGACGAGTCCCCGCAGTCCTCCAACGCGCTCGAAGGTGGGCTCCAATGAGCCCACCCCGAGCGGCCCTCTCTGGCCGGTCCTACCTCACGGACCGGCCTTGGGTTCCTCTTAGCTTCACCGTGGGTGACCCATTCCCACGGTTACTGAGCCCCACCGCCACGACAAGGCGGGAACCCGGTCGATGGGGAACCTAACCTTTTTTTTTTTTTTTTTTTTTTTTTTTTTAGGTGTGGAAATGCGGCCTTAAGCACGCCCCCTGGTCGGGGCACCAGGGGGGTCTGTGGGGCTCTCCCACCGAAGTGGGCCTACCCACTAAAACCACACGCGTTCCCTCATGGCCATGGTGTGGGCGCCACGGGAGCATGGTTAACACGTGACACCGCGACGCCCACTGGCCGCCCCGGGATGGGGCCCCTCTCTGCGCCCTTAAAAGGGCGCTCCTCGGAGACGGCACCGTGTGCAATGCAGGTTCGGGAATCCCCGCCCTCCCCCGCCGGCGCCGCCTTGAGTTTTTTATAGAGGTTCACTCCTCGCAGCCTCCGTCTTGAAAAAGACAGAGGCCCGCGGTCCCAGCGTCGGCGCCGGGATTACGCGAAATGCAGCTACAAGGGGAAAGTTGCCCTTCCCCTCGCAGCCCCACCGCCGCCGCATCTGCGGTGCGACCCCGCTGAGTCGCGGAGGGCAGGGCGAGTGGCGCACCGCAATACCAGCACTCCTCTCCCTCCGCGACTCACCCTCACTGCGGGGGAGACGAGTCCCCGCAGCCCTCCAAACGCTCGAAGGTGGGCTCCAGTGAGCCCACCCCGAGCGGCCCTCTCTGGCCGGTCCTACCTCACGGACCGGCCTTGGGTTCCTCTTAGCTTCACGGTGGGTGACCCATTCCCACGGTTACTGAGCCCCACCGCCACGACAAGGCGGGAACCCGGTCGATGGGGATGGGGAACCTAACCTAACCTAACCTAACCTAACCTTTTTTTTTTTTTTTTTTCCTGGGGAAATCCGTTTATTGACCCCCGCGCCTGGGCTGTGCAAGTGGCGCGGGGAGTGTGGGGGTCGCCTAAAGTCGTTCGGCAATACCCACTAAAACCCCAGTGCCCACTTCTGCCCGCCCACTTTTGCCGGGGCTAAGGTGACAGTTACCCTTATCCTTGTCCCCGGCAGGGCGTTCGTCCTTCTTAGGACACATCTCTTGTGGCCTAGACCACGTCATCCATCTCCGAGTGGGGCGACGGAGAACTATCGCCCCACTCCTACCGGGTCTCCCAACCCGGCACCGACCATGTTACGTCGTCTGGGCAAAAGCCCGGCGTCGGCGCATCGGTCGGCGGCGGCGCACGGGATCCTCCTCCGGATCATCCTCCCGGCGTCGCTCGTCCACTTCTTTCTTCTCCATCACCGCCTCGCAAAAGGCGGCGACAGCACTCCATCCGGTTTCGCTGCCGACCATCACAGACACAACGGCCGGCAGCGAGATGTCATGTCCGATTTCATTCCCGAGCGCGGCTCGCTCCTCTGCCCATGCTGAGCAGCACGTGAGGGTGTGATCCGCGTCGTCCTCTTCGGCGCCGCAGAAGCGGCACTGAGGAGTGCGCTCCCGTCTGGCCACGTTGCACAGGTACCTCCCGAAGCAGCCATGCCCCGAGAGGACCTGCACTAGGCGGTATGAGAGCGCACCCCACCGTCTCGTCAGCCACTCTGTTAATACAGGGCGGATCGCCGCTATGGTGCGATGACCCGCTCCCGGCTGGCTTAGCTGTTGTTGCCAGCTGCGCAGGACTGTGTCCCTTGCGCTCTGTCGCCACTCGCCAATGTCCTCAACACTTGGGACCTCACCCCGACCTTTGGCGTCGGCGGACTTCCAGTAGACCTCCGCCGACGCCAACGCCTCCAGTTCCCATGGGGGAGTCCCGGCCAGCGCGCATGCCGCCTCCCACGAAACCGTGCGGTACGCTCTTGCCGCTCGGAGCGCCACTACCCTCTGCGATCTGCGCAGTTGGGCTTTGTTGTGGCGTCCGAGAGCATCCGCCCAGATAGGGGCCCCGTACAAGGCCATCGACCGTACAACTCCGGCATAGAGGCGACGACAGCTCGCGCTCGGTCCGCCCAGATTAGGCAATAGCCTGCTCAGGGCGAACGAAGTGCGCGCGAGCTTCGGAGCCATCCGCCGGAAATGTTCCTTGAAGTTCCACCGGCTGTCGAGCACAACTCCCAGGTACTTCATTGTGGACCCGACGCCGATGGAAACTCCGCCCACAATCAGTTGAGCGCTCGGCGGTGGCGCTCGGCGAGGCCCGTGAAAACACAGGGCCTCGGATTTGTCCAAGGCCACCGTCAGGCCCAGATTCCTTATCCTGCCCACTACTTGGGCTACTCCAGCGGTAGCTAACACGCTCGCCTCCCGATAGCTACCGCCCCTTGCCAACACCAGTGTGTCATCCGCGTAGCATACGACGCTAACGCCGCGGAGAGTCGGGCCGCGGAGGACCCAGTCGTAACCGACGTTCCACAGTAGTGGCCCTAAAACGGAACCCTGTGGAACGCCGCACGACACTCTCCTCTGTCCAAATCCGGTAGTTGTGGGATATACCACTGTCCTGTCCGATAGGTAGGCCTTAATCGTCTCACGCAAGTACAACGGGACCCCATGGAACCGCAGGGCCTCCATTATACTTACGCGAGGTAACGTGTTAAAGGCGTTGGCGATATCTAAAGATACCGCCAAGACGACGCCACCCTTAACGACCTCCTCTTCGGCGACGGCCCTCACCCGTGCAATAGCATCGATGGTGGAGCGGCCGCGCCGGAAACCATGTTGGCAGTCTGCCAACTTTGGCCCTACTTGGTCGAGATGCTCGGTGAGGCGAGTCGCAATAACGCGCTCAAAGAGCTTACCCGCCTCCCCGAGCAGGACTATAGGGCGATACGCCGACGGTGACTCTGCCGGTCTTCCCTCCTTTCCAATCAATACGAGTTTCCCCGTCTTCCAGTCGCCTGGGAAAGTATGGTCCTTAAGGCACCGAGTTAGAAGGGCTCGGAACCTCTCCTCCAACCCGTGTTTTAGGGCCAGGACCCATATGCGCCCGGGGATCCCATCGGGGCCCGGGGCGGTGTTTTTGGCCTGAAGCCGTGCCACAGCCGCCCACAGTTCCCTCTCTTCCACTTCCGGGACTTCCCCGTCGTCCGCATCGCGATTTGACGTCGCTGGCGCAAACACCATTTTGGGTGACCGAAATTCCTCCCTCATCGAGGGGAACAAGGACTCCACCACTCTGTCCAGTACTACCGGGTCCATACTGGCCGTTAGGGGTGGGGCCCAGGGCCTGAGCTTGCTCATGACGAGCCGCTATGGCCGACCCCAGGGGTCGACGTCCAACGACGCAAGCAGCTCCTGCCAGGCCCCCTCCTTCGCTTCCGCGATTGCCACCCTGAGAGCCTTTTTAGCGTCCTGGTAGGCGGTGTAGAGGCGCCTCTGCTCCTCGTCCTCCGTGCGCCCGCCTCGTCTGCGACGACGGTAGCGGGAGTACTGCCGCCTCGCTGACACGCACGACGCACGAAGACGGCCGAGGTCTTCCGACCACCAATACACCGCCGTCCGAGCCGGGGGCCGCACCACGCGGGGCATCGCGACGTCACAGATGTGCGTGACTGCTTCGTGGAGCCACTGCGACTCGGACTCTACCGTTGTCACGTCCGGTATTGCGTTCCACCCTGCGACCAGAGCCGCCTCGATCGCCGCTTCTCCGTCCATCTTCTTCAGCGCCCACCTCGGGCCAATCTCCGCCGCGACACGCCCGGGACCGGGACCGCCAGAGAGGGGGGCGACGTCAAACCGGATGTACCGATGATCGGACAGCGTCTCCACACCCTCCAGGACTCCCCAGTCCCGGACGGTTCGTGCCAGGTCCGCACTGGCGAAGGACACGTCCACGATTGAGCCACCCTGCATCCGCACGCACGTGTCCGTATCCCCGGTGTTCAGGACGACCAGCCCATTAGAGGCGAGCCACTCCTCCACCAACTCTCCCCTCGCGTCTGTGGCAGGGCACCCCCAGATTGTGGACTTGGCGTTCAGATCGCCAGCCACAATGATCCGGTTTGGGCGGCACCAGGCCAGGACCGAGTCCATCTCCCCGAGGAAGGTTTCGAAATCGGATAGTGGCCGGTTCGGCGAAAAGTACGCCCCGACCACCATCACATCGCCGCACAGAGCCGCGACGACTCCTCGGCCTTTCCGAGACCTCTTTATCACGGTGTCGTTTGACACCGCGATTGCCGCCAGGTCGTCTTCATCGCCCACCCAATTATTCCTCCTTGGGATTAGATAGGGCTCCGTCACCACCGTTATGTTTATCGACCACTGCGCCATGCTCTGGATCAAAAGATCCTGAGCTCTGGCGCAGTGGTTGATGTTGGCTTGTAGATATCTGGTAGGCCTTGTCGTCATTTTGTAGAGTTATCGGTCTCCATCTCTTGTACACCGCTCGGTGGTGGTTGCGTCTGTTGCGAGCTGGCGCTGCTCGCAACAAATGCTCTGCTGAACATCTTTTTCCTGGGGGCCGAGCATCTCTTGCTCCCCAGGCGATGGTTCGATGTCTTCCCGGCCTCCGCACACAGTGCGCAGTGGGGGGCATCGTGACATTCTGCGGCGCGGTGTCCCGCCTGGCCGCACCGGTAGCACAGTAGCCCCCGGTCAACCTCCGCGGTACACCGTGCCTTGACGTGGCCAGCGTGAAGGCACTTGAAGCACCTCAACTCCCTCCGTTCGAGGAGCTTCACCCTGGCCGAGACCCAGCCAACGAGCAGTTTGCCCTCGACCACCTTCTTGGCGGCTTCGACTGGGCATGCCACCCATACGGCGAAGAGACCAGACTTCTCCTGGCGGAGTGTTCCCATTTTGAGACGGTCTGCCGCGCATCCGCCTTTTGCACAGACCGCCGCTGCCACCTCCTCTTTGGTCACGGAGTCATCCAGCCCCGCCACTATAAGTTCAGCCATTTTTGTTGGCCGGGAGACTGTGACGTCGCCACCGTTTCCGAACACCTCGCGGAGCCTTTCCGCGAGGAGGTCCGCCTTCGTCGCGCTAGCGGCACCGGGGACCTCGATAATTGAGGCCCCAGTTGCTGCACGCCTAAAACGGACGCTCCCAATTTCTAGGTCCTTAAGGTTGACCCTTTGCCTCGCCTCGGCCAGAGCTTTGGCGTATGTGACCCCCTTCTCCACAGCCGTGGGGTTTAAGGTCACCACGACTGCCGAGGTCTTGGGGGCCCGCAGCTTGGGCGAGGGCTTGATCTCCTTCTTCTTCGTCGTAGTGGGCGCCGATCTGGTGACCATCGGCGCCTTTTCCCTTATGCCCCTCTTCACGACCGACGCCATGGTCTCCACCATGGATGCAGGCGCCGGCGGGAGGGGACGACTCGTCTTCTTGGCCTTCTTGTTCTTCTCTTTGCCCTGTTGGGTGGATTGGGCCGCGGAAGAAGAAGCGGCCGGCGCCGATGTAGATGTCGACGCCTTCGCCTTCCCCTTTGCGCCAACCTTTATCCAACCCGGTTGGACCGCTTTGGGGAGGCGCACTTCAGGCCGTTCCGCCTGGGTTATTTCCGGTTTTTGACGAGGACGGCTTGCCGAGGGTTTCCGCCCGGCTTCCGCCTCACGCCTGTCGTGAGCCAGTGCCGGTCGCAAGCGAGGCTCCGGGTTCAGACGCGGCTCTAGCCCGTCTATCCGGGCGTTGAGCCGGTCCGAGAGCCTGCTCAGGATCCGGTTCTCCAGTTCCTCTTCTTTCGTCTGTGGGCATGTCGCTGCGACGGGTTTGGGTGCCGCCCCCGCCTGCTCCATGCACGCCTTCAGCTCCGCCACCTCTTTCTTCAGCGCGGCCATTTCCGCCTTTAGGCGGGAGTTGGCCGCTCGCAGTAGTCTCGTCTCTTCACTTATATTGCGCGTCATCAGGAGCCTTGACGCCGCCCGAATCTGCGCAACCGCCTCCTTGAGCGCCTTCTTAGATGTCCCTTTAAGGTTGTTGGACTTTTCACAGACGGCCGCCACGGCCGCTGCACCAAGTTCAATTTGTCCCCCCAGCTCTGCCGAGCCTAGATCGTGTTCGCCCTCAAGTTCCGAAGCAGAGGTCTCCGAAAGTCGGGACCCTGCTCTGGTAGACCGCAGCCCCTTTGTCATCTCGGCTACGTCCTTTTCGGCCTCTAGCTCGAGTTGGCGTTGGGTAGCCTCTGCCAGCTCCCGCTTCGCCAGGGCGAGGCCAACGTACTCGCCGGTTGTCGGCGGCCGTCCTCGGCCTTTTCTCGTCCCTGCCACTTTGGGCGAGGGCCCCGTCTCCACGTCGCCAACTGCGACGGCCCGCAGCCGCTTCCGACCGAGACTCCCCCAGGAATACCCGGGGTGCCGGTCTTCGCGGTCCTCCGATGGCTCTATCTCCATGTCCACGGTCGAAGCGTCAGAATCCGTTTCACTGAGCGCTGGTTGGCGCACGACCGGAACGCGCTCCAGCCGCACTCTCGCCTCCTTCAAATTTGCGCCATCTAACGATGTGCGCCTCGTCTCCTCCACAACCAATTCATCTCCTTTCGCAACACTTCTCTCCTCAACGTTTTTAATTTTGGTTTCCATAAAGTTCCCACGAGAAGGGTCGATCAACAGGTCCACCCCCGGGTGACGCCCATTCCGCAGGGTAAGGCTACATACTGTAGAGGTCGCCAGGTATCTACAGGTTTTAACGACTTCGCTGTCGGGTTTTTATAGAGTTTTCCTTTCTCGCGGGCCGGCCGGTTAAGGCAAGCCCTCCGCTCTAGTGCCTCGACATACTCCACAACGCCGATTCGGTGGAGATCGTTGAAGAGAACACTAGGCTACGGGTTGCTAGAGGGGTGGGCGTGCCCCCCCTAGTTTTGGACGGTTGTTCCCGACGGCGGTGTTAACGCACGCCGGGCCGCCCCCTAACCTTCCCACCTCCCCCCCTTACCCATTTCCCCCCCCAGTGTTTGGTCCGCGGGGCGCTAATCGCCCTACCCCGACTACAAGCCGGAGCGTTCCCCTATCCGCCACCCGGGGACGCGCCACGTCGGAGTTCACCTCTCCGCCCACTGAGACAACCCAGCAGGTCCGTGGAACCTTTTTTTTTTTTTTTTTTTTTTTTTTTTTTAGGTGTGGAAATGCGACCTTAAGCACGCCCCCTGGTCGGGGCACTAGGGGGGTCTGTGGGGCTCTCCCACCGAAGTGGGCCTACCCACTAAAACCACACGCGTTCCCTCATAGCCATGGTGTGGGCGCCACGGGAGCATGGTTAACACGTGACACCGCGACGCCCACTGGCCGCCCCGGGATGGGGCCCCTCTCTGCGCCCTTAAAAGGGCGCTCCTCGGAGACGGCACCGTGTGCAATGCAGGTTCGGGAATCCCCGCCCTCCCCCGCCGGTGCCGCCTTGAGTTTTTTATAGAGGTTCACTCCTCGCGGCCTCCGTCTTGAAAAAGACAGAGGCCCGCGGTCCCAGCGTCGGCGCCGGGATTACGCGAAATGCAGCTGCAAGGGGAAAGTTGCCCTTCCCCTCGCAGCCCCACCGCCGCCGCATCTGCGGTGCGACCCCGCTGAGTCGCGGAGGGCAGGGCGAGTGGCGCACCGCAATACCAGCACTCCTCTCCCTCCGCGACTCACCCTCACTGCGGGGGAGACGAGTCCCCGCAGCCCTCCAGTGCGCTCGAAGGTGGGCTCCAACGAGCCCACCCCGAGCGGCCCTCTCTGGCCGGTCCTACCTCACGGACCGGCCTTGGGTTCCTCTTAGCTTCACCGTGGGTGACCCATTCCCACGGTTACTGAGCCCCACCGCCACGACAAGGCGGGAACCCGGTCGATGGGGAGGTCCGTGGAACCTAACCTAACCTAACTTTTTTTTTTTTTTTTTTTTTTTTTTTTTTTTTTTTTTTTTTTTAGGTGTGGAAATGCGACCTTAAGCACGCCCCCTGGTCGGGGCACCAGAGGGGTCTGTGGGGCTCTCCCACCGAAATGGGCCTACCCACTAAAACCACACGCGTTCCCTCATAGCCATGGTGTGGGCGCCACGGGAGCATGGTTAACACGTGACACCGCGACGCCCACTGGCCGCCCCGGGATGGGGCCCCTCTCTGCGCCCTTAAAAGGGCGCTCCTCGGAGACGGCACCGTGTGCAATGCAGGTTCGGGAATCCCCGCCCTCCCCCGCCGGCGCCGCCTTGAGTTTTTTATAGAGGTTCACTCCTCGCGGCCTCCGTCCTTAAAAAGACAGAGGCCCGCGGTCCCAGCGTCGGCGCCGGGATTACGCGAAATGCAGCAGCAAGGGGAAAGTTGCCCTTCCCCTCGCAGCCCCACCGCCGCCGCATCTGCGGTGCGACCCCGCTGAGTCGCGGAGGGCAGGGCGAGTGGCGCACCGCAATACCAACACTCCTCTCCCTCCGCGACTCACCCTCACTGCGGGGGAGACGAGTCCCCGCAGCCCTCCAGTGCGCTCGAAGGTGGGCTCCAATGAGCCCACCCCGAGCGGCCCTCTCTGGCCGGTCCTACCTCACGGACCGGCCTTGGGTTCCTCTTAGCTTCACCGTGGGTGACCCATTCCCACGGTTACTGAGCCCCACCGCCACGACAAGGCGGGAACCCGGTCGATGGGGAACCTAACCTTTTTTTTTTTTTTTTTTTTTTTTTTTTCTGGGGAAATCCGTTTATTGACCCCCGCGCCTGGGCTGTGCAAGTGGCGCGGGGAGTGTGGGGGTCGCCTAAAGTCGTTCGGCAATACCCACTAAAACCCCAGTGCCCACTTCTGCCCGCCCACTTGTGCCGGGGCTAAGGTGACAGTTACCCTTATCCTTGTCCCCGGCAGGGCGTTCGTCCTCGTCAGGACACGACTCTCGTGGCCAAGGTCACATTGTCCATCTCCGAGTGGAGGCGACGGAGAACTATCGCCCCCACTCCTACCGGGTCTCCCAACCCGGCACCGACCATGTTACGTCGTCTGGGCAAAAGCCCGGCGGCGGCGCATCGGTCGGCGGCGGCGCACGGGATCCTCCTCCGGATCATCCTCCCGGCGTCGCTCGTCCACTTCTTTCTTCTCCATCACCGCCTCGCAAAAGGCGGCGACGGCACTCCATCCGGGTTTGCTGCCGACCATCGCAGTCACAACGGCCGGCAGCGAGATTTCGTCTCCTATTTCGTTTACGAGCACGGCTCGCTCCTCCGTCCATGCTGTGCAGCACATGAGGGTGTGATCCGCGTCGTCCTCATCGGCGCCGCAAAATCGGCACTGAGGAGTGCGCTCCCGTCTGGCCACGTTGCACAGGTACCTCCCGAAGCAGCCATGCCCCGAGAGGACCTGCACTAGGCGATATGAGAGCGCACCCCACCGTCTCGTCAGCCACTCTGGTAATACGGGGCGGATCGCCGCTATGGTGCGGTGACCCGCTCCCGGCTGGCTCAGCTGTTGCTGCCAGCTGCGCAGGATTGTGTCCCTTGCGCTCTGTCGCCACTCGCCGATTTCTTCGACACTTGGGACCTCACCCCGACCTTTGGCGTCGGCGGACTTCCAGTAGACCTCCGCCAACGCCGACGCCTCCAGTTCCCATGGGGTAGTCCCCGCCAGCACGCATGCCGCCTCCCACGAAACCGTGCGGTACGCTCTTGCCGCTCGGAGCGCCACTACCCTCTGCGATCTGCGCAGTTGGGCTTTGTTGTGGCGTCCGAGGGCATCTGCCCAGATGGGGGCCCCGTACAAGGCCATCGACCGTACAACTCCGGCATAGAGGCGACGACAGCTCGCGCTCGGTCCGCCCAGATTAGGCAATAGCCTGCTCAGGGCGAACGAAGTGCGCGCGAGCTTCGGAGCCATCTGCCGGAAATGTTCCTTGAAGTTCCACCGGCTATCGAGCACAACTCCCAGGTACTTCATTGTGGACCCGACGCCGATGGAAACTCCGCCCACAATCAGTTGAGCGCTCGGCGGTGGCGCTCGGCGAGGCCCGTGAAAACACAGGGCCTCGGATTTGTCCAAGGCCACCGTCAGGCCCAGGTTCTTAATCCTGCCCACTACTTGGGCTACTCCGGCAGTAGCTAACACGCTCGCCTCCCGATAGCTACCGCCCCTTGCCAACACCAGTGTGTCGTCCGCGTAGCAGACGACGCTAACGCCGCGGAGAGTCGGGCCGCGTAGGACCCAGTCGTAACCGACGTTCCACAGTAGTGGCCCTAAAACGGAACCCTGTGGAACGCCGCACGACACTCTCCTCTGTCCAAATCCGGTATTTGTGGGATATACCACTGTCCTGTCTGATAGGTAGGCCTTAATCGTCTCACGCAAGTACAACGGGACCCTATGGTACCGCAGGGCCTCCATTATACTTACGCGAGGTAACGTGTTAAAGGCGTTGGCGATATCTAAAGATACCGCCAAGACGACGCCACCCTTAACGACCTCCTCTTCGGCGACAGCCCTCACCCGTGCAATAGCATCGATGGTGGAGCGGCCGCGCCGGAAACCATGCTGGCAGTCTGCCAAATTTGGCCCTACTCGGTCGAGATGCTCGGTGAGGCGAGTCGCAATAACGCGCTCAAAGAGCTTACCCGCCTCCCCGAGCAGGACTATCGGACGATACGCCGATGGTGACTCTGCCGGTCTTCCCTCCTTTCCAATCAATACGAGTTTCCCCGTCTTCCAGTCGCCTGGGAAAGTATGGTCCTTAAGGCACCGAGTTAGAAGGGCTCGGAACCTCTCCTCCAAACCGTGCTTTAGCGCCAGGACCCATATGCGCCCGGGGATCCCATCGGGGCCCGGGGCGGTGTTTTTGGCCTGAAGCCGTGCCACAGCCGCCCACAGTTCCCTCTCTTCCACTTCCGGGACTTCCCCGTCGTCCGCATCGCGATTTGACGTCGCTGGCGCAAACACCATTTTCGGTGCCTCAAATTCTTCCCTCATGGAGGGGAACAAGGTCTCCACCACTATGTCCAGTACTTGCGGGTCCATACTAGCCGTTAGAGGTGGGGCCCAGGGCCTGAGCTTGCTCATGACGAGCCGATATGGCCGACCCCACGGGTCGACGTCCAACGACGCCAGCAGCTCCTGCCAGGCCCCCTCCTTCGCTTCCGCTATGGCCACCCTGAGGGACTTCTTCACGTCCTGGTAGGCGGTGTAGAGGCGCCTCTCCTCCTCGTCCTCCGTGCGCCCGCCTCGTGTGCGGCGACGGTAGCGGGAGTACTGCCGCCTCGCTGACACGCAGGACGCACGAAGACGGCCGAGGTCTTCCGACCACCAATACACCGCCGTCCGAGCCGGGGGCCGCACCACGCGGGGCATCGCGACGTCACAGATGTGCGTGACTGCTTCGTGGAGCCACTGCGACTCGGACTCTACCGTTGTCACGTCCG
Organism: Papilio elwesi; assembly: GCA_029849275.1. NCBI lineage: Eukaryota > Metazoa > Arthropoda > Insecta > Lepidoptera > Papilionidae > Papilio > Papilio elwesi. The sequence continues at coordinate 7,224,338 of CM056710.1, read as the reverse complement.
GTATTGCGTTCCACCCTGCGACCAGAGCCGCCTCGATCGCCGCTTCTCCGTCCATCTTCTTCAGCGCCCACCTCGGGCCGATCTCCGCCGCGACACGCCCGGGACCGGGACCGCCAGAGAGGGGGGCGACGTCAAACCGGATGTACCGATGATCGGACAGCGTCTCCACACCCTCCAGGACTCCCCAGTCCCGAACGGTTCGTGCCAGGTCCGCACTGGCGAAGGACACGTCCACGATTGAGCCACCCTGCATCCGCACGCACGTGTCCGTGTCCCCGATGTTTAGGACGACAAGCCCATTCGAGGCGAGCCACTCCTCCACCAACTCTCCCCTCGCGTCCGTGGCAGGGCACCCCCAGACTGTGGACTTGGCGTTCACGTCGCCAGCCACAACGATTCGGTTTGGTCGGCACCAGGCCAGGACCGAGTCCATCTCCCCGAGGAACGCCTCGAACTCGGATAGTGGCCGGTTCGGCGAAAAGTACGCCCCGACCACCATCACATCGCCGCACAAAGCCGCGACGACTCCTCGACCTTTCTGGGACCTTTTTATCACGGTGTCGTTTGACACCGCGATTGCCGCCAGCTCGTCTTCATCGCCCACCCAGTTGTTCCTCTTTGGGATTAAGTAGGGCTCCGTCACCACCATTATGTTTATCGACCACTGCGCCATGCTCTGAATCAAAAGATCCTGAGCTCTGGCGCAGTGGTTGATGTTGGCTTGCAGGTATTTGGAAGCCCTTGTCATCATTTTGTAGAGTTCTCGGTCTCCATCTCTTGTTCACCGCTCGGTGGTGGTTGTGTCTGTTGCGAGCTGGCGCTGCTCGCAACAAACACTCTGCTAAACATCTTTTTCCTGGGGGCCGAGCATTTCTTGCTCCCCAGGCGATGGTTCGATGCCTTCCCGGCCTCCGCACACAGTGCGCAGTGGGGGGCATCGTGACATACGGCGGCGCGGTGTCCCGCCTGGCCGCACCGGTAGCACAGAAGCCCCCGGTCAACCTCCGCGGTACACCGTGCCTTGACGTGACCAGCGTGAAGGCACTTGAAGCACCTCAGCTCCCTGCGTTCGAGGAGCTTCACCCTGGCCGAGACCCAGCCAACGAGCAGTTTGCCCTCGACCACCTTCTTGGCGGCTTCGACTGGGCATGCCACCCATACGGCGAAGAGACCAGACTTCTCCTGGCGGAGTGTTCCTATTTTGAGTCGGTCTGCCGCGCATCCGCCTTTTGCACAGACCGCTGCTGCCACCTCTTCTTTAGTGACGGAGTCATCCAACCCCGCCACTATAAGCTCCGCCATTCTCGTAGGTCGAGAGACGGTGACATCGCCACCGTTCCCGAACACCTCGCGGAGCCTTTCCGCTAGGAGGTCCGCCTTCGGCGCGCTAGCCGCACCGGGGACCTCGATAATTGAGGCCCCAGTTGCTGCACGCCTAAAACGGACGCTCCCAATTTCTAGGTCCTTAAGGTTGACCCTTTGCCTCGCCTCGGCCAGAGCTTTGGCGTATGTGACCCCCTTCTCCACAGCCGTGGGGTTTAAGGTCACCACGACTGCCGAGGTCTTGGGGGCCCGCAGCTTGGGCGAGGGCTTGATCTCCTTCTTCTTCGTCGTGGTGGGCGCCGATCTGGTGACCATCGGCGCCTTTTCCCTTATGCCCCTCTTCACGACCGACGCCATGGTCTCCACCATGGATGCAGGCACCGGCGGGAGGGGACGACTCGTCTTCTTGGCCTTTTTCGTCACTTCTTTTCCCGGCTGGGTGGGTTTAGCCGCGGAAGAAGAAGAAGCGGCCGGCGCCGATGTAGATGTCGACGCCTTCGCCTTCCCCTTTGCACCAACCTTTATCCAACCCGGTTGGACCGCTTTGGGGAGGCGCACTTCAGGCCGTTCCGCCTGGGTTATTTCCGGTTTTTGACGAGGACGGCTTGCCGAGGGTTTCCGCCCGGCTTCCGCCTCACGCCTGTCGTGAGCCAGTGCCGGTCGCAAGCGAGGCTCCGGGTTCAGACGCGGCTCTAGCCCGTCTATTCGGGCGTTGAGCCGGTCCGAGAGCCTACTCAGGATCCGGTTCTCCAGTTCCTCTTCCTTTGTCTGCGGACATGTCGCTGCGACGGGTTTGGGTGTCGCCCCCGCCTGCTCCATGCACGCCCTTAGCTCCGCCACTTCTTTCTTCAATGCGGCCATTTCCGCCTGTAGGCGAGAGTTGGCCGCTCGCAGAAGCCTCGTCTCCTCGTTTACATTGCGCGTCATTAGGAGCCTTGACGCCGCTCGAATCTGCGCTACCGCCTCCTTGAGCGCCTTCTTAGATGTCCCTTTCAAGTTATTGGACTTTTCACAGACGGCCGCCACCGCCGCTGCGCCAAGTTCAATTTGTCCCCCTAGCTCTGCCGAGCCTAATTCGTGTTCGTCCTCCAGTTCCGATGCAGAGGTCTCCGAAAGTCGGGCCCCTGCTCTGGTATTCCGCAGCCCCTTCGTCATCTCGGCTACGTCCTTTTCCGCCTCCATTTCGAGTTGGCGTTGAGTAGCCTCTGCCAGCTCCCGCTTCGCCTGGGCGAGGCCGACGTACTCGCCGGTTGTCGGCGGCCGTCCTCGGCCTTTTCTCGTCCCTGCCACTTTGGGCGAGGGGCCCGTCTCCACGTCGCCAACTGCGACGGCCCTTGAGTTTTTTATAGAGGTTCACTCCTCGCGGCCTCCGTCTTGAAAAAGACAGAGGCCCGCGGTCCCAGCGTCGGCGCCGGGATTACGCGAAATGCAGCTGCAAGGGGAAAGTTGCCCTTCCCCTCGCAGCCCCACCGCCGCCGCATCTGCGGTGCGACCCCACTGAGTCGCGGAGGGCAGGGCGAGTGGCGCACCGTAATACCAGAACTCCTCTCCCTCCGCGACTCACCCTCACTGCGGGGGAGACGAGTCCCCGCAGTCCTCCAACGCGCTCGAAGGTGGGCTCCAATGAGCCCACCCCGAGCGGCCCTCTCTGGCCGGTCCTACCTCACGGACCGGCCTTGGGTTCCTCTTAGCTTCACCGTGGGTGACCCATTCCCACGGTTACTGAGCCCCACCGCCACGACAAGGCGGGAACCCGGTCGATGGGGGGGAACCTTTTTTTTTTTTTTTTTTTTTTTTTTTATAGTCAGGAAATGCGTTACGCACCCCTACGCCGGGCTGTGCAATGGCGTAGGGAGTGTGGGACTCGCCGGCCAAGGAAGGTGTAAGAAGGTGGCCGGAATACCCACTAAAACCTGACTGCCCTCTGACGCATTACGGCGGGGCCACGGGGACGCGTGAGCTTGCTACCGCGACCCCGCCTGCGTTTCGCCGTTAGGCGCCGTCTGTAGGGTCGGGGAGGGCGGCCACGTATTGCCGCGCTCTCCTTCCCGGTCTTCGTCTTCGGGTTGGGGGCGCCTGGGAGTCTATCTCGCGCTCCCGCTCCATCGCCTCCTTCTGCGAGATGACAGCTTCGCAGAAGGAGGCTACGCCATCCCATGACCTCTCGCTTCTTAGCATGGCGCTTATTACGCCGGGGAGCGAGAGGTCTCCGCCGATCGCCGCCACCAGGGTGCGGCGCTCATTAGACCAGGCACAACACACCTCTAGCGTGTGCTGTGCCGTATCGTCCCGTTCGCCGCACCCATGGCACGACGCCGTCTCCTCCCATCCGATCCGACGCAGGTACCGCCCGAAACAGCCATGTCCTGACAGAACCTGCGTCAGTCGGAAGGTGAGGGACCCGTGGCCCCTCCCGCACCATTCCGAGAGCAGTGGACGGATGGCCTCAATTGTGCGGACCCCGTATTAACCTAACCTTTTTTTTTTTTTTTTTTTTTTTTTTTTTTTTAGGTGTGGAAATGCAGCCTTAAGCACGCCCCCTGGTCGGGGCACCAGGGGGGTCTGTGGGGCTCTCCCACCGAAGTGGGCCTACCCACTAAAACCACACGCGTTCCCTCATAGCCATGGTGTGGGCGCCACGGGAGCATGGTTAACACGTGACACCGCGACGCCCACTGGCCGCCCCGGGATGGGGCCCCTCTCTGCGCCCTTAAAAGGGCGCTCCTCGGAGACGGCACCGTGTGCAATGCAGGTTCGGGAATCCCCGCCCTCCCCCGCCGGCGCCGCCTTGAGTTTTTTATAGAGGTTCACTCCTCGTGGCCTCCGTCTTGAAAAAGACAGAGGCCCGCGGTCCCAGCGTCGGCGCCGGGATTACGCGAAATGCAGCTGCAAGGGGAAAGTTGCCCTTCCCCTCGCAGCCCCACCGCCGCCGCATCTGCGGTGCGACCCCGCTGAGTCGCGGAGGGCAGGGCGAGTGGCGCACCGTAATACCAGCACTCCTCTCCCTCCGCGACTCACCCTCACTGCGGGGGAGACGAGTCCCCGCAGCCCTCCAGTGCGCTCGAAGGTGGGCTCCAATGAGCCCACCCCGAGCGGCCCTCTCTGGCCGGTCCTACCTCACGGACCGGCCTTGGGTTCCTCTTAGCTTCACCGTGGGTGACCCATTCCCACGGTTACTGAGCCCCACCGCCACGACAAGGCGGGAACCCGGTCGATGGGGTATTAACCTAACCTAACCTTTTTTTTTTTTTTTTTTAGGTGTGGAAATGCGACCTTAAGCACGCCCCCTGGTCGGGGCACCAGGGCGGTCTGTGGGGCTCTCCCACCGAAGTGGGCCTACCCACTAAAACCACACGCGTTCCCTCATAGCCATGGTGTGGGCGCCACGGGAGCATGGTTAACACGTGACACCGCGACGCCCACTGGCCGCCCCGGGATGGGGCCCCTCTCTGCGCCCTTAAAAGGGCGCTCCTCGGAGACGGCACCGTGTGCAATGCAGGTTCGGGAATCCCCGCCCTCGCCCGCCGGCGCCGCCTTGAGTTTTTTATAGAGGTTCACTCCTCGCGGCCTCCGTCTTGAAAAAGACAGAGGCCCGCGGTCCCAGCGTCGGCGCCGGGATTACGCGAAATGCAGCTGCAAGGGGAAAGTTGCCCTTCCCCTCGCAGCCCCACCGCCGCCGCATCTGCGGTGCGACCCCGCTGAGTCGCGGAGGGCAGGGCGAGTGGCGCACCGTAATACCAACACTCCTCTCCCTCCGCGACTCACCCTCACTGCGGGGGAGACGAGTCCCCGCAGTCCTCCAACGCGCTCGAAGGTGGGCTCCAATGAGCCCACCCCGAGCGGCCCTCTCTGGCCGGTCCTACCTCACGGACCGGCCTTGGGTTCCTCTTAGCTTCACCGTGGGTGACCCATTCCCACGGCTACTGAGCCCCACCGCCACGACAAGGCGGGAACCCGGTCGATGGGGAACCTTTTTTTTTTTTTTTTTTTTTTATAGTCAGGAAATGCGTTACGCACCCCTACGCCGGGCTGTGCAATGGCGTAGGGAGTGTGGGACTCGCCGGCCAAGGAAGGTGTAAGAAGGTGGCCGGAATACCCACTAAAACCTGACTGCCCTCTGACGCATTACGGCGGGGCCACGGGGACGCGTGAGCTTGCTACCGCGACCCCGCCTGCGTTTCGCCGTTAGGCGCCGTCTGTAGGGTCGGGGAGGGCGGCCACGTATTGCCGCGCTCTCCTTCCCGGTCTTCGTCTTCGGGTTGGGGGCGCCTGGGAGTCTATCTCGCGCTCCCGCTCCATCGCCTCCTTCTGCGAGATGACAGCTTCGCAGAAGGAGGCTACGCCATCCCATGACCTCTCGCTTCTTAGCATGGCGCTTATTACGCCGGGGAGCGAGAGGTCTCCGCCGATCGCCGCCACCAGGGTGCGGCGCTCATCAGACCAGGCACAACACACCTCTAGCGTGTGCTGTGCCGTATCGTCCCGTTCGCCGCACCCATGGCACGACGCCGTCTCCTCCCTTCCGATCCGACGCAGGTACCGCCCGAAACAGCCATGTCCTGACAGAACCTGCGTCAGTCGGAAGGTGAGGGACCCGTGGCCCCTCCCGCACCATTCCGAGAGCAGTGGACGGATGGCCTCAATTGTGCGGACCCCGTATTTGGCGTCCGCGAGGCCTGTCGCCCAAAGCTCTATGGTCGTCATTTTCCTCCTCCTCTGCCGAGCGCGGGCGTGCTCCTCCGGGGTGTGAGAGCCACCCCGGCCTCTGAGCTCGTTCCGCACCCGGTATTCCTCGGCCAGCACCCTCGCTTCGATCTCCCAAGGAGGAGTGCCGGCCAGGACGCAGGCCGCCGCGTGGCCTACCGTGCGGTAGGCCCGGCACGCACGCGTCGCAACAATGCGTTGCGGCCTGCGTAGGAGGGCCCTATTTGGCGCGTCTAGGGCGTCTGCCCAGATCGGCGCGCCGTACAGGGCCATACTCTTGACGACCATGGTGTACAGGCGTCTTGCCTGCACACCCGGACCTCTGGTGTTGGGGAGGAGCCTAGCTAGGGCTGCTGCCGCCCCCACGAGCCGGGGGGTCAGCGTCTGGAAGTGGTCTCTGAAACGCCAACCCCCGTCGAGGGTGAGGCCCAGATAGGTCATCCGGGCCTTCACCGCGACCTCGCCCCCGCCGATCCGAAGGTTGGCCCCCGCTGGCACCTTCCACTTCGGCCCTCTAAAATAAAGGGCCTCAGTTTTTTTGGAGGGCCACGCGGAGGCCGAGCGCCTCGATTCTCCGGACCAGCAGGGTGGCTCCGGCCTCAGCCCTCGCCTTCAGCTCCCTCCAGGTGCTGTCCCGGACTGCTACAAGCGTGTCATCTGCATAGCAGATGACCGCCATCTGGGGCAGCACCTTTCCGCAGATGGCCCAATCGAATCCGATGTTCCACAGTAGGGGTCCCAGGACGGACCCCTGGGGAACACCGGAGGCCATCCGCCTTTCCTCCCTGGCCGTCCTCCCCATGTAGGACACTACCCTATCCTGCAGGTAGTGTCCCACCACCCTCCGCAGATAGGGAGGCACTCGGTGGTATCGGAGTGCCTCCTCTATTACCTCAAATGGGAGGGAGGCGAAGGCATTAGCGATGTCGAGCGACACCGCCATAGCCCCCTGCCCCCTCTGAGCCGCATCCTCCGTGAACCTCCTCAGGGCGGTCAGGGCATCGAGGGTCGATCGCCCCGACCGGAACCCGAATTGGTTCTTAGAGATCTGCGGCCCATCCCTCGCCAGATGCTGGATGAGCCGGGAAGCGATCACTCTTTCTAGTAGCTTCCCGATCTCGTCCAGCATCACTAGAGGCCGGTATCCGGAGGGTGAGTCCGCGGGGCGGCCGTCTTTTCTGATGAGGACCAGCCGCCCCTCCTTCCACGCCCCAGGGAAGCGCCCCGCTGCCAAGCAATCGCCGAATAGGCAGCGGAGGCGGTCCCCGAGGTGTTTTGCGGCTATGAGGAGGACCTTGCCAGGGACTCCATCGGGCCCCGGTGCTTTCCGGGGCCCCCGGAGCCGGCTGGCCGCCCTAGCTACCTCCTCCTCTGTAATCGGAGGAGGAGGGGGGGGAGTGTCCCTGTCATCTGGCGGGGCCATGCGCGGCGGATCGAACGGAGGGCTGTTAGGAAACAGCCCCTCGACCACCGCGCTTAGGACAGCCGGCTCCATTTGTTCTGTGGGGGGCGCCACCTTGAGTTTTGCCCGCACCATGCGGTACGGACGCCCCCACGGATCTTCGTCGAGGGTCGCCAAGAACTCCGAGTAAGCATTGTCCTTGGCGACCCTGATGGCTGCTGCGAGCGCCTTTTTGGCGGCGCGCACGTCAGCTTGAAGGCGCTCCAGCTCGACATCCGTCCGGTGCCGCCGTCTGCGGCACCGCGTGAATGCACGCCGGGCGGCGTTACTGGCGGCACGCAGTACCGCGAGGTCCTGCGACCACCAGTAGACGCCCGCCCTGGGCGTGAAGCGTCGCGCCCTGGGCATCCCGGCGTTGCAGATCGCTGTCAGGTCCCGGCGGAACCTGACGGCCCTCTCCTCAACCCCCACCGATTGGGGGGGGTCCGACGACCACGCGCAGCATATTGCGGCCTCTTCCGCCAGGTCCGCGTCGAGGCGGGAAAGCTGCCATCGCGGGAAGACCGCGCCTCGCCGCGGACCGGCCGCTGCGCGCGCCCGCTGATCCAGGGGCGCGTTGGAGACCCTGAACCGGATGTATAAATGATCGGACAGGGTCTCCACCTCCTCCAGGACACGCCAACACGAAACGCGGGCGCCGATAGCGGGGGTGGAGAATGTGACGTCTACCACTGAGCCCCCCCGTCCTCGTACGCACGTGTCGGCGTTGCCCTGGTTCTCCGGGGCTAGGCCGATGACTGTAGCCCAGTCCCGGAGGAGCGCCCCTTTCACGTCGGTGATGGAGGACCCCCACTCCGCGCACTTGGCGTTGAGATCCCCCATCACGATGACCTGGGCCGACGATGCCCTCCGCACTACCGGCTCCAGGCCATCCAGGAACCTCTCGAAGTCCGAGAGGTTCCTGTTTGGGGAGAAGTAGACTCCTACGAGTACTACCCCTCCCCAATTTGCCGCCACGTACCCTGCACCCCTCTCCCTGAGGGAGAGGCGCTGGGGGGCAGCAGGCGGCACCACTATGGCGACCGAGCCCTCCGTATCCCCGACCCAGTTTGGCAGGGGGGGGACAAGGTAGGGCTCGGCCACAACGGCGACGCCAATCTTCCACTCCGCCAAGACCTGCATAAGCAGGTCCTGTGCGCGGGCGCAGTGGTTGGCGTTGGTCTGCAGGAACTCTGTGTGCGGGTGTCCTGGCATTATGACACTTGCATTTCTAGTTCCTCACTAGCCTGGCGGCTCTGCGGCGGAGAAGGCTTGCCCCGTGGAGCCTTCCCCTTCACGGTAGGGGGCGTGCATTTGGCACCCCCCATCGCATGCGCGTGCGGGCGACCTGCCTTCGCGCATACCGCGCATTTGGCAGGCGCCTCGCACGTGGCCGCCTTATGCCCCTCTTTGCCACAACGGAAGCAGAGTTTGCCATAGTCCGCTTCCGTTGGGCACTCTGCAGGGCAGAGGGCACGTGTATGGCCTAGCCGCATGCACTTGTAGCAGCGCAGCGGCCGGGCCTCCATCGCTTTGACGGTGGCCATGGTCCAGCCTATGGCCAGCTTTCCTGTTTTGACGGCTGCCTTGGCAGCCGTCGCCGGGCACTTTATAATGGCCGAGCCGTCGCCCCAGAAGCTTCGGCGGATTTGGCCGGCCTTGACCTGGCTGGGGGAGCAGCCACCGGCAGCCGCCACCTTGGCCACCAGCTCCTCCTGGGTAACAGACTCGTCTAAGCCGGTGAGCTTGAGGCTGACCGATTTGGTCGGGCGGGCTATATCGGCCCAGGCCCCGATGACCTCCGTCAGTCTGGCGGCCAGGCGGTCAGCAGAGGCTTCCGGGGTCTCTCCCCCTACCTCCATCAGCCTGGAGCCGGTCACGCTCGTTCGGATCTTGACCGTTTCCAAGCCAAAGTCCCGAAGCAGGATGGAGGCCCTGGCCTTGGTGAGAACCTCGGCCATGGTGATGGCCTCCCCCTTCTTGAGGCTCACCATGATGGCCGCCGTCTTCGGGACCGAGATTTTCGGGGGCTTCGGCGGGGCCACGGCTTTTTGGCGCGCCGCACCAGATGGGGTGGGGGCAGGCCTAGTCGAGGGGTTGCCTTTCTTTCTGGCCTTCCGGCCCACAACCTCTGTCCATCTTGGCTTATCTGTTGGGCCCTCGGGTGTTTGCCCTTGCTGGCCTTTCTCAGCTGGTGTCCGTCTCCCACCATGCTGAGAGGAGCGACGGGGCTTTGAAGGGGCAGCCGGTTTGGCCTGAGTCGGTCTGCTTGCCGTACCAGTGTCCCTGCCGGGCAGTGCTCTGGGACGGGGCGGCGGCGGCTGTCGCCTGTCAGCACTCAGGGGCGGCCTGAGCACCGGCTCAGGAGGGAGGCGAGTCTCCAGATCCTCGAAGCGAGCGTTGACCATGCCGCCTATCATTTGGAGGAGCTCGTGCTTTAGCCCCTCGGTGTCAAGGCATTGTTGCGCTTGCGGTCTCTTTTGTAGTTGGACTGAGACTTCCTGCATCTGCTTTTTGAGACCCTCCAGTTCCTTGCGCAGGCGCAGGTTGTCCTCCTGAAGGGCTCGCGTTTCCTCAGTGAGGGTTTTTTGTGCGAGCGCAACGATGTCCTCCTTAATCGCCTTTACGGCGTCGTGAAGCGCTCGCACAAAGGTCCCTTTTAGGTTGGACGATTTTTGTGCCACCTTTACCACCACCTCGAGGTTTATCTCTATCCTCTTTAGGACAGTGGCCGACGTATTGCTTTCGGTGGCCTGCGTCCTACTTGGATCCGACGCAGCCGCTGGCGATAGTGCCGAGCGAGTCCTGCGGGCCTCTGCGATCGAGTCCAAAAGTTCGGACTCGGCGCGGGCTTTCATCTCCTCCGCTTGGGCCTTTAGAAAGGCTTGTTTGGCCGCCGCCAGCCCGACATAGTCGCCGGTGGTTGGCGGACGGCCGCGTCCCTTCCTTTTTGTGCTAGTGGCGGGGGTCTCCGTAGAGCTCCCGCTGAGCTCCACATCCCTAGGCCGCTTCTGACCTCGGCCTTCGCTCCAGAAGCGGCCAGGACCATCCCTGTCCAGGGACTCCATAGAGCCGCATAGGCTCGTAACGGACACCATGCTATGATGGGAGTCCGAATCGGACTCCGACAGCCTTTTGTGAACCGATGACCTCGCTGTTGTCGGGGTGCGCGTCAGCACGACCCTCAGCTCCTTCACCTTCTGCTCCTCCCTCATCACATCTCCACTCTCCACACTCCTCTCTACATCAACAACGTTTTTGATTTTATTATATGTTTCCATTTGTGTTCCCACGAGAAGGGTCGATCAACAGGTCCACCCCCGGGTGACGCCCATTCCGAAGGGTAAGGCTACATACTGTAGAGGTCGCCAGGTATCTACAGGTTTTAACGACTTCGCTGTCGGGTTTTTATAGAGTTTTCCTTTCTCGCGGGCCGGCCGGTTAAGGCAAGCCCTCCGCTCTAGTGCCTCGACATACTCCATAACGCCGATTCGATGGAGATCGTTGAAGAGACACTAGGCTACGGGGTGCTAGGGGGTCGGCGTGCCTCCCCTAGTTTTGGACGGTTGTTCCCGACGGCGGTGTTAATGCGCGCCGGGCCGCCCCCTAACCTTCCCACCTCCCCCCCCTTACCCATTTCCCCCCCCCCCCCCCGGTGTTTGGTCCGCGGGGCGCTAGTCGCCCTACCCCGACTACAAGCCGGAGCGTTCCCCTATCCGCCACCCGGGGACGCGCCACGTCGGAGTTCACCTCTCCGCCCACTGAGACAACCCAGCAGGTCCGTGGAACCTAACCTAACCTTTTTTTTTTTTTTTTTTTTTTATCTGGGGAAATCCTTTTATTGACCCCCGCGCCTGGGCTGTGCAAGTGGCGCGGGGAGTGTGGGGGTCGCCTAAAGACGTTCGGCCATACCCACTAAAACCCCAGTGCCCACTTCTGCCCGCCGCTTGTGCCGGGGCTAAGGTAACAGTTACCCTTATCCTTGTCCCCGGCAGGGCGTTCGTCCTTCTCAGGACACGTCTCTCGTGGCCTAGGCCACATCATCTCCGAGAGGAGGCGACGGAGAACTATCGCCCCCACTCCTACCGGGCTTGCCAACCCGGCACCGACCATATTACGTCGTTTGGGCAAAAGCCCGGCGTCGGCGCAATGGTCGGCGGCGGCGCACGGGATCCTCCTCCGGATCATCCTCCCGGCGTCGCTCGTCCACTTCTTTCTTCTCCATCACCGCCTCGCAAAAGGCGGCGACAGCACTCCATCCGGTTTCGCTGCCGACCATCACAGACACAACGGCCGGCAGCGAGATGTCATGTCCGATTTCATTCCCGAGCGCGGCTCGCTCCTCTGCCCATGCTGAGCAGCACGTGAGGGTGTGATCCGCGTCGTCCTCTTCGGCGCCGCAGAAGCGGCACTGAGGAGTGCGCTCCCGTCTGGCCACGTTGCACAGGTACCTCCCGAAGCAGCCATGCCCCGAGAGGACCTGCACTAGGCGATATGAGAGCGCACCCCACCGTCTCGTCAGCCACTCTGGTAATACGGGGCGGATCGCCGCTATGGTGCGGTGACCCGCTCCCGGCTGGCTCAGCTGTTGTAACCAGCTGCGCAGGACCGTGTCCCTTGCGCTCTGTCGCCATTCTCTTATTTCTTCTCCACTTGGAACCTCACCCCGACCTTTGGCGTCGGCGGACTTCCAGTAGACCTCCGCCAACGCCGACGCCTCCAGTTCCCATGGAGGAGTCCCGGCCAGCACGCATGCCGCCTCCCACGAGACGGTGCGGTATGCTCTTGCCGCTCGGAGCGCCACTACCCTCTGCGATCTGCGCAGTTGGGCTTTGTTGTGGCGTCCAAGGGCATCCGCCCAGATAGGGGCCCCGTACAAGGCCATCGACCGTACAACTCCGGCATAGAGGCGACGACAGCTCGCGCTCGGTCCGCCCAGATTAGGCAATAGCCTGCTCAGGGCGAACGAAGTGCGCGCGAGCTTCGGAGCCATCCGCCGGAAATGTTCCTTGAAGTTCCACCGGCTATCGAGCACAACTCCCAGGTACTTCATTGTGGACCCGACGCCGATGGAAACTCCACCCACTATCAAATGAGCGCTCGGCGGTGGCGCTCGGCGAGGCCCGTGAAAACACAGGGCCTCGGATTTGTCCAAGGCCACCGTCAGGCCCAGGTTCTTAATCCTGCCCACTACTTGGGCTACTCCGGCAGTAGCTAACACGCTCGCCTCCCGATAGCTACCGCCCCTTGCCAACACCAGTGTGTCGTCCGCGTAGCAGACGACGCTAACGCCGCGGAGAGTCGGGCCGCGGAGGACCCAGTCGTAACCGACGTTCCACAGTAGTGGCCCTAAAACGGAACCCTGTGGAACGCCGCACGACACTCTCCTCTGTCCAAATCCAATAGTTGTGGGATATACCACTGTCCTGTCCGATAGGTAGGCCTTAATCGTCTCACGCAAGTACAACGGGACCCCATGGAACCGCAGGGCCTCCATTATACTTACGCGAGGTAACGTGTTAAAGGCGTTGGCGATATCTAAAGATACCGCCAAGACGACGCCACCCTTAACGACCTCCTCTTCGGCGACGGCCCTCACCCGTGCAATAGCATCTATGGTGGAGCGGCCGCGCCGGAAACCATGCTGGCAGTCTGCCAAATTTGGCCCTACTCGGTCGAGATGCTCGGTGAGGCGAGCCGCAATAACGCGCTCAAAGAGCTTACCCGCCTCCCCGAGCAGGACTATCGGGCGATACGCCGATGGTGACTCTGCCGGTCTTCCCTCCTTTCCGATCAATACGAGTTTCCCCGTCTTCCAGTCGCCTGGGAAAGTATGGTCCTTAAGGCACCGAGTTAGTAGGGCACGGAACCTCTCCTCCAACCCGTGCTTTAGCGCCAGGACCCATATGCGCCCGGGGATCCCATCGGGGCCCGGGGCGGTGTTTTTGGCCTGAAGCCGTGCCACAGCCGCCCACAGTTCCCTCTCTTCCACTTCCGGGACTTCCCCGTCGTCCGCATCGCGATTTGACGTCGCTGGCGCAAACACCATTTTGGGTGACCGAAATTCCTCCCTCATCGAGGGGAACAAGGACTCTACCACTCTGTCCAGTACTACCGGGTCCATACTGGCCGTTAGGGGTGGGGCCCAGGGCCTGAGCTTGCTCATGACGAGCCGATATGGCCGACCCCAGGGGTCGACGTCCAACGACGCCAGCAGCTCCTGCCAGGCCCCCTCCTTCGCTTCTGCTATGGCCACCCTGAGAGCCTTTTTAGCGTCCTGGTAGGCGGTGTAGAGGCGCCTCTGCTCCTCGTCCTCCGTGCGCCCGCCTCGTCTGCGACGACGGTAGCGGGAGTACTGCCGCCTCGCTGACACGCACGACGCACGAAGACGGCCGAGCTCTTCCGACCACCAATACACCGCCGTCCGAGCCGGGGGCCGCACCACGCGGGGCATCGCGACGTCACAGATGTGCGTGACCGCTTCGTGGAGCCACCGCGACTCGGACTCTACCGTAGTCACGTCCGGTGTTGCGTTCCAACCTGCGACCAGAGCCGCCTCGATCGCCGCTTCTCCGTCCATCTTCTTCAGCGCCCACCTCGGGCCGATCTCCGCCGCGACACGCCCGGGACCGGGACCGCCAGAGAGGGGGGAGACGTCAAACCGGATGTACCGGTGATCGGACAATGTCTCCACACCCTCCAGGACTCCCCAGTCCCGGACGGTTCGTGCCAGGTCCGCACTGGCGAAGGACACGTCCACGATTGAGCCACCCTGCATCCGCACGCACGTGTCCGTGTCCCCGGTGTTCAGGACGACCAGCCCATTCGAGGCGAGCCACTCCTCCACCAGCTCTCCCCTCGCGTCCGTGGCAGCGCACCCCCAGACCGTAGACTTGGCGTTCAGGTCGCCAGCCACAACGATCCGGTTTGGGCGGCACCAGGCCAGGACCGAGTCCATCTCCCCGAGGAAGGTCTCGAAATCGGATAGTGACCGGTTCGGCGAAAAGTACGCCCCGACCACCATCACATCGCCGCACAGAGCCGCGACGATTCCTCGGCCTTTCCGCGACCTCCTTATCACGGTGTCGTTTGACACCGCGATTGCCGCCAACTCGTCGTCATCGCCCACCCAATTGTTCCTCCTTGGGATTAGGTAGGGCTCCGTCACCACCGTTATGTTTATCGACCACTGCGCCATGCTCTGAATCAAAAGATCCTGAGCTCTGGCGCAGTGGTTGATGTTGGCTTGCAGGTATTTGGAAGCCCTTGTCGTCATTTTGTAGAGTTCTCGGTCTCCATCTCTTGTACACCGCTCGGTGGTGGTTGCGTCTGTTGCGAGCTGGCGCTGCTCTCAACAAATACTCTGCTGAACATCTTTTTCCTGGGGGCCGAGCATCTCTTGCTCCCCAGGCGATGGTTCGATGCCTTCCCAGCCTCCGCACACAGTGCGCAGTGGGGGGCATCGTGACATTCTGCGGCGCGGTGTCCCGCCTGGCCGCACCGGTAGCACAGAAGCCCCCGGTCAACCTCCGCGGTACACCGTGCCTTGACGTGGCCAGTGTGAAGGCACTTAAAGCACCTCAGCTCCCTCCGTTCGAGGAGCTTCACCCTGGCCGAGACCCAGCCAACGAGCAGTTTGCCCTCGACCACCTTCTTGGCGGCTTCGACCGGGCATGCCACCCATACGGCAAAGAGACCAGACTTCTCCTGGCGGAGTGTCCCGACTTTAAGACGGTCTGCCCCGCATCCGCCTTTTGCACAGACCGCTGCTGCCACCTCTTCTTTAGTGACGGAGTCATCCAGCCCCGCCACTATTAGTTCCGCCATTCTCGTAGGTCGAGAGACGGTGACATCGCCACCGTTCCCGAACACCTCGCGGAGCCTTTCCGCTAGGAGGTCCGCCTTCGGCGCGCTAGCCGCACCGGGGACCTCGATAATTGAGGCCCCAGTTGCTGCACGCCTAAAACGGACGCTCCCAATTTCCAGGTCCTTAAGGTTGACCCTTTGCCTCGCCTCGGCCAGAGCTTTGGCGTATGTGACCCCCTTCTCCACAGCCGTGGGATTTAAGGTCACCACGACTGCCGAGGTCTTGGGGGCCCGCAGCTTAGGCGAAGCCTTGGCTTTCTCCTGCTCCTTCTTCTTCATCGTGGTGGGCGCCGATCTGATGACCATCGGCGCCTTGTCCCTTCGGCCCCTCTTCACGACCGACGCCATGGTCTCCACCATGGATGCGGGCGCCGGCGGGAGGGGACGACTCGTCTTCTTGGCCTTCTTGTTCTTCTCTTTGCCCTGTTGGGTGGATTGGGCCGCGGAAGAAGAAGCGGCCGGCGCCGATGTAGATGTCGACGCCTTCGCCTTCCCCTTTGCGCCAACCTTTATCCAACCCGGTTGGACCGCTTTGGGGAGGCGCACTTCAGGCCGTTCCGCCTGGGTTATTTCCGGTTTTTGACGAGGACGGCTTGCCGAGGGTTTCCGCCCGGCTTCCGCCTCACGCCTGTCGTGAGCCAGTGCCGGTCGCAAGCGGGGCTCCGGGTTCAGACGCGGCTCTAGCCCGTCTATCCGGGCGTTGAGCCGGTCCGAGAGCCTGCTCAGGATCCGGTTCTCCAGTTCCTCTTCTTTCGTCTGTGGGCATGTCGCTGCGACGGGTTTGGGTGCCGCCCCCGCCTGCTCCATGCACGCCTTCAGCTCCGCCACCTCTTTCTTCAGTGCGGCCATTTCCGCCTTTAGGCGGGAGTTGGCCGCTCGCAGTAGTCTCGTCTCTTCATTTATATTGCGCGTCATCAGGAGCCTTGACGCCGCCCGAATCTGCGCAACCGCCTCCTTGAGCGCCTTCTTAGATGTCCCTTTAAGGTTGTTGGACTTTTCACAGACGGCCGCCACGGCCGCTGCGCCAAGTTCAATTTGTCCCCCCAGCTCTGCCGAGCCTAGATCGTGTTCGCCCTCAAGTTCCGAAGCAGAGGTCTCCGAAAGTCGGGACCCTGCTCTGGTAGACCGCAGCCCCTTCGTCATCTCGGCTACGTCCTTTTCGGCCTCTAGTAACCTAACCTTTTTTTTTTTTTTTTTTTTTAGGTGTGGAAATGCGACCTTAAGCACGCCCCCTGGTCGGGGCACCAGAGGGGTCTGTGGGGCTCTCCCACCGAAATGGGCCTACCCACTAAAACCACACGCGTTCCCTCATAGCCATGGTGTGGGCGCCACGGGAGCATGGTTAACACGTGACACCGCGACGCCCACTGGCCGCCCCGGGATGGGGCCCCTCTCTGCGCCCTTAAAAGGGCGCTCCTCGGAGACGGCACCGTGTGCAATGCAGGTTCGGGAATCCCCGCCCTCGCCCGCCGGCGCCGCCTTGAGTTTTTTATAGAGGTTCACTCCTCGCGGCCTCCGTCTTGAAAAAGACAGAGGCCCGCGGTCCCAGCGTCGGCGCCGGGATTACGCGAAATGCAGCTGCAAGGGGAAAGTTGCCCTTCCCCTCGCAGCCCCACCGCCGCCGCATCTGCGGTGCGACCCCGCTGAGTCGCGGAGGGCAGTGCGAGTGGCGCACCGTAATACCAGAACTCCTCTCCCTCCGCGACTCACCCTCACTGCGGGGGAGACGAGTCCCCGCAGTCCTCCAACGCGCTCGAAGGTGGGCTCCAATGAGCCCACCCCGAGCGGCCCTCTCTGGCCGGTCCTACCTCACGGACCGGCCTTGGGTTCCTCTTAGCTTCACCGTGGGTGACCCATTCCCACGGTTACTGAGCCCCACCGCCACGACAAGGCGGGAACCCGGTCGATGGGGCTAGTAACCTTTTTTTTTTTTTTTTTTTTTGTATCTGGGGAAATCCGTTTATTGACCCCCGCGCCTGGGCTGTGCAAGTGGCGCGGGGAGTGTGGGGGTCGCCTAAAGTCGTTCGGCCATACCCACTAAAACCCCAGTGCCCAATTCTGCTCGCCTCTTGTGCCGGGGCTAAGGTGACAGTTACCCTTATCCTTGTCCCCGGCAGGGCGTTCGTCCTTCTTAGGACACATCTCTTGTGGCCTAGACCACGTCATCCATCTCCGAGTGGGGCGACGGAGAACTATCGCCCCACTCCTACCGGGTCTCCCAACCCGGCACCGACCATGTTACGTCGTCTGGGCAAAAGCCCGGCGTCGGCGCATCGGTCGGCGGCGGCGCACGGGATCCTCCTCCGGATCATCCTCCCGGCGTCGCTCGTCCACTTCTTTCTTCTCCATCACCGCCTCGCAAAAGGCGGCGACAGCACTCCATCCGGTTTCGCTGCCGACCATCACAGACACAACGGCCGGCAGCGAGATGTCATGTCCGATTTCATTCCCGAGCGCGGCTCGCTCCTCTGCCCATGCTGAGCAGCACGTGAGGGTGTGATCCGCGTCGTCCTCTTCGGCGCCGCAGAAGCGGCACTGAGGAGTGCGCTCCCGTCTGGCCACGTTGCACAGGTACCTCCCGAAGCAGCCATGCCCCGAGAGGACCTGCACTAGGCGGTATGAGAGCGCACCCCACCGTCTCGTCAGCCACTCTGTTAATACAGGGCGGATCGCCGCTATGGTGCGATGACCCGCTCCCGGCTGGCTTAGCTGTTGTTGCCAGCTGCGCAGGACTGTGTCCCTTGCGCTCTGTCGCCACTCGCCAATGTCCTCAACACTTGGGACCTCACCCCGACCTTTGGCGTCGGCGGACTTCCAGTAGACCTCCGCCGACGCCAACGCCTCCAGTTCCCATGGGGGAGTCCCGGCCAGCGCGCATGCCGCCTCCCACGAAACCGTGCGGTACGCTCTTGCCGCTCGGAGCGCCACTACCCTCTGCGATCTGCGCAGTTGGGCTTTGTTGTGGCGTCCGAGAGCATCCGCCCAGATAGGGGCCCCGTACAAGGCCATCGACCGTACAACTCCGGCATAGAGGCGACGACAGCTCGCGCTCGGTCCGCCCAGATTAGGCAATAGCCTGCTCAGGGCGAACGAAGTGCGCGCGAGCTTCGGAGCCATCCGGCGGAAATGTTCCTTGAAGTTCCACCGGCTGTCGAGCACAACTCCCAGGTACTTCATTGTGGACCCGACGCCGATGGAAACTCCGCCCACAATCAGTTGAGCGCTCGGCGGTGGCGCTCGGCGAGGCCCGTGAAAACACAGGGCCTCGGATTTGTCCAAGGCCACCGTCAGGCCCAGATTCCTTATCCTGCCCACTACTTGGGCTACTCCAGCGGTAGCTAACACGCTCGCCTCCCGATAGCTACCGCCCCTTGCCAACACCAGTGTGTCATCCGCGTAGCATACGACGCTAACGCCGCGGAGAGTCGGGCCGCGGAGGACCCAGTCGTAACCGACGTTCCACAGTAGTGGCCCTAAAACGGAACCCTGTGGAACGCCGCACGACACTCTCCTCTGTCCAAATCCGGTAGTTGTGGGATATACCACTGTCCTGTCCGATAGGTAGGCCTTAATCGTCTCACGCAAGTACAACGGGACCCCATGGAACCGCAGGGCCTCCATTATACTTACGCGAGGTAACGTGTTAAAGGCGTTGGCGATATCTAAAGATACCGCCAAGACGACGCCACCCTTAACGACCTCCTCTTCGGCGACGGCCCTCACCCGTGCAATAGCATCGATGGTGGAGCGGCCGCGCCGGAAACCATGTTGGCAGTCTGCCAAATTTGGCCCTACTTGGTCGAGATGCTCGGTGAGGCGAGTCGCAATAACGCGCTCAAAGAGCTTACCCGCCTCCCCGAGCAGGACTATAGGGCGATACGCCGACGGTGACTCTGCCGGTCTTCCCTCCTTTCCAATCAATACGAGTTTCCCCGTCTTCCAGTCGCCTGGGAAAGTATGGTCCTTAAGGCACCGAGTTAGAAGGGCTCGGAACCTCTCCTCCAACCCGTGTTTTAGGGCCAGGACCCATATGCGCCCGGGGATCCCATCGGGGCCCGGGGCGGTGTTTTTGGCCTGAAGCCGTGCCACAGCCGCCCACAGTTCCCTCTCTTCCACTTCTGGGACTTCCCCGTCGTCCGCATCGCGATTTGACGTCGCTGGCGCAAACACCATTTTGGGTGACCGAAATTCCTCCCTCATCGAGGGGAACAAGGACTCCACCACTCTGTCCAGTACTACCGGGTCCATACTGGCCGTTAGGGGTGGGGCCCAGGGCCTGAGCTTGCTCATGACGAGCCGATATGGCCGACCCCAGGGGTCGACGTCCAACGACGCAAGCAGCTCCTGCCAGGCCCCCTCCTTCGCTTCCGCGATTGCCACCCTGAGAGCCTTTTTAGCGTCCTGGTAGGCGGTGTAGAGGCGCCTCTGCTCCTCGTCCTCCGTGCGCCCGCCTCGTCTGCGACGACGGTAGCGGGAGTACTGCCGCCTCGCTGACACGCACGACGCACGAAGACGGCCGAGGTCTTCCGACCACCAATACACCGCCGTCCGAGCCGGGGGCCGCACCACGCGGGGCATCGCGACGTCACAGATGTGCGTGACTGCTTCGTGGAGCCACTGCGACTCGGACTCTACCGTTGTCACGTCCGGTATTGCGTTCCACCCTGCGACCAGAGCCGCCTCGATCGCCGCTTCTCCGTCCATCTTCTTCAGCGCCCACCTCGGGCCAATCTCCACCGCGACACGCCCGGGACCGGGACCGCCAGAGAGGGGGGCGACGTCAAACCGGATGTACCGATGATCGGACAGCGTCTCCACACCCTCCAGGACTCCCCAGTCCCGGACGGTTCGTGCCAGGTCCGCACTGGCGAAGGACACGTCCACGATTGAGCCACCCTGCATCCGCACGCACGTGTCCGTATCCCCGGTGTTCAGGACGACCAGCCCATTAGAGGCGAGCCACTCCTCCACCAACTCTCCCCTCGCGTCTGTGGCAGGGCACCCCCAGATTGTGGACTTGGCGTTCAGATCGCCAGCCACAATGATCCGGTTTGGGCGGCACCAGGCCAGGACCGAGTCCATCTCCCCGAGGAAGGTTTCGAAATCGGATAGTGGCCGGTTCGGCGAAAAGTACGCCCCGACCACCATCACATCGCCGCACAGAGCCGCGACGACTCCTCGGCCTTTCCGAGACCTCTTTATCACGGTGTCGTTTGACACCGCGATTGCCGCCAGGTCGTCTTCATCGCCCACCCAATTATTCCTCCTTGGGATTAGGTAGGGCTCCGTCACCACCGTTATGTTTATCGACCACTGCGCCATGCTCTGGATCAAAAGATCCTGAGCTCTGGCGCAGTGGTTGATGTTGGCTTGTAGATATCTGGTAGGCCTTGTCGTCATTTTGTAGAGTTATCGGTCTCCATCTCTTGTACACCGCTCGGTGGTGGTTGCGTCTGTTGCGAGCTGGCGCTGCTCGCAACAAATGCTCTGCTGAACATCTTTTTCCTGGGGGCCGAGCATCTCTTGCTCCCCAGGCGATGGTTCGATGTCTTCCCGGCCTGCGCACACAGTGCGCAGTGGGGGGCATCGTGACATTCTGCGGCGCGGTGTCCCGCCTGGCCGCACCGGTAGCACAGTAGCCCCCGGTCAACCTCCGCGGTACACCGTGCCTTGACGTGGCCAGCGTGAAGGCACTTGAAGCACCTCAACTCCCTCCGTTCGAGGAGCTTCACCCTGGCCGAGACCCAGCCAACGAGCAGTTTGCCCTCGACCACCTTCTTGGCGGCTTCGACTGGGCATGCCACCCATACGGCGAAGAGACCAGACTTCTCCTGGCGGAGTGTTCCCATTTTGAGACGGTCTGCCGCGCATCCGCCTTTTGCACAGACCGCCGCTGCCACCTCCTCTTTGGTCACGGAGTCATCCAGCCCCGCCACTATAAGTTCAGCCATTTTTGTTGGCCGGGAGACTGTGACGTCGCCACCGTTTCCGAACACCTCGCGGAGCCTTTCCGCGAGGAGGTCCGCCTTCGGCGCGCTAGCGGCACCGGGGACCTCGATAATTGAGGCCCCAGTTGCTGCACGCCTAAAACGGACGCTCCCAATTTCTAGGTCCTTAAGGTTGACCCTTTGCCTCGCCTCGGCCAGAGCTTTGGCGTATGTGACCCCCTTCTCCACAGCCGTGGGGCTTAAGGTCACCACGACTGCCGAGGTCTTGGGGGCCCGCAGCTTGGGCGAGGGCTTGATCTCCTTCTTCTTCGTCGTGGTGGGCGCCGATCTGGTGACCATCGGCGCCTTTTCCCTTATGCCCCTCTTCACGACCGACGCCATGGTCTCCACCATGGATGCAGGCGCCGGCGGGAGGGGACGACTCGTCTTCTTGGCCTTCTTGTTCTTCTCTTTGCCCTGTTGGGTGGATTGGGCCGCGGAAGAAGAAGCGGCCGGCGCCGATGTAGATGTCGACGCCTTCGCCTTCCCCTTTGCGCCAACCTTTATCCAACCCGGTTGGACCGCTTTGGGGAGGCGCACTTCAGGCCGTTCCGCCTGGGTTATTTCCGGTTTTTGACGAGGACGGCTTGCCGAGGGTTTCCGCCCGGCTTCCGCCTCACGCCTGTCGTGAGCCAGTGCCGGTCGCAAGCGAGGCTCCGGGTTCAGACGCGGCTCTAGCCCGTCTATCCGGGCGTTGAGCCGGTCCGAGAGCCTGCTCAGGATCCGGTTCTCCAGTTCCTCTTCTTTCGTCTGTGGGCATGTCGCTGCGACGGGTTTGGGTGCCGCCCCCGCCTGCTCCATGCACGCCTTCAGCTCCGCCACCTCTTTCTTCAGCGCGGCCATTTCCGCCTTTAGGCGGGAGTTGGCCGCTCGCAGTAGTCTCGTCTCTTCACTTATATTGCGCGTCATCAGGAGCCTTGACGCCGCCCGAATCTGCGCAACCGCCTCCTTGAGCGCCTTCTTAGATGTCCCTTTAAGGTTGTTGGACTTTTCACAGACGGCCGCCACGGCCGCTGCACCAAGTTCAATTTGTCCCCCCAGCTCTGCCGAGCCTAGATCGTGTTCGCCCTCAAGTTCCGAAGCAGAGGTCTCCGAAAGTCGGGACCCTGCTCTGGTAGACCGCAGCCCCTTTGTCATCTCGGCTACGTCCTTTTCGGCCTCTAGCTCGAGTTGGCGTTGGGTAGCCTCTGCCAGCTCCCGCTTCGCCAGGGCGAGGCCAACGTACTCGCCGGTTGTCGGCGGCCGTCCTCGGCCTTTTCTCGTCCCTGCCACTTTGGGCGAGGGCCCGGTCTCCACGTCGTCAACTGCGACGGCCCGCAGCCGCTTCCGACCGAGACTCCCCCAGGAATACCCGGGGTGCCGGTCTTCGCGGTCCTCCGATGGCTCTATCTCCATGTCCACGGTCGAAGCGTCAGAATCCGTTTCACTGAGCGCTGGTTGGCGCACGACCGGAACGCGCTCCAGCCGCACTCTCGCCTCCTTCATATTTGCGCCATCTAACGATGTGCGCCTCGTCTCCTCCACAACCAATTCATCACCTTTCGCAACACACTTCTCCACAACGTTTTCAATTTTGGTTTCCATATAAGTTCCCACGAGAAGGGTCGATCAACAGGTCCACCCCCGGGTGACGCCCATTCCGCAGGGTAAGGCTACATACTGTAGAGGTCGCCAGGTATCTACAGGTTTTAACGACTTCGCTGTCGGGTTTTTATAGAGTTTTCCTTTCTCGCGGGCCGGCCGGTTAAGGCAAGCCCTCCGCTCTAGTGCCTCGACATACTCCATAACGCCGATTCGATGGAGATCGTTGAAGAGACACTAGGCTACGGGGTGCTAGGGGGTCGGCGTGCCTCCCCTAGTTTTGGACGGTTGTTCCCGACGGCGGTGTTAATGCGCGCCGGGCCGTCCCCTAACCTTCCCACCTCCCCCCCCTTACCCAATACCCCCCCCCCCCCCCGGTGTTTGGTCCGCGGGGCGCTAGTCGCCCTACCCCGACTACAAGCCGGAGCGTTCCCCTATCCGCCACCCGGGGACGCGCCACGTCGGAGTTCACCTCTCCACCCACTGAGACAACCCAGCAGGTCCGTGGATGGGGCTAGTAACCTAACCTTTTTTTTTTTTTTTTTTTTTAGGTGTGGAAATGCGACCTTAAGCACGCCCCCTGGTCGGGGCACCAGGGGGGTCTGTGGGGCTCTCCCACCGAAGTGGGCCTACCCACTAAAACCACACGCGTTCCCTCATAGCCATGGTGTGGGCGCCACGGGAGCATGGTTAACACGTGACACCGCGACGCCCACTGGCCGCCCCGGGATGGGGCCCCTCTCTGCGCCCTTAAAAGGGCGCTCCTCGGAGACGGCACCGTGTGCAATGCAGGTTCGGGAATCCCCGCCCTCCCCCGCCGGCGCCGCCTTGAGTTTTTTATAGAGGTTCACTCCTCGCGGCCTCCGTCTTGAAAAAGACAGAGGCCCGCGGTCCCAGCGTCGGCGCCGGGATTACGCGAAATGCAGCTGCAAGGGGAAAGTTGCCCTTCCCCTCGCAGCCCCACCGCCGCCGCATCTGCGGTGCGACCCCGCTGAGTCGCGGAGGGCAGGGCGAGTGGCGCACCGTAATACCAGCACTCCTCTCCCTCCGCGACTCACCCTCACTGCGGGGGAGACGAGTCCCCGCAGTCCTCCAACGCGCTCGAAGGTGGGCTCCAATGAGCCCACCCCGAGCGGCCCTCTCTGGCCGGTCCTACCTCACGGACCGGCCTTGGGTTCCTCTTAGCTTCACCGTGGGTGACCCATTCCCACGGTTACTGAGCCCCACCGCCACGACAAGGCGGGAACCCGGTCGATGGGGGCTAGTAACCTAACCTAACCTAACCTAACCTTTTTTTTTTTTTTTTTTTTTTTTTTTTTTTTTTTTTTTTTTTTTATAGTCAGGAAATGCCCACGCATATCCTCCCTCGCGGGGACAAGTTCGGATTATGTCGGACTCGAACCGACTAAAACCTGACATTGCCTCGTATGCGCATAACGGAGGGGCTACGGGAACGCTTTCGCACAACCTCCGCGGCCCCTCCAGCGCCAGCCGTTTCCGGCTCCTCCTGAGGAGACGGCACCAGTGCAATGCAGGTTCGGGAATCCCCGCCCTCCCCTGCTGGTGCCGCCTTGAGTTTTTTATAGAGGTTCACTCCTCGCGGCCCCCGTCTTGAAAAAGACAAGGGCCCGCGGTCCCAGCGTCGCCGCCGGGATTACGCGTGCAATACGGCCGCGAGGGGTCGGAGAAACCCCTCTCCCCCGCAGCCCCACTGCCGTCGCAGACGCGGTGCGACGCCGCTGAGTCGCGGAGGATAGGGAGAGTGGCGCTCCGAAATACTAACACTCCTCCTCCTCCGCGACTCACCACCACAACTACTGCGGGGACCCCATAATCCCCGCAGTTTCGCTACAAAGGGCGGACTCAAAGAGCCCACCCCCAGCGACCTCCCTGGGGCCAGCCCTTGATCAAGGGCCGGCCAGACTCCAGCAGCCCACAAGTGGGCCCGCCAGAACGGGTCGCCCACGACCAAGGTCGCAGGCTCCCCTTGGTGTTTGGTCCGCGGGGCTTCCGCCCTACTCCGGCTCGCACCAGGCCGGAGCGTTCCCCTATCCAACCTTTTTTTTTTTTTTTTTTTTTTTTTTTTTTTTTTTTTTTTTAGGTGTGGAAATGCGACCTTAAGCACGCCCCCTGGTCGGGGCACCAGGGGGGTCTGTGGGGCTCTCCCACCGAAGTGGGCCTACCCACTAAAACCACACGCGTTCCCTCATAGCCATGGTGTGGGCGCCACGGGAGCATGGTTAACACGTGACACCGCGACGCCCACTGGCCGCCCCGGGATGGGGCCCCTCTCTGCGCCCTTAAAAGGGCGCTCCTCGGAGACGGCACCGTGTGCAATGCAGGTTCGGGAATCCCCGCCCTCCCCCGCCGGCGCCGCCTTGAGTTTTTTATAGAGGTTCACTCCTCGCGGCCTCCGTCTTGAAAAAGACAGAGGCCCGCGGTCCCAGCGTCGGCACCGGGATTACGCGAAATGCAGCTGCAAGGGGAAAGTTGCCCTTCCCCTCGCAGCCCCACCGCCGCCGCATCTGCGGTGCGACCCCGCTGAGTCGCGGAGGATAGGGAGAGTGGCGCACCGTAATACCAACACTCCTCCTCCTCCGCGACTCACCCTCACTGCGGGGGAGACGAGTCCCCGCAGCCCTCCAAGCGCTCGAAGGTGGGCTCCAGTGAGCCCACCCCGAGCGGCCCTCTCTGGCCGGTCCTACCTCACGGACCGGCCTTGGGTTCCTCTTAGCTTCACCGTGGGTGACCCATTCCCACGGTTACTGAGCCCCACCGCCACGACAAGGCGGGAACCCGGTCGATGGGGAACCTAACCTAACCTAACCTAACCTTTTTTTTTTTTTTTTTTTTTTTTTTTTTATAGTCAGGAAATGCCCACGCATATCCTCCCTCGCGGGGACAAGTTCGGATTATGTCGGACTCGAACCGACTAAAACCTGACATTGCCTCGTATGCGCATATCGGAGGGGCTACGGGAACGCTTTCGCACAACCTCCGCGGCCCCTCCAGCGCCAGCCGTTTCCGGCTCCTCCTGAGGAGACGGCACCAGTGCAATGCAGGTTCGGGAATCCCCGCCCTCCCCTGCTGGTGCCGCCTTGAGTTTTTTATAGAGGTTCACTCCTCACGGCCCCCGTCTTGAAAAAGACAAGGGCCCGCGGTCCCAGCGTCGCCGCCGGGGTTACGCGTGCAATACGGCCGCGAGGGGTCGGAGAAACCCCCTCCCCCCCGCAGCCCCACTGCCGTCGCAGACGCGGTGCGACGCCGCTGAGTCGCGGAGGATAGGGAGAGTGGCGCACCGTAATACCAGCACTCCTCCTCCTCCGCGACTCACCACCACAACTACTGCGGGGACCCCATAATCCCCGCAGTTTCGCTACAAAGGGCGGACTCACAGAGCCCACCCCCAGCGACCTCCCTGGGGCCAGCCCTTGATCAAGGGCCGGCCAGACTCCAGCCAGCCCACAAGTGGGCCCGCCAGAACGGGTCGCCCGCGACCGAGGTCGCAGGCTCCCCTTGGTGTTTGGTCCGCGGGGCTTTCGCCCTACTCCGGCTCGCACCAGGCCGGAGCGTTCCCCTATCCGCCACCCGGGGACGCGCCACGTCGAAGTTCACCTCTCCGCCCACTGAGACAACCCAGCAGGTCCGTGGAACCTAACCTTTTTTTTTTTTTTTTTTTTTTTTTTTTTTTTTTTTTTTAGGTGTGGAAATGCGACCTTAAGCACGCCCCCTGGTCGGGGCACCAGGGGGGTCTGTGGGGCTCTCCCACCGAAGTGGGCCTACCCACTAAAACCACACGCGTTCCCTCATAGCCATGGTGTGGGCGCCACGGGAGCATGGTTAACACGTGACACCGCGACGCCCACTGGCCGCCCCGGGATGGGGCCCCTCTCTGCGCCCTTAAAAGGGCGCTCCTCGGAGACGGCACCGTGTGCAATGCAGGTTCGGGAATCCCCGCCCTCCCCCGCCGGCGCCGCCTTGAGTTTTTTATAGAGGTTCACTCCTCGCGGCCTCCGTCTTGAAAAAGACAGAGGCCCGCGGTCCCAGCGTCGGCGCCGGGATTACGCGAAATGCAGCTGCAAGGGGAAAGTTGCCCTTCCCCTCGCAGCCCCACCGCCGCCGCATCTGCGGTGCGACCCCGCTGAGTCGCGGAGGGCAGGGCGAGTGGCGCACCGTAATACCAGCACTCCTCTCCCTCCGCGACTCACCCTCACTGCGGGGGAGACGAGTCCCCGCAGCCCTCCAGTGCGCTCGAAGGTGGGCTCCAATGAGCCCACCCCGAGCGGCCCTCTCTGGCCGGTCCTACCTCACGGACCGGCCTTGGGTTCCTCTTAGCTTCACCGCGGGTGACCCATTCCCACGGTTATTGAGCCCCACCGCCACGACAAGGCGGGAACCCGGTCGATGGGGAACCTAACCTAACCTAACCTTTTTTTTTTTTTTTTTTTTTTTTTTTTTTTTTTTTTTTTATAGTCAGGAAATGCCCACGCATATCCTCCCTCGCGGGGACAAGTTCGGATTATGTCGGACTCGAACCGACTAAAACCTGACATTGCCTCGTATGCGCATATCGGAGGGGCTACGGGAACGCTTTCGCACAACCTCCGCGGCCCCTCCAGCGCCAGCCGTTTCCGGCTCCTCCTGAGGAGACGGCACCAGTGCAATGCAGGTTCGGGTATCCCCGCCCTCCCCTGCTGGTGCCGCCTTGAGTTTTTTATAGAGGTTCACTCCTCGCGGCCCCCGTCTTGAAAAAGACAAGGGCCCGCGGTCCCAGCGTCGCCGCCGGGATTACGCGTGCAATACGGCCACGAGGGGTCGGAGAAACCCCTCCCCCACACAGCCCCACTGCCGTCGCAGACGCGGTGCGACGCCACTGAGTCGCGGAGGATAGGGAGAGTGGCGCACCGAAATACCAGCACTCCTCCTCCTCCGCGACTCACCACCACAACTACTGCGGGGACCCCATAATCCCCGCAGTTTCGCTACAAAGGGCGGACTCACAGAGCCCACCCCCAGCGACCTCCCTGGGGCCAGCCCTTAACCAAGGGCCAGCCAGACTCCAGCAGCCCACAAGTGGGCCCTCCAGAACGGGTCGCCCGCGACCGAGGTCGCAGGCTCCCCTTGGTGTTTGGTCCGCGGGGCTTTCGCCCTACTCCAGCTCGCACCAGGCCGGAGCGTTCCCCTATCCGCCACCCGGGGACGCGCCACGTCGGAGTTCACCTCTCCGCCCACTGAGACAACCCAGCAGGTCCGTGGAACCTAACCTAACCTAACCTTTTTTTTTTTTTTTTTTCCTGGGGAAATCCTTTTATTGACCCCCGCGCCCGGGCTGTGCAAGTGGCGCGGGGAGTGTGGGGGTCGCCTAAAGACGTTCGGCAATACCCACTAAAACCCCAGGGCCCACTTCTGCTCGCTGTTGTCAGAACCCGGTAACTGGTTTGACCATTGAATCCGGATTCCAACGAGCGACTGCCGCTTAGCCTCTGTTGAGGCGCGGCACTTCTGTCGTGCTAAAAGCACGATTTATGTCTCACTAGTTTTAAACATGTAAATATATATATACAAATACAAATCTATAGCTAATGTATTTATAATATGTACATTACTATCGCTATATTTACATAATGCGCCCAGCGTGTGTGTGCCTGCGCCCTCTGCGGCGGCGGCCCACAGCTGACGCAGGGTCGACTTCCCGCGCCCTCTCAGCATCTTCTTTCTGCTGCAATACGGACTCTGCGAACACCTGGAAGGTGTCCCAGAAGTCCCGACATTCCAGCATCCTACGAACTATGTTGCCAAGTGACGTTAGATTTGCAATAGGGCGCCTTTCTGCACTCCATGCAGGGCAGTCAAATAATGTGTGCGCCGCCGTATCTGACGGCGCCGCACAGTGGTGACAGGCTGGTGACTCTTCCCTCCCGGCAATTTGGTGCAGATACTTTCCGAAGCACCCGTGCCCGGAAAGCATCTGCACCAGCCTGTAGGTGAGGGACCCCCATCGCCGCTGAACCCAGTCCTTGAGGACAGGACGCAGCGCGTCCACCGTCCACGAGCCAGCTCTAGGAGTCCTGAGCTCCTCTGACCAATTTGTCAGAATCTTGTCCTGGGCCTCTCTTCTCCATGCCCTTACTTCTTCCAGCATGGGCTCCGCCCCACTGTTTCTGACCCTCGCTCGGCGCCAATAGACGTCGGCGAGGGCAGCCGCGTCAAGGTGCCAGGGGGCAAGTCCGGCTATGACGCACACGGCATCGTAGGACACCGTGCGGTACGCCCTCGCCACCCGTATGGCAATGATCCGCTGCGATCGCCTTAGCATCGCCTTGTTTTGTTGACCGAGGTCGTTGGCCCAGATCGGGCAACCGTAAAGGGCCATCGACCTCAGCACTCCCGCGAACAAGCGGCGAGGTCCCGAGCTCGGGCCACCGATGTTCGGCAAAATGCGGCCAAGAGCGGCAGCCGTGGCGTCCAGCTTCGGGGCAAGTGCTGTAAAGTGCGCTCTAAAACTCCACTTGGAGTCCAGAGTCAGTCCTAGGTATTTGATGGACGTACCTATCCCGATATGGACGCCACCAACGATGATTGACGCTCCAGGTGGGGGTGCTCTTCTTGGGCCAAAGAAAGCAATGGCTTCCGATTTCTCCAGAGCGACCTCCAAACCGAGTCGCCGGATCCGATGTACGATCTGGGCGATTCCTGCGGTCGCTCTTAAGGTCGTCTCTCTAAGGTTGCCACGATGAGTGTATCGTCAGCGTAGCACACGAGTTGCACGCCGTGCATCAACGCTGCCCGCAGAACCCAGTTATAGCCAATGTTCCACAGGAGCGGCCCGAGGACCGACCCCTGCGGAACACCGCGCAGGACCGCATATTCCGTCCAGTCGTTTCTCCGGGGGAATATTATTCTCCTATTGCGGAAGTAGTCCTCAATGATGTTAATGAGGTACTGGGGGACCTGGTGGTAGCTCAGTCCCTCCATGATGCTGTCCCAGGGCAGTGTGTTGAATGCATTTGCTATATCCAACGACACTGCCAGCACCACTCCGCCCTTTGATGTTGTCTCCGCCGATATATCTCTGACTTTGGCTATGGCGTCTACTGTAGATTTGGCTCGCCTGAAGCCGAATTGTGACTCCTCGAGATCTGGTCCTACTGTGGAGAGATGCTCGCTGATGCGTCCGGTAATTATTCTTTCAAATAATTTGCCGGCCTCATCGAGCAGCACTATTGGTCTATAAGCCGACGGGGACTCCGCCGGCTTATTCCCAGGTTTCTTCAGTAACACCATTCTCCCAGCTTTCCACCGATCTGGGAAGTTTCCAGTCTGAAGGCAGGATGTTAGGAGGTTCAGTAACCTCACGTCGAGTCCGTGCTTCAGCGCAAGGGCAAGAACCTTTCCGTGGACTCCATCGGGACCAGGTGCCGTCTTCTTGCGCTGAAGTTTTTCCAAGGCTATGGAAAGTTCTGCCGGCGACACCTCTGGAACGGAACCAGCTGGAGTCGCCGACGCGTAGAGTCTAGTCCGGTTTTCGCTCGAGGAAGAGGGAGCGGGCGGGAACAAGGTGGTAACCACGCGCTGTAGCACTTCTGGCTCGAGTGTAGTGGTTAGAGGTGGAGCACAGGGACGCAGCTTGTTCATCACCATCCTGTAGGGGCGCCCCCAGGGGTCCACCTCCAACGTGTCGAGAAATTCCCACCACGATCTCTCCTTCGCTTCGGCGATCCCTTTCTTCAGAGCCTTGCGCGCGTCTCTATACAGATTGTACAGGTGCTCTTCCTCCGCAGCGTCTCTTGTAGAGCGTCTTCGCCTACAACGAGTGTACCGGCGCCTGGCGGACACACAGGCGTTGCGTAAACGCGTGAGCTCGCCCGACCACCAGTGCACCTGCCTGCGAGATGGTGTTGGCCTAGTCCTCGACATGGAGCAGTCTGAGACGTGCTTCAGAGTCTCAGCGAACCAGGCTACCTCGGTGTCGACATTTATTTCGGCTGGCGGTCGCGGGCACCAAGCCCGTATGATCGAGGCCAGCTCCAGGTCGTCGCAGTTTAAGGTCTTTAGGGACCAACGGGGTCCTCTTTCCGGGGGGCCCCTGGGCAGGGACAGAGTTGTCGATGGAAGCACTCCAAACCGAATATATCTGTGGTCGGACAGAGTTTCCACATCGGACAGTACCGCCCAGGCAGGGACCCGCCTCGCGATGGAGGAGGATGCGAAGGTCACGTCGACCACGGAACTCCCGTTCATGCGCACGCAGGTAGGCTCATTTCCTCGATTGATTACACTGAGGCTGTGTTGTGCGGCCCAGTCGAGCAAAATGTCGCCTCGGTAGTCGGTGGCCGAAGAACCCCATGCGGATGACTTTGCGTTGAAGTCTCCGGCCACGACCACTTCTTGATGTGCAAAGTGGTGCATCATGGCATCCACCTCCCCCAAGAATGCCTCGAATTCCGAGAGCGTCTTGTTCGGGGAGAAGTAGACGCTAATGACGACTAATGAGTCAAAGCGGACGCCGACGCAACCGCTTCCCTTCTTGCAGGACCTGACTGGAGGAGTGCCGCTGGTGTTGGATTGTACGACTAAGGCGGCATTGCCGCTAAGGTCCCCAATCCAGTCACGCCTGTCAGGAACCCTGTAGGGCTCACTCACGATCCCAATGTTAGTGGACCACTGCGCTAGACTCTGGCAGAGTAGATCCTGAGCTCTAGCACAGTGATTAAGGTTCGTCTGGAGAAAGCGTAAGGCCATTCTATGGAGCTACGATTTCCGCGACCTCCATATTTTCTCCGCTCGGAGGAGATGACGTACCAGCGTTTTGGACAGGTCTTCGTGTCACCTTTCGCTTGGGGGCCGAGCACTTTGGGCCACCCAGGCGGTGATCGGCCTTTTTATTATTGGACGCGCAAATTGCGCAGTGAGGCCTCTCCTGGCAGCGAGCGGCAATATGGCCACTTTTACTGCATCTCAGACATGTGTTTGAGCGGTCTTCCGAGTCGCAGAAACGGGCGACATGGCCGGTCTGGAGGCATCGATAGCAGCGGAGCTCTCTCGTGTTGCCGACCGAGACTCGCGCTACGACCCATCCAACTAGCAGAGGCTCCTGCGTTAGTTTTTTCGCCGCAGTGACCGGAACCTGGATCCAGGCGCCGAAAAGACCCGTCCTGTCTTGGCGAATCTCTCCGACTCTAACTTGGTCCACAGGACATTCCGTGACTTTAGATATAGCCCGTAGGAGTTCTTGAGCCGTTACTGAGTCGTCCAGGCCCGACACATGCACGTCGACGCGTTTTACGGGCCTGGAGACCTTTACGCTGTCGTCATTAATGACCTCGCGCAGTTTTTCTGCCAGAATGTCCGCCTTGGGGTCGTTACCGGCGCCGGGAATTTGTATAATTGTGGCCCCGGTAATTGCCCTACGGAATTTTACTGATTCGATTCCGATCGCTTTTTTGAGGTCGAGCTTTTGTTTCGCCTCCTTTAAAATGGCACTGTACGTGAGCCCCTTCTTTGAAGCCTCCTCTGTGAGTGTCAGGACAATGGCTGACGACCTGGGCGCCGTAAGTTTCTGCTTTGGGGCCGCCTTGGCCTGTTGGGCAGTCTTAGGGACGACCTTCCTTCCTTCCCCACCGTTGTTTCGGGACTGGAGTGCCCTGGACATCGTGGGGAGTTGCGGCCGAGATGTTACTTTTTTCGGCCGTCCGTTCTTGCCTACTTTTGACCAGTTTTCGTCTAGACCGTCTGGGTTTGGAAGGCGAGATGCGCCAGAGGCATTTGCCGCCAAGACGGCATGTACAGGTGACGGTGTAGGAGCTTGCCCTGATGTGCTGGCTTTGCTCGGTACCGGTGCGGCCGGGGCCGTGCCCCTTTTCTCCTTTCTCTTCGTCGTCTTCTTCTTTGCAGTGGGCCCTTCCTGCATCCTCGACGCAGCCTTTTTTGCTGGAGCAGTTGCCGGAAGCATGGCGTCCTCTTCCTTCTGCTCGGGTCGGCCTTCACGCAGCACTGACGCATTAAGGGTCGCCGGAAAGGGCCCTAGGATGTTCTCTTTTCTATTTTTTTTATCTGACGCCAGAGAGGGCCGGAGCCGTATCGCTTCCAGTCTGTTTAGGATGCGCTTCTCCATTTCCTCCATGGTACGCTGCGAGGAGGCTTGTGACGTGACTTGAGATATGGAGGCTTGAAGCTTTTCAAATTTTGCGTTCAAAGCCTCCATCTGCGTTCGCATGCGCTCGTTTTCGGCGCGAAGCAGCTGCACTTCCTCCGAGTTGGTCCTTTTCGCCAGCGTCTTGCAACTCACTCTTATTGCGTCCACAGCCTCGTGTAGGGCGCGGACGTAGGTCCCCTTTAAGTGGGACGACTTCTTAGCCACGTTCTTAATGGCGCCAAGGTGCGACTCTATCTGTGACTCGACCGCGTTCACTGTGGCCGACTCTAACTCTAACTCTCTACCTCTGCCTCTCTTTCTGGCGGCGCTCTTCGCCGGAGTGTCGGTGGAACTACCCTCCTCCTCACTAGAGCCCCTCTTCCTTTTTTGTTCCCTCTTTTGCCAGAACCGACGACCTGACGGCTCGGCGAGGGACTCGCAACTCGCGGACTCGTACAGGCGGGCCGGTGGATCAGATGGTACGCTGACCATCGCCCCGTCATCCGAGTCATATAGCGGCAGGTTCAACCGTGACGGTCCCGCGCACTCCACCAGAGGCATGGCTACCGGCGTCGGCGTACGCTCGAGAACCACCCTCAGAACTTTATCTCCTATCATCATCTCCTCCTTTCTACCCTCAACCTCCTCTACATCCTTCATTTTTGGTTTTGTTTTGTTTTTAGACTCCTCCATCATTCATCATTAAAAACCGACCTGCCGCCACAAGGGACAGCGTCCGGCATCAATTCCTTCTTTGGGGAAGTAATTCGTCCGCCCGAGCGGAGCCCCTCGCCCGGGTAACCCTAATACGCCGTGGGGGTGGGAGATACCCACGGGTTGGTCGCCAGCAGCTCGACATACTGGCCGAGCACCCGCTCACCCAGCGGGAGAGCGGGAGGAGTGGCGCCGCGCACCTCAACGCACACTCATTCATTCAGGGTTTTTTATTGAGGTTTTCCTTCCTCTTGAGCCGGCCGATTAAGGCAGGCCCCCTGGGCCGGCGTGCGTGCTAGACATGACAACCTCGCGCGCCGGCGAACAGGTTTCCCGACGGGGGGTCCTTTGGAGCCCCGAACCACAGCAGCTATTCGCTGCCGTGGCCCGCCGCGCTGTGCCGGGTGTAAAGAGCCCGCACGTCTCCTGGGTCACAAACTTGGCTCAAAAGAGCGACTACTATATACAGAATGTACAAGGCTGTGAAGCCGACTCCCTGTCACGACCGTACCATAAGCGACGCCGAACGCAGTGGCCGGTATGACCGATTTAGGCGAGCCTTACTGGGCCCGAGGACCCAGTAATGCCCACCCTCCCAGTTAGCGACCGAAGAAGCGACGGGACACAGGAGTCGAACAAGAAGCATCCTTCGCACTCAGCGGCCGGGCCCCCCCGGCACGACAAGCCCTGGGGTCCGCGGGATGGACATCCGCGGTGGGGGGGAACCTAACCTAACCTAACCTAACCTAACCTAACCTAACCTAACCTAACCTTTTTTTTTTTTTTTTTTTTTTTTTTTTATAGTCAGGAAATGCCCACGCATATCCTCCCTCGCGGGGACAAGTTCGGATTATGTCGGACTCGAACCGACTAAAACCTGACATTGCCTCGTATGCGCATATCGGAGGGGCTACGGGAACGCTTTCGCACAACCTCCGCGGCCCCTCCAGCGCCAGCCGTTTCCGGCTCCTCCTGAGGAGACGGCACCAGTGCAATGCAGGTTCGGGAATCCCCGCCCTCCCCTGCTGGTGCCGCCTTGAGTTTTTTATAGAGGTTCACTCCTCGCGGCCCCCGTCTTGAAAAAGACAAGGGCCCGCGGTCCCAGCGTCGCCGCCGGGATTACGCGTGCAATACGGCCACGAGGGGTCGGAGAAACCTCCTCCCCCCCGCGGCCCCACTGCCGTCGCAGACGCGGTGCGACGCCGCTGAGTCGCGGAGGATAGGGAGAGTGGCGCACCGAAATACCAACACTCCTCCTCCTCCGCGACTCACCACCACAACTACTGCGGGGACCCCATAATCCCCGCAGTTTCGCTACAAAGGGCGGACTCAAAGAGCCCACCCCCAGCGACCTCCCTGGGGGCCAGCCCTTGATCAAGTAGTCCTGGTCCCTGCCATCTGGCGGGGCCATGCGCGGCGGATCGAAAGGAGGGCTGTTAGGAAACAGCCCCTCGACCACCGCGCTGAGGACAGCCGGCTCCATTTGTTCTGTGGGGGGCGCCACCTTTAGTTTTGCCCGCACCATGCGGTACGGACGCCCCCACGGATCTTCGTCGAGGGTCGCCAAGAACTCTGAGTAAGCATTGTCCTTGGCGACCCTGATGGCTGCTGCGAGCGCCTTCTTGGCGGCGCGCATGTCAGCCTGAAGGCGCTCCAGCTCGACATCCGTCCGGTGCCGCCGTCTGCGGCACCGCGTGAATGCACGCCGGGTGGCGTTACTGGCGGCACGCAGTACCGCGAGGTCCTGCGACCACCAGTAGACGCCCGCCCTGGGCGTGAAGCGTCGCGCCCTGGGCATCCCGGCGTTGCAGATCGCCGTCAGGTCCCGGCGGAACCTGACGGCCCTCTCCTCAACCCCCACCGATTGGGGGGGGTCCGACGACCACGCGCAGCATATTGCGGCCTCTTCCGCCAGGTCCGCGTCGAGGCGGGAAAGCTGCCATCGCGGGAAGACCGCGCCTCGCCGCGGACCGGCCGCTGCGCGCGCCCGCTGATCCAGGGGCGCGTTGGAGACCCTGAACCGGATGTATAAATGATCGGACAGGGTCTCCACCTCCTCCAGGACACGCCAACATGAAATGCGGGCGCCGATAGCGGGGGTGGCGAATGTGACGTCTACCACTGAGCCCCCCCGTCCTCGTACGCACGTGTCGGCGTTGCCCTGGTTCTCCGGGGCTAGGCCGATGACTGTAGCCCAGTCCCGGAGGAGCGCCCCTTTCACGTCGGTGATGGAGGACCCCCACGCTGCGCACTTAGCGTTGAGATCCCCCATCACGATGACCTGGGCGGGCGATGCCCTCCGCACCACCGGCTCCAGGCCGTCCAGGAACCTCTCGAAGTCCGAGAGGTTCCTGTTTGGGGAGAAGTAGACTCCTACGAGTACTACCCCTCCCCAATTTGCCGCCACGTACCCTGCACCCCTCTCCCTGAGGGAGAGGCGCTGGGGGGCAGCGGGCGGCACCACTATGGCGACCGAGCCCTCCGTATCCCCGATCCAGTTTGGCAGAGGGGGGACCAGGTAGGGCTCGGCCACAACGGCGACGCCAATCTTCCACTCCGCCAAGACCTGCATAAGCAGGTCCTGTGCGCGGGCGCAGTGGTTGGCGTTGGTCTGCAGGAATTCTGTGTGTGGGTGTCCTGGCATTATGACACTTGCATTTCGAGTTCCTCAGTGGCCTGCGGCGGAGAAGGTCTGCTCCGTGGGGCCTTCCCCTTCACGGTAGGGGGCGTGCATTTGGCACCCCCCATCGCATGCGCGTGCGGGCGACCTGCCTTTGCACATACCGCGCATTTGGCAGGCGCCTCGCACGTGGCCGCCTTATGCCCCTCCTTGCCACAACGGAAGCAGAGTTTGCCATAGTCCGCTTCCGTTGGGCACTCTGCAGGGCAGAGGGCACGTGTATGGCCTAGCCGCATGCACTTGTAGCAGCGCAGCGGCCGGGCCTCCATCGCTTTGACGGTGGCCATGGTCCAGCCTATGGCCAGCTTTCCTGCTTTGACGGCTGCCTTGGCAGCCGTCGCCGGGCACTTTATAATGGCCGAGCCGTCGCCCCAGAAGCTTCGGCGGATTTGGCCGGCCTTGACCTGGCTGGGGGAGCAGCCACCAGCAGCCGCCACCTTGGCCACCAGCTCCTCCTGGGTAACAGACTCGTCTAAGCCGGTGAGCTTGAGGCTGACCGATTTGGTCGGGCGGGCTATATCGGCCCAGGCCCCGATGACCTCCGTCAGTCTGGCGGCCAGGCGGTCAGCAGAGGCGTCCGGGGTCTCTCCCCCTACCTCCATCAGCCTGGAGCCGGTCACGCTCGTTCGGATCTTGACCGTTTCCAAGCCAAAGTCCCGAAGCAGGATGGAGGCCCTGGCCTTGGTGAGAACCTCGGCCATGGTGATGGCCTCCCCCTTCTTGAGGCTCACCATGATGGCCGCCGTCTTCGGGACCGAGATTTTCGGGGGCTTCGGCGGGGCCACGGCTTTTTGGCGCGCCGCACCAGATGGGGTGGGGGCAGGCCTAGTCGAGGGGTTGCCTTTCTTTCTGGCCTTCCGGCCCACAACCTCTGTCCATCTTGGCTTATCTGTTGGGCCCTCGGGTGTTTGCCCTTGCTGGCCTTTCTCAGCTGGTGTCCGTCCCCCACCATGCTGAGAGGAGCGACGGGGCTTTGAAGGGGCAGCCGGTTTGGCCTGAGTCGGTCTGCTTGCCGTACCAGTGTCCCTGCCGGGCAGTGCTCTGGGACGGGGCGGCGGCGGCTGTCGCCTGTCAGCACTCAGGGGCGGCCTGAGCACCGGCTCAGGAGGGAGGCGAGTCTCCAGATCCTCGAAGCGAGCGTTGACCATGCCGCCTATCATTTGGAGGAGCTCGTGCTTTAGCCCCTCGGTGTCAAGGCATTGTTGCGCTTGCGGTCTCTTTTGTAGTTGGACTGAGACTTCCTTCATCTGCTTTTTGAGACCCTCCAGTTCCTTGCGCAGGCGCAGGTTGTCCTCCTGAAGGGCTCGCGTTTCCTCAGTGAGGGTTTTTTGTGCGAGCGCAACGATGTCCTCCTTAATTGCCTTTACGGCGTCGTGAAGCGCTCGCACGAAAGTCCCTTTAAGGTTTGACGATTTTTGTGCCACCTTTTCCACCACCTCGAGGTTTATCTCTATCCTCTTTAGGACAGTGGCCGACGTATTGTCTTCTGTGGCCTTCGTCATTCTTGGATCCGGCGCAGCCGCTGGCGATAGTGCCGAGCGAGTCCTGCGGGCCTCTGCGATCGAGTCCAGAAGTTCGGACTCGGCGCGGACTTTCATCTCCTCCGCTTGGGCCTTTAGAAAGGCTTGTTGAACACCTCGCGGAGCCTTTCCGCTAGGAGATCCGCCTTCGGCGCGCTAGCCGCACCGGGGACCTCGATAATTGAGGCCCCAGTTGCTGCACGCCTAAAACGGACGCTCCCAATTTCTAGGTCCTTAAGGTTGACCCTTTGCCTCGCCTCGGCCAGAGCTTTGGCGTATGTGACCCCCTTCTCCACAGCCGTGGGGTTTAAGGTCACCACGACTGCCGAGGTCTTGGGGGCCCGCAGCTTGGGCGAGGGCTTGATCTCCTTCTTCTTCGTCGTGGTGGGCGCCGATCTGGTGACCATCGGCGCCTTTTTCCTTATGCCCCTCTTCACGACCGACGCCATGGTCTCCAC
Source organism: Papilio elwesi (assembly GCA_029849275.1). Taxonomy (NCBI): domain Eukaryota; kingdom Metazoa; phylum Arthropoda; class Insecta; order Lepidoptera; family Papilionidae; genus Papilio; species Papilio elwesi. Next base: position 7,185,929 of record CM056710.1, on the reverse strand, counting down.
CATGGATGCAGGCGCCGGCGGGAGGGGACGACTCGTCTTCTTGGCCTTTTTCGTCACTTCTTTTCCCGGCTGGGTGGGTTTAGCCGCGGAAGAAGAAAAAGCGGCCGGCGCCGTTTTTGAGGTCGACGCCTTCGCCTTCCCCTTTTCGCCAACCTTTATCCAGCCGGATTGGACCGGTTTAGGGAGGCGCACTTCAGGCAGTTCCGCCTGTGTCATGTCCGGTTTTTGACGTGGACGGTTTGCCGAGGGTTTCCGCCCGGCTTCCGCCTCGCGCCTGTCGTGAGCCAGTGCCGGTCGCAAGCGAGGCTCCGGGTTCAGACGCGGCTCTAGCCCGTCTATTCGGGCGTTGAGCCGGTCCGAGAGCCTGCTCAGGATCCGGTTCTCCAAATCCTCTTCCTTTGTCTGCGGACATGTCGCTGCGACGGGTTTGGGTGTCGCCCCCGCCTGCTCCATGCACGCCTTTAGCTCCGCCACTTCTTTCTTTAATGCGGCCATTTCCGCCTGTAGCCGAGAGTTGGCCGCTCGCAAAAGCCTCGTCTCCTCGTTGACATTGCGCGTCATCAGGAGCCTTGACGCTGCCCGAATCTGCGCTACCGCTTCCTTGAGCGCCTTCTTGGATGTCCCTTTTAAGTTGTTAGATTTTTCGCAGACGGCCGCCACGGCTGCTGCGCCAAGCTCTATTTGTCCCCCTAGTTCCGCGGAGCCTAGTTCGAGTTCATCCTCAAGTTCAGATGCAGAGGTCTCCGAAAGTCGGGCCCCTGCTCTGGTAGTCCGTAGCCCCTTCGTCATCTCGGCTACGTCCTTTTCCGCCTCCATTTCGAGTTGGCGTTGGGTAGCCTCTGCCAGCTCCCGCTTCGCCTGGGCGAGGCCGACGTACTCGCCGGTTGTCGGCGGCCGTCCTCGGCCTTTTCTCGTCCCTGCCACTTTGGGCGAGGGGCCCGTCTCCACGTCGCCAACTGCGACGGCCCGCAGCCGCTTACGACCTAGACTCCCCCAGGAATACCCGGGGTGCCGGTTTTCACGGTCCTGGGATGGCTCTAACTCCATATCCACGGTCGACGCGTCGGAATCCGTATCACTGAGCGCCGGTTGGCGCACAGCCGGAACGCGCTCCAGCAGTACTCTTGCCTCCTTCACATTTGCGCCATCTATTGATGGACGCCTCGTCTCCTCCTGAACCAACTCATCACCTTTCGCAACACTCCTCTCCACAATATTTTTAATTTTGGTTTCCATATATGTTCCCACGAGAAGGGTCGATCAACAGGTCCACCCCCGGGTGACGCCCATTCCGCAGGGTAAGGCTACATACTGTAGAGGTCGCCAGGTATCTACAGGTTTTAACGACTTCGCTGTCGGGTTTTTATAGAGTTTTCCTTTCTCGCGGGCCGGCCGGTTAAGGCAAGCCCTCCGCTCTAGTGCCTCGACATACTCCATAACGCCGATTCGATGGAGATCGTTGAAGAGACACTAGGCTACGGGGTGCTAGGGGGTCGGCGTGCCTCCCCTAGTTTTGGACGGTTGTTCCCGACGGCGGTGTTAATGCACGCCGGGCCGCCCCCTAACCTTCCCACCTCCCCCCCCTTACCCATTCCCCCCCGGTGTTTGGTCCGCGGGGCGCTAGTCGCCCTACCCCGACTACAAGCCGGAGCGTTCCCCTATCCGCCACCCGGGGTCGCGCCACGTCGGAGTTCACCTCTCCGCCCACTGAGACAACCCAGCAGGTCCGTGGAACCTAACCTAACCTAACCTTTTTTTTTTTTTTTTTTTAGGTGTGGAAATGCGACCTTAAGCACGCCCCCTGGTCGGGGCACCAGGGGGGTCTGTGGGGCTCTCCCACCGAAGTGGGCCTACCCACTAAAACCACACGCGTTCCCTCATAGCCATGGTGTGGGCGCCACGGGAGCATGGTTAACACGTGACACCGCGACGCCCACTGGCCGCCCCGGGATGGGGCCCCTCTCTGCGCCCTTAAAAGGGCGCTCCTCGGAGACGGCACCGTGTGCAATGCAGGTTCGGGAATCCCCGCCCTCCCCCGCCGGCGCCGCCTTGAGTTTTTTATAGAGGTTCACTCCTCGCGGCCTCCGTCTTGAAAAAGACAGAGGCCCGCGGTCACAGCGTCGGCGCCGGGATTACGCGAAATGCAGCTGCAAGGGGAAAGTTGCCCTTCCCCTCGCAGCCCCACCGCCGCCGCATCTGCGGTGCGACCCCGCTGAGTCGCGGAGGGCAGGGCGAGTGGCGCACCGTAATACCAGAACTCCTCTCCCTCCGTGACCGTGATTTTCGGGGGCTTCGGTGGGGCCGCGGCTTTTTGACCAGATGGGGTGGGGGCAGGCCTATTCGAGGGGTTGCTTTTCTTTTTGGCCTTCCGGCCCACAACCTCTGTCCATCTAGGCTCATCTGTTGGGCCCTCGGGTGTTTGCCCTTGCTGGCCTTTCTCAGCTGGTGTCCGTCCCCCACCATGCTGAGAGGGGCGAGGGGGCTTTGAAGGGGCAGCCGGTTTGGTCTGAGTCGGTCTCCTTGCTGTGCTTGTGTCCCTGCCGGGCTGTGCTCTGGGACGGGGCGGCGGCGGCTGTCGCCTATCAGCGCTCAGGGGCGGCCTGAACACCGGCTCAGGAGGGAGGCGAGTCCGCTTGTCCGCCGCCAGAGGGGGGCGGAGACGCTGTTCAGGCAACAGACGGTCTTCTAGAGCCTCTAGCCTTGCATTTAGCATCGTGCCCACTTGGCAGAGGATGGTCCGCACGAGGTCTTCGTTATATGCCTGATCAGGCTGACTCGGCACAGCGATATCAGCCTGTGGCCTCGCCTGGAGAAGGCACTCTCTCATATCCGCCACCTCTTTGCGCAACAGCGCGACCTCGGCTTTCATGCGCTCGTTTTCCGCGCGAAGCAGCCGTGCTTCCTCTGAGTCTGTGCGCTTCGCGATCGCCTTAAAATTGTCCCTAATGGCGTCCACAGCCTCGTTTAGAGCGCGGACAAAAGTGCCCTTAAGGTGGGACGACTTTTTTGCCACATCCAGTATGACGCCGAGGTGCGTCTCTACTCGAACCTCTACATTTGTCGCCGGCTGCGCGTCGCGAATAGGCGTATTGGCGCCCTTCCGAGCGCCCGACGCGGCGGAAGATGTTCTTGTCGACCTCACCTCAGACAGCGACGACATCAGTTCGGCCTCCGCACGCGCTTCCATCTCTTCCTTCTGAGCCTTCAAAAAGGCTTGTTTGGCCGCCGCCAGCCCGACATAGTCGCCGGTGGTTGGCGGACGACCGCGTCCCTTCCTTTTGGTGCTAGTGGCGGGGGTCTCCGTAGAGCTCCCGCTGAGCTCCACATCCCTGGGCCGCTTCTGACCTCGGCCTTCGCTCCAAAAGCGCCCAGGCCCATCCCTGTCCAGGGACTCCATAGAGCCGCATAGGCTCGTGACGGACACCATGCTTCGATTTGATTCCGAGTCGGACTCCGACAGTCTTTTGTGCGCCGATGACCTCGCCGTTGTCGGGGTGCGCGTCAGCACCACCCTCAACTCCTTCATTTTCTGCTCCTCCCTCATCACATCCCCACTCTCCACACTCCTCTCTACATCAACAACGTTTTTTATTTTAGAATTTGTATCCATTTGTGTTCCCACGAGAAGGGTCGATCAACAGGTCCACCCCCGGGTGACGCCCATTCCGAAGGGTAAGGCTACATACTGTAGAGGTCGCCAGGTATCTACAGGTGTTAACGACTTCGCTGTCGGGTTTTTATAGAGTTTTCCTTTCTCGCGGGCCGGCCGGTTAAGGCAAGCCCTCCGCTCTAGTGCCTCGACATACTCCATAACGCCGATTCGATGGAGATCGTTGAAGAGACACTAGGCTACGGGGTGCTAGGGGGTCGGCGTGCCTCCCCTAGTTTTGGACGGTTGTTCCCGACGGCGGTGTTAATGCACGCCGGGCCGCCCCCTAACCTTCCCACCTCCCCCCCCTTACCCATATCCCCCCCCGGTGTTTGGTCCGCGGGGCGCTAGTCGCCCTACCCCGACTACAAGCCGGAGCGTTCCCCTATCCGCCACCCGGGGACGCGCCACGTCGGAGTTCACCTCTCCGCCCACTGAGACAGCCCAGCAGGTCCGTGGAACCTAACCTGTGCAAGTGGCGCGGGGAGTGTGGGGGTCGCCTAAAGACGTTCGGCAATACCCACTAAAACCCCAGTGCCCACTTCTGCCCGCCCACTTGTGCCGGGGCTAAGGTGACAGTTACCCTTATCCTTGGCCCCGGCAGGGCGTTCGTCCTTGTCAGGACACGACTCTCGTGGCCTAGGCCACATCGTCCATCTCCGAGTGGAGGCGACGGAGAACTATCACCCCCACTCATACCGGGTCTCCCAACCCGGCACCGACCATTTTACGTCGTCTGGGCAAAAGCCCGGCGTCGGCGCATCGGTCGGCGGCGGCGCACGGGATCCTCCTCCGGATCATCCTCCCGGCGTCGCTCGTCCACCTCCTTCTTCTCCATCACCGCCTCGCAAAAGGCGGCGACGGCGCTCCATCCGGGTTTGCTGCCGACCATCGCAGATACAACGGCCGGCAGCGAGATTTCATCTCCAATTTGGTTCACGAGCGCGGCTCGCTCCTCTGCCCATGCTGAGCAGCACGTGAGGGTGTGATCCGCGTCGTCCTCTTCGGCGCCGCAGAAGCGGCACTGAGGAGTGCGCTCCCGTTTGGCCACGTTGCACAGGTACCGTACAAGGCCATCGATCGCACCACTCCGGCATAGAGGCGACGACAGCTCGCGCTCGGTCCGCCCAGATTAGGCAATAGCCTGCTCAGAGCGAACGAAGAGCGCGCGAGCTTCGGAGCCATCCGCCGGAAATGTTCCTTGAAGTTCCACCGGCTATCGAGCACAACTCCCAGGTACTTCATTGTGGACCCGACGCCGATGGAAACTCCGCCCACAATCAGTTGAGCGCTCGGCGGTGGCGCTCGGCGAGGCCCGTGAAAACACAGGGCCTCGGATTTGTCCAAGGCCACCGTCAGGCCCAGGTTCTTAATCCTGCCCACTACTTGGGCTACTCCGGCAGTAGCTAACACGCTCGCCTCCCGATAGCTACCGCCCCTTGCCAACACCAGTGTGTCGTCCGCGTAACAGACGACGCTAACGCCGCGGAGAGTCGGGCCGCGGAGGACCCAGTCATAACCGACGTTCCACAGTAGTGGCCCTAAAACGGAACCCTGTGGAACGCCGCACGACACTCTCCTCTGTCCAAATCCGGTATTTGTGGGATATACCACTGTCCTGTCCGATAGGTAGGCCTTAATCGTCTCACGCAAGTACAACGGGACCCCATGGAACCGCAGGGCCTCCATTATACTTACGCGAGGTAACGTGTTAAAGGCGTTGGCGATATCTAAAGATACCGCCAAGACGACGCCACCCTTAACGACCTCCTCTTCGGCGACGGCCCTCACCCGTGCAATAGCATCGATGGTGGAGCGGCCGCGCCGGAAACCATGCTGGCAGTCTGCCAAATTTGGCCCTACTCGGTCGAGATGCTCGGTGAGGCGAGTCGCAATAACGCGCTCAAAGAGCTTACCCGCCTCCCCGAGCAGGACTATCGGGCGATACGCCGATGGTGACTCTGCCGGTCTTCCCTCCTTCCCGATCAGTACGAGTTTCCCCGTCTTCCAGTTACCTGGGAAAGTCTGCTCCTTTAGGCACCGGGTTAAAAGATCTCGGAACCTCTCCTCCAACCCGTGCTTTAGCGCCAGGACCCATATGCGCCCGGGGATCCCATCGGGGCCCGGGGCGGTGTTTTTGGCCTGAAGCCGTGCCACAGCCGCCCACAGTTCCCTCCCTTCCACTTCCGGAACTTCCCCGTCGTCCGCATCGCGATTTGACGTCGCTGGCGCAAACACCATTGTCGGTGCCTCAAATTCTTCCCTCATCGAGGGGAACAAGGTCTCCACCACTCTGTCCAGTACTACCGGTTCCATACTGGCCGTTAGGGGTGGGGCCCAGGGCCTGAGCTTGCTCATGACGAGCCGATATGGCCGACCCCAGGGGTCGACGTCCAACGACGCCAGCAGCTCCTGCCAGGCCCCCTCCTTCGCTTCCGCGATGGCCACCCTGAGAGCCTTTTTAGCGTCCTGGTAGGCGGTGTAGAGGCGCCTCTGCTCCTCGTCCTCCGTGCGCCCGCCTCGTCTGCGGCGACGGTACCGGGAGTACTGCCGCCTCGCTGACACGCAAGACGCACGAAGACGGCCGAGCTCTTCCGACCACCAATACACCGCCGTCCGAGCCGGAGGTCGCACCACGCGGGGCATCGCGACGTCACATATGTGCGTGACCGCTTCGTGGAGCCACCGCGACTCGGACTCTACCGTTGTCACGTCCGGTGTCGTGTTCCAACTTGCGACCAGAGCCGCCTCGATCGCCGCTTCTCCGTCCATCTTCTTCAGCGCCCACCTCGGGCCGATCTCCGCCGCGACACGCCCGGGACCGGGACCGCCAGAGAGGGGGGAGACGTCAAACCGGATGTACCGGTGATCGGACAATGTCTCCACACCCTCCAGGACTCCCCAGTCCCGGACGGTTCGTGCCAGGTCCGCACTGGCGAAGGACACGTCCACGATTGAGCCACCCTGCATCCGCACGCACGTGTCCGTGTCCCCGGTGTTCAGGACGACCAGCCCATTCGAGGCGAGCCACTCCTCCACCAGCTCTCCCCTCGCGTCCGTGGCAGCGCACCCCCAGACCGTAGACTTGGCGTTCAGGTCGCCAGCCACAACGATTCGGTTTGGGCGGCACCAGGCCAGGACCGAGTCCATCTCCCCGAGGAAGGTCTCGAAATCGGATAGTGGCCGGTTCGGCGAAAAGTACGCCCCGACCACCATCACATCGCCGCACAGAGCCGCGACGATTCCTCGGCCTTTCCGCGACCTCCTTATCACGGTGTCGTTTGACACCGCGATTGCCGCCAACTCGTCGTCATCGCCCACCCAATTGTTCCTCCTTGGGATTAGGTAGGGCTCCGTCACCACCGTTATGTTTATCGACCACTGCGCCATGCTCTGAATCAAAAGATCCTGAGCTCTGGCGCAGTGGTTGATATTGGCTTGCAGGTATTTGGAAGCCCTTGTCGTCATTTTGTAGAGTTATCGGTCTCCATCTCTTGTACACCGCTCGGTGGTGGTTGCGTCTGTTGCGAGCTGGCGCTGCTCGCAACAAATGCTCTGCTGAACATCTTTTTCCTGGGGGCCGAGCATCTCTTGCTCCCCAGGCGATGGTTCGATGTCTTCCCGGCCTCCGCACACAGTGCGCAGTGGGGGGCATCGTGACATTCTGCGGCGCGGTGTCCCGCCTGGCCGCACCGGTAGCACAGTAGCCCCCGGTCAACCTCCGCGGTACACCGTGCCTTGACGTGGCCAGCGTGAAGGCACTTGAAGCACCTCAACTCCCTCCGTTCGAGGAGCTTCACCCTGGCCGAGACCCAGCCAACGAGCAGTTTGCCCTCGACCACCTTCTTGGCGGCTTCGACTGGGCATGCCACCCATACGGCGAAGAGACCAGACTTCTCCTGGCGGAGTGTTCCCATTTTGAGACGGTCTGCCGCGCATCCGCCTTTTGCACAGACCGCCGCTGCCACCTCCTCTTTGGTCACGGAGTCATCCAGCCCCGCCACTATAAGTTCAGCCATTTTTGTTGGCCGGGAGACTGTGACGTCGCCACCGTTTCCGAACACCTCGCGGAGCCTTTCCGCGAGGAGGTCCGCCTTCGGCGCGCTAGCGGCACCGGGGACCTCGATAATTGAGGCCCCAGTTGCTGCACGCCTAAAACGGACGCTCCCAATTTCTAGGTCCTTAAGGTTGACCCTTTGCCTCGCCTCGGCCAGAGCTTTGGCGTATGTGACCCCCTTCTCCACAGCCGTGGGGTTTAAGGTCACCACGACTGCCGAGGTCTTGGGGGCCCGCAGCTTGGGCGAGGGCTTGATCTCCTTCTTCTTCGTCGTGGTGGGCGCCGATCTGGTGACCATCGGCGCCTTTTCCCTTATGCCCCTCTTCACGACCGACGCCATGGTCTCCACCATGGATGCAGGCGCCGGCGGGAGGGGACGACTCGTCTTCTTGGCCTTCTTGTTCTTCTCTTTGCCCTGTTGGGTGGATTGGGCCGCGGAAGAAGAAGCGGCCGGCGCCGATGTAGATGTCGACGCCTTCGCCTTCCCCTTTGCGCCAACCTTTATCCAACCCGGTTGGACCGCTTTGGGGAGGCGCACTTCAGGCCGTTCCGCCTGGGTTATTTCCGGTTTTTGACGAGGACGGCTTGCCGAGGGTTTCCGCCCGGCTTCCGCCTCACGCCTGTCGTGAGCCAGTGCCGGTCGCAAGCGAGGCTCCGGGTTCAGACGCGGCTCTAGCCCGTCTATCCGGGCGTTGAGCCGGTCCGAGAGCCTGCTCAGGATCCGGTTCTCCAGTTCCTCTTCTTTCGTCTGTGGGCATGTCGCTGCGACGGGTTTAGGTGCCGCCCCCGCCTGCTCCATGCACGCCTTCAGCTCCGCCACCTCTTTCTTCAGCGCGGCCATTTCCGCCTTTAGGCGGGAGTTGGCCGCTCGCAGTAGTCTCGTCTCTTCACTTATATTGCGCGTCATCAGGAGCCTTGACGCCGCCCGAATCTGCGCAACCGCCTCCTTGAGCGCCTTCTTAGATGTCCCTTTAAGGTTGTTGGACTTTTCACAGACGGCCGCCACGGCCGCTGCACCAAGTTCAATTTGTCCCCCCAGCTCTGCCGAGCCTAGATCGTGTTCGCCCTCAAGTTCCGAAGCAGAGGTCTCCGAAAGTCGGGACCCTGCTCTGGTAGACCGCAGCCCCTTTGTCATCTCGGCGACGTCCTTTTCGGCCTCTAGCTCGAGTTGGCGTTGGGTAGCCTCTGCAAGCTCCCGCTTCGCCAGGGCGAGGCCAACGTACTCGCCGGTTGTCGGCGGCCGTCCTCGGCCTTTTCTCGTCCCTGCCACTTTGGGCGAGGGCCCCGTCTCCACGTCGCCAACTGCGACGGCCCGCAGCCGCTTCCGACCGAGACTCCCCCAGGAATACCCGGGGTGCCGGTCTTCGCGGTCCTCCGATGGCTCTATCTCCATGTCCACGGTCGAAGCGTCAGAATCCGTTTCACTGAGCGCTGGTTGGCGCACGACCGGAACGCGCTCCAGCCGCACTCTCGCCTCCTTCAAATTTGCGCCATCTAACGATGTGCGCCTCGTCTCCTCCACAACCAATTCATCTCCTTTCGCAACACTCCTCTCCTCAACGTTTTTAATTTTGGTTTCCATAAAGTTCCCACGAGAAGGGTCGATCAACAGGTCCACCCCCGGGTGACGCCCATTCCGCAGGGTAAGGCTACATACTGTAGAGGTCGCCAGGTATCTACAGGTTTTAACGACTTCGCTGTCGGGTTTTTATAGAGTTTTCCTTTCTCGCGGGCCGGCCGGTTAAGGCAAGCCCTCCGCTCTAGTGCCTCGACATACTCCACAACGCCGATTCGGTGGAGATCGTTGAAGAGAACACTAGGCTACGGGTTGCTAGAGGGGTCGGCGTGCCCCCCCTAGTTTTGGACGGTTGTTCCCGACGGCGGTGTTAACGCACGCCGGGCCGCCCCCTAACCTTCCCACCTCCCCCCCCTTACCCATTTCCCCCCCCAGTGTTTGGTCCGCGGGGCGCTAATCGCCCTACCCCGACTACAAGCCGGAGCGTTCCCCTATCCGCCACCCGGGGACGCGCCACGTCGGAGTTCACCTCTCCGCCCACTGAGACAACCCAGCAGGTCCGTGGATGGGGGGGGAAACCTAACCTTTTTTTTTTTTTTTTTTTTTTTTTTTTTAGGTGTGGGTTTTTTTTAGGTAGGTGGAAATGCGACCTTAAGCACGCCCCCTGGTCGGGGCACCAGGGGGGTCTGTGGGGCTCTCCCACCGAAGTGGGCCTACCCACTAAAACCACACGCGTTCCCTCATAGCCATGGTGTGGGCGCCACGGGAGCATGGTTAACACGTGACACCGCGACGCCCACTGGCCGCCCCGGGATGGGGCCCCTCTCTGCGCCCTTAAAAGGGCGCTCCTCGGAGACGGCACCGTGTGCAATGCAGGTTCGGGAATCCCCGCCCTCCCCCGCCGGCGCCGCCTTGAGTTTTTTATAGAGGTTCACTCCTCGCGGCCTCCGTCTTGAAAAAGACAGAGGCCCGCGGTCCCAGCGTCGGCGCCGGGATTACGCGAAATGCAGCTGCAAGGGGAAAGTTGCCCTTCCCCTCGCAGCCCCACCGCCGCCGCATCTGCGGTGCGACCCCGCTGAGTCGCGGAGGGCAGGGCGAGTGGCGCACCGTAATACCAGAACTCCTCTCCCTCCGCGACTCACCCTCACTGCGGGGGAGACGAGTCCCCGCAGTCCTCCAACGCGCTCGAAGGTGGGCTCCAATGAGCCCACCCCGAGCGGCCCTCTCTGGCCGGTCCTACCTCACGGACCGGCCTTGGGTTCCTCTTAGCTTCACCGTGGGTGACCCATTCCCACGGTTACTGAGCCCCACCGCCACGACAAGGCGGGAACCCGGTCGATGGGGGGGGAAACCTAACCTTTTTTTTTTTTTTTTTTTTTTCCTGGGGAAATCCTTTTATTGACCCCCGCGCCCGGGCTGTGCAAGTGGCGCGGGGAGTGTGGGGGTCGCCTAAAGACGTTCGGCCATACCCACTAAAACCCCAGGGCCCACTTCTGCTCGCTGTTGTCAGAACCCGGTAACTGGTTTGACCATTGAATCCGGATTCCAACGAGCGACTGCCGCTTAGCCTCTGTTGAGGCGCGGCACTTCTGTCGTGCTAAAAGCACGATTTATGTCTCACTATTTTTAAACATGTAAATATATATATACAAATACAAATCTATAGCTAATGTATTTATAATATGTACATTACTATCGCTATATTTACATAATGCGCCCAGCGTGTGTGTGCCTGCGCCCTCTGCGGCGGCGGCCCACAGCTGACGCAGGGTCGACTTCCCGCGCCCTCTCAGCATCTTCTTTCTGCTGCAATACGGACTCTGCGAACGCCTGGAAGGTGTCCCAGAAGTCCCGACATTCCAGCATCCTACAAACTATGTTGCCAAGTGACGTTAAATTTGCAATAGGGCGCCTTTCTGCACTCCATGCAGGGCAGTCAAATAATGTGTGCGCCGCCGTATCTGACGGCGCCGCACAGTGGTGACAGGCTGGTGACTCCTCCCTCCCGGCAATTTGGTGCAGATACTTTCCGAAGCACCCGTGCCCGGAAAGCATCTGCACCAGCCTGTAGGTGAGGGACCCCCATCGCCGCTGAACCCAGTCCTTGAGGACAGGACGCAGCGCGTCCACCGTCCACGAGCCAGCTCTAGGAGTCCTGAGCTCCTCTGACCAATTTGTCAGAATCTTGTCTTGGGCCTCTCTTCTCCATGCCCTTACTTCTTCCAGCATGGGCTCCGCCCCGCTGTTTCTGACCCTCGCTCGGCGCCAATAGACGTCGGCGAGGGCAGCCGCGTCAAGGTGCCAGGGGGCGAGTCCGGCTATGACGCACACGGCATCGTAGGACACCGTGCGGTACGCCCTCGCCACCCGTATGGCAATGATCCGCTGTGATCGCCTTAGCATCGCCTTGTTTTGTTGACCGAGGTCGTTGGCCCAGATCGGGCAACCGTAAAGGGCCATCGACCTCAGCACTCCCGCGAACAAGCGGCGACATCCCGAGCTCGGGCCACCGATGTTCGGCAAAATGCGGCCAAGAGCGGCAGCCGTGGCGTCCAGCTTCGGGGCAAGTGCTGTAAAGTGCGCTCTGAAACTCCACTTGGAGTCCAGAGTCAGTCCTAGGTATTTGATGGACGTACCTATCCCGATATGGACGCCACCAACGATGATTGACGCTCCAGGTGGGGGTGCTCTTCTTGGGCCAAAGAAAGCAATGGCTTCCGATTTCTCCAGAGCGACCTCCAAACCGAGTCGCCGGATCCGATGTACGATCTGGGCGACTCCTGCGGTCGCTCTTAAGGTCGTCTCTCTAAGGTCTTTGCCGGTTGCCACGATGAGTGTATCGTCAGCGTAGCACACGAGTTGCACGCCGTGCATCAACGCTGCCCGCAGAACCCAGTTATAGCCAATGTTCCACAGGAGCGGCCCGAGGACCGACCCCTGCGGAACACCGCGCAGGACCGCATATTCCGTCCAGTCGTTTCTCCGGGGGAATATTATTCTCCTATTGCGGAAGTAGTCCTCAATGATGTTAATGAGGTACTGGGGGACCTGGTGGTAGCTCAGTCCCTCCATGATGCTGTCCCAGGGCAGTGTGTTGAATGCATTTGCTATATCCAACGACACTGCCAGCACCACTCCGCCCTTTGATGTTGTCTCCGCCGATATATCTCTGACTTTGGCTATGGCGTCTACTGTAGATTTGGCTCGCCTGAAGCCGAATTGTGACTCCTCGAGATCTGGTCCTACTGTGGAGAGATGCTCGCTGATGCGTCCGGTAATTATTCTTTCAAATAATTTGCCGGCCTCATCGAGCAGCACTATTGGTCTATAAGCCGACGGGGACTCCGCCGGCCTATTCCCAGGTTTCTTCAGTAACACCATTCTCCCAGCTTTCCACCGATCTGGGAAGTTTCCAGTCTGAAGGCAGGATGTTAGGAGGTTCAGTAACCTCACGTCGAGTCCGTGCTTCAGCGCAAGGGCGAGAACCTTTCCGTGGACTCCATCGGGACCAGGTGCCGTCTTCTTGCGCTGAAGTTTTTCCACGGCTATGGAAAGTTCTGCCGGCGACACCTCTGGAACGGAACCAGCTGGAGTCGCCGACGCGTAGAGTCTAGTCCGGTTTTCGCTCGAGGAAGAGGGAGCGGGCGGGAACAAGGTGGTAACCACGCGCTGTAGCACTTCTGGCTCGAGTGTAGTGGTTAGAGGTGGAGCACAGGGACGCAGCTTGTTCATCACCATCCTGTAGGGGTGCCCCCAGGGGTCCACCTCCAACGTGTCGAGAAATTCCCACCACGATCTCTCCTTCGCTTCGGCGATCCCTTTCTTCAGAGCCTTGCGCGCGTCTCTATACAGATTGTACAGGTGCTCTTCCTCCGCAGCGTCTCTTGTGGTGCGTCTTCGCCTACAACGAGTGTACCGGCGCCTGGCGGACACACAGGCGTTGCGTAAACGCGTGAGCCCGCCCGACCACCAGTGCACCTGTCTGCGAGATGGTGTTGGCCTAGTCCTCGACATGGAGCAGTCTGAGACGTGCTTCAGAGTCTCAGCGAACCAGGCTACCTCGGTGTCGACATTTATTTCGGCTGGCGGTCGCGGGCACCAAGCCCGTATGATCGAGGCCAGCTCCAGGTCGTCGCAGTTTAAGGTCTTTAGGGACCAACGGGGTCCTCTTTCCGGGGGGCCCCTGGGCAGGGACAGAGTTGTCGATGGAAGCACTCCAAACCGAATATATCTGTGGTCGGACAGAGTTTCCACATCGGACAGTACCGCCCAGGCAGGGACCCGCCTCGCGATGGAGGAGGATGCGAAGGTCACGTCGACCACGGAACCCCCGTTCATGCGCACGCAAGTAGGCTCATTTCCTCGATTGATTACACTGAGGCTGTGTTGTGCGGCCCAGTCGAGCAAAATGTCGCCTCGGTAGTCGGTGGCCGAAGAACCCCATGCGGATGACTTTGCGTTGAAGTCTCCGGCCACGACCACTTCTTGATGTGCGAAGTGGTGCATCATGGCATCCACCTCCCCCAAGAATGCCTCGAATTCCGAGAGCGTCTTGTTCGGGGAGAAGTAGACGCTAATGACGACTAATGAGTCAAAGCGGACGCCGACGCAACCGCTTCCCTTCTTGCAGGACCTGACTGGAGGAGTGCCGCTGGTGTTGGATTGTACGACTAAGGCGGCATTGCCGCTAAGGTCCCCAATCCAGTCACGTCTGTCGGGAACCCTGTAGGGCTCACTCACGATCCCAATGTTAGTGGACCACTGCGCTAGACTCTGGCAGAGTAGATCCTGAGCTCTAGCGCAGTGATTAAGGTTCGTCTGGAGAAAGCGTAAGGCCATTCTATGGAGCTACGATTTCCGCGACCTCCATATTTTCTCCGCTCGGAGGAGATGACGTACCAGCGTTTTGGACAGGTCTTCGTGTCACCTTTCGCTTGGGGGCCGAGCACTTTGGGCCACCCAGGCGGTGATCGGCCTTTTTATTATTGGACGCGCAAATTGCGCAGTGAGGCCTCTCCTGGCAGCGAGCGGCAATATGGCCACTTTTACTGCATCTCAGACATGTGTTTGAGCGGTCTTCCGAGTCGCAGAAACGGGCGACATGGCCGGTCTGGAGGCATCGATAGCAGCGGAGCTCTCTCGTGTTGCCGACCGAGACTCGCGCTACGACCCATCCAACTAGCAGAGGCTCCTGCGTTAGTTTTTTCGCCGCAGTGACCGGAACCTGGATCCAGGCGCCGAAAAGACCCGTCCTGTCTTGGCGAATCTCTCCGACTCTAACTTGGTCCACAGGACATTCCGTGACTTTAGATATAGCCCGTAGGAGTTCTTGAGCCGTTACTGAGTCGTCCAGGCCCGACACATGCACGTCGACGCGTTTTACGGGCCTGGAGACCTTTACGCTGTCGTCATTAATGACCTCGCGCAGTTTTTCTGCCAGAATGTCCGCCTTGGGGTCGTTACCGGCGCCGGCAATTTGTATAATTGTGGCCCCGGTAATTGCCCTACGGAATTTGACTGATTCGATTCCGATCGCTTCTTTGAGGTCGAGCTTTTGTTTCGCCTCCTTTAAAATAGCACTGTACGTGAGCCCCTTCTTTGAAGCCTCCTCTGTGAGTGTCAGGACAATGGCTGACGACCTGGGCGCCGTAAGTTTCTGCTTTGGGGCCGCTTTGGCCTGTTGGGCAGTCTTAGGGACGACCTTCCTTCCTTCCCCACCGTTGTTTCGGGACTGGAGTGCCCTGGACATCGTGGGGAGTTGCGGCCGAGATGTTACTTTTTTCGGCCGTCCGTTCTTGCCTACTTTTGACCAGTTTTCGTCTAGACCGTCTGGGTTTGGAAGGCGAGATGCGCCAGAGGCATTTGCCGCCGAGACGGCATGTACAGGTGACGGTGTAGGAGCTTGCCTTGATGTGCTGGCTTTGCTCGGTACCGGTGCGGCCGAGGCCGTGCCCCTTTTCTCCTTTCTCTTCGTCGTCTTCTTCTTTGCAGTGGGCCCTTCCTGCATCCTCGACGCAGCCTTTTTTGCTGGAGCAGTTGCCGGAAGCATGGCGTCCTCTTCCCTCTGCTCGGGTCGGCCTTCACGCAGCACTGACGCATTAAGGGTCGCCGGAAGGGGCCCTAGGATGTCCTCTTTTCTATTTTTTTTATCCGACGCCAGAGAGGGCCGGAGCCGTATCGCTTCCAGTCTGTTTAGGATGCGCTTCTCCATTTCCTCCATGCTACGCTGCGAGGAGGCTTGTGACGGGGGAAACCTAACCTAACCTTACCTAACCTAACCTAACCTAACCTAACCTAACCTAACCTTTTTTTTTTTTTTTTTTTTTTTTTGTATAGTCAGGAAATGCGTTACGCACCCCTACGCCGGGCTGTGCAATGGCGTAGGGAGTGTGGGACTCGCCGGCCAAGGAAGGTGTAAGAGGTGGCCGGAATACCCACTAAAACCTGACTGCCCTCTGACGCATTACGGCGGGGCCACGGGGACGCGTGAGCTTGCTACCGCGACCCCGCCTGCGTTTCGCCGTTAGGCGCCGTCTGTAGGGTCGGGGAGGGCGGCCACGTATTGCCGCGCTCTCCTTCCCGGTCTTCGTCTTCGGGTTGGGGGCGCCTGGGAGTCTATCTCGCGCTCCCGCTCCATCGCCTCCTTCTGCGAGATGACAGCTTCGCAGAAGGAGGCTACGCCATCCCATGACCTCTCGCTTCTTAGCATGGCGCTTATTATGCCGGGGAGCGAGAGGTCTCCGCCGATCGCCGCCACCAGGGTGCGGCGCTCATCAGACCAGGCACAACACACCTCTAGCGTGTGCTGTGCCGTATCGTCCCGTTCGCCGCACCCATGGCACGACGCCGTCTCCTCCCTTCCGATCCGACGCAGGTACCGCCCGAAACAGCCATGTCCTGACAGAACCTGCGTCAGTCGGAAGGTGAGGGACCCGTGGCCCCTCCCGCACCATTCCGAGAGCAGTGGACGGATGGCCTCAATTGTGCGGACCCCGTATTTGGCGTCCGCGAGGCCTATCACCCAAAGCTCTATGGTCGTCATTTTCCTCCTCCTCTGCCGAGCGCGGGCGTGCTCCTCCGGGTTGTGAGAGCCACCCCGGCCTCTGAGCTCGGCCCGCACCCGGTATTCCTCGGCCAGCACCCTCGCTTCGATCTCCCAAGGAGGAGTGCCGGCCAGGACGCAGGCCGCCGCGTGGCCTACCGTGCGGTAGGCCCGGCACGCACGCGCCGCAACAATTCGTTGCGGCCTGCGAAGGAGGGCCCTGTTAGGCGCGTCTAGGGCGTCTGCCCAGATCGGCGCGCCGTACAGGGCCATACTTTTGACGACCATGGTGTACAGGCGTCTTGCCTGCACACCCGGACCTCTGGTGTTGGGGAGGAGCCTAGCCAGGGCTGCTGCCGCCCCCACGAGCCGGGGGGTCAGCGTCTGGAAGTGGTCCCTGAAACGCCAACCCCCGTCGAGGGTGAGGCCCAGATAGTTCATCCGGGCCTTCACCGCGACCTCGCCCCCGCCGATCCGAAGGTTGGCCCCCGCTGGCACCTTCCACCTCGGCCCTCTAAAATAGAGGGCCTCAGTTTTTTGGAGGGCCACGCGGAGGCCGAGCGCCTCGATTCTCCGGACCAGCAGGGTGGCTCCGGCCTCAGCCCTCGCCTTCAGCTCCCTCCAGGTGCTGTCCCGGACTGCTACAAGCGTGTCATCTGCATAGCAGATGACCGCCATCTGGGGCAGCACCTTTCCGCGGATGGCCCAATCAAAACCGATGTTCCACAGTAGGGGTCCCAGTACGGACCCCTGGGGAACACCGGAGGCCATCCGCCTTTCCTCTCTGGCCGTCCTCCCCATGTAGGACACTACCCTATCCTGCAGGTAGTGTCCTACCACCCTCCGGAGATAGGGAGGCACTCGGTGGTATCGGAGTGCCTCCTCTATTACCTCAAATGGGAGGGAGCCGAAGGCATTAGCGATGTCGAGCGACACCGCCATAGCCCCCTGCCCCCTCTGGGCCGCATCCTCCGTGAACCTAACGATTCCTGCCGCCGAGTTTCGTCATCGTACGACACGACAGACCGCCAGGTACCATCCACACCATCTGGATGGCTGGCATTCCTCAACAGTGCGGTTCTCTCGACATTTCCTGCCACGCACAGCCGCGTTGTGGAATGGTCTGTCCTCGGCGGTATTTCCAAACCAGTACGACTTGGGGTCCTTCAAGAAGCGAGCCTTTCTTTTTCTAAAAGGCCGGCAACGCATCTGCAGTTCCTCTGGTGTTGCGGGTGTCCATGGGCGTCGTTGATCACCTGGGTGTTCCCGCCGCTCGTTTGCCCCCTTCTCTTATAAAAAAAAAAAAAAAAAACCTCCTTAGGGCGGTCAGGGCATCGAGGGTCGATCGCCCCGACCGGAATCCGAATTGGTTCCCAGAGATCTGCGGCCCATCCCTCGCCAGATGCTGGATGAGGAGGGGGGGGAGTGTCCCTGTCGTCTGGCGGGGCCATGCGCGGCGGATCGAACGGAGGGCTGTTAGGAAACAGCCCCTCGACCACCGCGCTGAGGACAGCCGGCTCCATTTGTTCTGTGGGGGGCGCCACCTTGAGTTTTGCCCGCACCATGCGGTACGGACGCCCCCACGGATCTTCGTCGAGGGTCGCCAAGAACTCCGAGTAAGCATTGTCCTTGGCGACCCTGATGGCTGCTGCGAGCGCCTTCTTGGCGGCGCGCATGTCAGCCTGAAGGCGCTCCAGCTCGACATCCGTCCGGTGCCGCCGTCTGCGGCACCGCGTGAATGCACGCCGGGCGGCGTTACTGGCGGCACGCAGTATCGCGAGGTCCTGCGACCACCAGTAGACGCCCGCCCTGGGCGTGAAGAATCGCGCCCTGGGCGTGAAGCGTCGCGCCCTGGGCATCCCGGCGTTGCAGATCGCCGTCAGGTCCCGGCGGAACCTGACGGCCCTCTCCTCAACCCCCACCGATTGGGGGGGGTCCGACGACCACGCGCAGCATATTGCGGCCTCTTCCGCCAGGTCCGCGTCGAGGCGGGAAAGCTGCCATCGCGGGAAGACCGCGCCTCGCCGCGGACCGGCCGCTGCGCGCGCCCGCTGATCCAGGGGCGCGTTGGAGACCCTGAACCGGATGTATAAATGATCGGACAGGGTCTCCACCTCCTCCAGGACACGCCAACATGAAATGCGGGCGCCGATAGCGGGGGTGGCGAATGTGACGTCTACCACTGAGCCCCCCCGTCCTCGTACGCACGTGTCGGCGTTGCCCTGGTTCTCCGGGGCTAGGCCGATGACTGTAGCCCAGTCCCGGAGGAGCGCCCCTTTCACGTCGGTGATGGAGGACCCCCACGCTGCGCACTTAGCGTTGAGATCCCCCATCACGATGACCTGGGCGGGCGATGCCCTCCGCACCACCGGCTCCAGGCCGTCCAGGAACCTCTCGAAGTCCGAGAGGTTCCTGTTTGGGGAGAAGTAGACTCCTACGAGTACTACCCCTCCCCAATTTGCCGCCACGTACCCTGCACCCCTCTCCCTGAGGGAGAGGCGCTGGGGGGCAGCGGGCGGCACCACTATGGCGACCGAGCCCTCCGTATCCCCGATCCAGTTTGGCAGGGGGGGGACCAGGTAGGGCTCGGCCACAACGGCGACGCCAATCTTCCACTCCGCCAAGACCTGTATAAGCAGGTCCTGTGCGCGGGCGCAGTGGTTGGCGTTGGTCTGCAGGAACTCTGTGTGCGGGTGTCCTGACATTATGAGACTTGCATTTCGAGTTCCTCAGTGGCCTGCGGCGGAGAAGGCCTGCCCCGTGGAGCCTTTCCCTTCACGGTGGGAGGCGTGCATTTGGCACCCCCCATCGCATGCGCGTGCGGGCGACCTGCCTTCGCGCAAACCGCGCATTTGGCAGGCGCCTCGCACGTGGCCGCCTTATGCCCCTCTTTGCCACAACGGAAGCAGAGTTTGCCATTCTCCGCTTCCGTTGAGCACTCTGCAGGGCAGAGGGCACGCGTGTGGCCCAGCCGCATGGCACTTCACAATTGCCGAGCCGCCACCCCAAAAGCTGTGGCGGATCTGGCCCACCTTGACCATGCTGGGGGAGCAGCCCCCAGCAGTCGCCACTTTGGCCGCAAGCTCGTCCCGGGTCACCGATTCATCTAGATTGGTGACCCTGAGGGCTGCCGTCTTGGTTGGCCGGGCGATATCCGCCCAGACCCCGACAACCTCCGTCAGCCTCGCGGCCAGGCGGTCGGCAGTGGCCTCTGGGGTTTCCCCCCCCACCTCCATCAGTTTGGAGCCGGTCAGGCTGGTTCGCAGCCTGACCGACTCAAGGCCAAAGTCCCTAAGCGGAATGGAGGCCCTGGCCTTGGCCAGGACCTCAGCCACAGTAGTTTCCGCCCCCTTCTTCAGGGTCACCACTATGGCCGCCGTCTTAGGGACTACAATTTTAGCGGCCTTTGGCGGGGCCGCAGCTCTAGGCACTGCGCCTGCTGGGGGGGGGGCGGGCCTATTTAAGGCTTTGCCCTTGCCCCTGCCCCTATTTTTGGCCTTGGCCCTTCGACCAACCACGTCGGCCCATCGAGGCTCATCTCCCTGTGGTCCCGTCCGTTTGTCCTGGTCCGTTCGCCAGGTCGGTCCTCCTCTGGCTTGAGGGGGGGAGGAGGAGGAGGGGGGCAGCTGGCCTCGGGTTTGATCCACCCTTCGGGCCTTTCTTGGCCGGTTGGGCCTTGAGGGTCCGGGGGGGTCCTGCCTCCCCTCTCATTGCGCCGACCGCCAGGCCAGGTGTTGCTTTGGGGCGGGGCGGCGGCGGCTGCCGCTTGTCGGCGCTAAGGGGAGGCCTGAGTACCGGCTCCGGTGGGAGACGTGTCTCCAAATCCTGGAGGCGGGCATTCAGCATCCCGCCCACAGATTGTAGGAGCTCACGTCTCAATTCCTCTATGCCCAGCTCAGGCGCATTTCTCTGAGTCGCTGCCGATTTTTTTTGCGACTCAGGCCTCTTTGAAGGCACGCAGCTCCGCACGGACCAGCTCTAGCTCTTTCGAGAGTCGAGCGTTGTCCGCGCGGAGCCTGCGTTGTTCCTCTTCAGGGGTGATCGAACGCAGTCCCTCAACTGCGTCGATCACCGCCTGAGTGGCCTCATTAATGTGCCCGCGCACTGTGCCCTTGATGTTGGCGCTTTTGTGCACCTCGCTGCGGATTTTTGCCATATTTAAGAGGGCCTCCGCAGCGAGGGCTTCCACCGTCATACTGGGCGCAGGGCTGCAGGCTTCCCCTATAGATAGCGCCCTTTTTTTATATGGGCTAACTACCTTCCTCTGGGACGGTCGGTAAGTGGGGTCAGCCTCTCCCCCACTTCCCTTCCCCTCTGCAAGGGCCTCCTTGGCTTCTTTCAGGAAGCTGTGCCCTCCGGTGGGGCGTTTGACGCGGCCCCTCGATGACGAGGAGGCCACCTTACTTGCCACCTCTGGGTCAGCCTTCTCCTCTTGCGTTAGTTTGAGGGCCCTCTTTTTGGTGCCCGCAGACGGGAACCTCAGAGATAGCCCCGAGCCGGTTGGTCGAGGGGTCTCCCCGCCGCTGGCCTCTGGGAGGTCGTCCCTCGCGTAACCTTTTTTTTTTTTTTTTAACGCTGGGAAATGCTTTATGCATCCCTCCCGGAACCGAAGTTCTGGGTCAGGGTATGTGGGATTCCCCGGTACTGACCGGTATATCCACTAAGATCCCAGCGATGTTCCGACGCGGCGCCTGGTGGCCGGGTCACGGGAACGCTTGCGCAATCTTCCGCGACCCAGCCGGCGTTGTCCGCCGAGGCAGACTCTCGGTAGCGGGGACTCATGGTCCCCGGACTCCGTCTGGAGGCGCACCCGGAACATTCCAGTGCGCCTCCCGTCTCGAGGGGGGTTGGCGACGGGCGACGAACTCCACAGTCTCATCGCCCGGAGCTCCTCACTAGGGAGGCAGGCAGCGGTCGTGTGCGCGCTGCCTGCGCCCGGGCCTACGGCTGCGGAGAGGGTCCGCGACTGCGTCGTCCTCCCGCCGCCGTTCGGCCGCCTCCTTTCGCGTCATCACCTCCTCGCAAAAGGAGGCGACGGCGTTCCAGGCCCTCTCGCCGCTCACCATGGCGCGAACCACGGCAGGCAGCGAGAGGTCTCTCCCTACGATTTCCACGAGTGCGGCGCGCTGACTCGACCAGTGGACGCAAGCGTCCAACGTATGTTGGGCCGAGTATTCCGCATGGCCGCACTCGTGGCACCCCTCGTTGGGTTCCCGCCCCGCCACCCTGCACAGGTATCTCCCGAAACAGCCATGTCCCGAGAGAACCTGCACAAGGTGGAAGGACAGGACTCCATGTGTCCGACCCGTCCAGAGCTCTAGGACGGGCCGGATTGCCTCGATGGTGCGGTGACCGGCAGACGGCGACAGCAGCCTCTCCCGCCACAGGGTGGCGAGATTGGCCTCCGCCGCCCTCCGCCACGCCCGCACTTGTTCCGGCGCAGGGTGTTCGCCCTGGCGTCGGGCGTCCACCTTCCGCCAGTATATATTGCAGAGCACTTCGGCGTCCAGATCCCAAGGCGGTGTCCCTGCCAGCACGCAGGCCGCCTCGCAAGAGATGGTGCGATACCCTCGTATCGCTCTGACCGCCATGACCCGCTGCGGCCGTCGCAGCAGGGTCTGATTTCGGGCGGTCAGAGCGTCCGCCCAGGTTGGGCAGGAGCCAGCTAAGGGCCCCCGCCGCCCCCTCAAGCTTTGGGACCAGACGCCTGAAGTGCTCTTCGAACCTCCATCGGCTGTCGAGGACGAGTCCCAGGTACTTCATCGTACCGTTGACGCCGATGGAGGTTCCGCCCACCGTGATAGAGGACCGGGCCGGAGGCGCGTTCCGAGGCCCATGGAAACACAGGTCCTCGGATTTGTGTAAGGCTACCTCCAGGCCCAGTCCCCTCACTCGAGCGACTATTTGGGCCACGCCGGCAGTGGCCCGCACACGGGCCTCTCTGTAGGTGCTGCCCCGAGCCGTCACGAGGGTGTCGTCGGCGTAACAAGTAACGCCAACGCCCCTCAAGACGGCTCCGCGCAGCACCCAGTCGTAGCCGATGTTCCACAGAAGCGGCCCAAGGACCGACTCCTGCGGAACACCGCACGACATTGCCCTCCGCGACCAGCCGTTGCTAGTCGGGTACCCGACCGATCGTTCGGAGAGGTAGGCCGCCACGGTCCTCCGGAGGTAAGGAGGAACTTTGTGGTACCTTAGCGCCTCCCTGATGCAACTCCAGGGCAAGGTGTTGAAGGCATTGGCGATGTCCACCGACACCGCCACCACCACCTCACCCCGGGACACCGCGGCTTCCGCAAGGGCCCTCACCCGCGCTATGGCGTCTATGGTGGACCTGCCCCTACGGAAGCCGTATTGGTGGGCGCTGAGACTCGGCCCCACCGCCTCCAGGTGGCGGACGAGGCGAGCAGCCACGACCCGCTCAAACAGCTTGCTCACCTCGTCTAGCAGAACGATCGGCCGGTACGCCTCCGGCTCGTGGGCTGGGCGCCCGTGCTTTCGAAGCAGGACCAGTCTCCCCTTCTTCCACTCTGCCGGAAACTGGCCCCGCTCGAGTGCCGCACTGAACAGCGCCCGAACCCACGGTTCGAGCGGCCCCAGTGCCAGAGCCCAGGCGCGACCAGGGATCCCGTCGGGGCCTGGGGCGGTGCTCTTCGCTCGCATGCGTAACACCGCCGCCCCCAACTCTCCCTCGGTGACCTGGGGCGCACCTGGACTCTGCTCTCCCTCTACAGTAGGAGGCGCCATACGAGGCGCCTCATGCTCAGCCCTATGCGGGAACAGCGCCGCAACCACCGACTCAACGACGAGAGGCTGCAGACTCCGCGTGATCGGGGAGGCCCCAGACCGGAGTTTCCTCCGTACCATCTTGTAGGGCCTCCCGAACGGATCACCGTCCAGAGTCCGCAGCAACTCGTCATTAGCGCGGTCTTTGGCCGCGGCAATTGCTGCCCGCAACGCCTTTCGCGCATCTCTGTAGAGGGAATAGAGTCGCTCTTCCTCCGCCGGGTCGCGCCCCCTCCGCCGGCGGCAGCGGGTGTACTGGCGTCTCGCCCTCACGCTGGATCGGCGTAGCAGCGTGAGATCCGCGGACCACCAGTACACCGCTTGCCTGGAGGGGGCGGGTCCCTCGCGTAACCTTTTTTTTTTTTTTTTTTTTTTACGTCAGGAAATGCCCACGCATATCCTCCCTCGCGGGGACAAGTTCGGATTATGTCGGACTCGAACCGACTAAAACCTGACATTGCCTCGTATGCGCATATCGGAGGGGCTACGGGAACGCTTTCGCACAACCTCCGCGGCCCCTCCAGCGCCAGCCGTTTCCGGCTCCTCCTGAGGAGACGGCACCAGTGCAATGCAGGTTCGGGAATCCCCGCCCTCCCCTGCTGGTGCCGCCTTGAGTTTTTTATAGAGGTTCACTCCTCGCGGCCCCCGTCTTGAAAAAGACAAGGGCCCGCGGTCCCAGCGTCGCCGCCGGGATTACGCGTGCAATACGGCCACGAGGGGTCGGAGAAACCCCCTCCCCCCCGCGGCCCCACTGCCGTCGCAGACGCGGTGCGACGCCGCTGAGTCGCGGAGGATAGGGAGAGTGGCGCACCGAAATACCAACACTCCGCCTCCTCCGCGACTCACCACCACAACTACTGCGGGGACCCCATAATCCCCGCAGTTTCGCTACAAAGGGCGGACTCAAGGAGCTCACCCCCAGCGACCTCCCTGGGGGCAGCCCTTGATCAAGGGCCGGCCAACTCCAGCAGCCCACAAGTGGGCACGCCGGATCGGGTCGCCCGCAACCGAGGTCGCAGGCTCCCCTTGGTGTTTGGTCCGCGGGGCTTTCGCCCTACTCCGGCTCGCACCAGGCCGGAGCGTTCCCCTATCCGCCACCCGGGGACGCGCCACGTCGAAGTTCACCTCTCCGCCCACTGAGACAACCCAGCAGGTCCGTGGTCCCTCGCGTAACCTAACCTTTTTTTTTTTTTTTTTTTCGCTGGGAAATGCATTTCCGCATCCCTCCCGTGATTCCAGGAGGGTATGTGGGACTCGCCGGCCAAGAAGAAGCGGCCGGAATACCCACTAAAACCCAGCGATGTTCCTTCTTGCGCCTATTGGCCGGGCCACGGGAACACTTGCGCAATCTTCCGCGACCCAGCCGGCGTTGTCTGCAGAGGCAGACTCTCCTCGGTGGGGACTCGAAGTCCCCATACTGCTTCTGAGGCGCACCAGGAACATCGTGGTGCGCCTTCCGGCTCAAAGGACGGGCGATGTACTCCCCCTCAATCCACCGCCCGGAGCTCTTCTCTACGGAGGCAGGCGGCGGTCATGTGCACGCCGCCGGCCACCCGCTCTGCGGCGGCGGACAGGGTCAGCGAGTGCATCTTCCTCCCGCTGCCGTTCTGCCGCCTCCTTTTGCGTCATCACCTCCTCGCAAAAGGAGGCGACGGCGTTCCACGACCTCCCGCTGCTCACCATGGCATGTATCACGACGGGCAGCGCGTAACCTAACCTAACCTAACCTTTTTTTTTTTTTTTTTTTTTTTTTTTTTTTTTTTTTTATAGTCAGGAAATGCCCACGCATATCCTCCCTCGCGGGGACAAGTTCGGATTATGTCGGACTCGAACCGACTAAAACCTGACATTGCCTCGTATGCGCATATCGGAGGGGCTACGGGAACGCTTTCGCACAACCTCCGCGGCCCCTCCAGCGCCAGCCGTTTCCGGCTCCTCCTGAGGAGACAGCACCAGTGCAATGCAGGTTCGGGAATCCCCGCCCTCCCCTGCTGGTGCCGCCTTGAGTTTTTTATAGAGGTTCACTCCTCGCGGCCCCCGTCTTGAAAAAGACAAGTGCCCGCGGTCCCAGCGTCGCCGCCGGGATTACGCGTGCAATACGGCCACGAGGGGTCGGAGAAACCCCCTCCCCCCCGCGGCCCCACTGCCGTCGCAGACGCGGTGCGACGCCGCTGAGTCGCGGAGGATAGGGAGAGTGGCGCACCGAAATACCAACACTCCTCCTCCTCCGCGACTCACCACCACAACTACTGCGGGGACCCCATAATCCCCGCAGTTTCGCTACAAAGGGCGGACTCAAAGAGCCCACCCCCAGCGACCTCCCTGGGGGCCAGCCCTTGATCAAGGGCCGGCCAACTCCAGCAGCCCACAAGTGGGCCCGCCGGATCGGGTCGCCCGCGACCGAGGTCGCAGGCTCCCCTCGGTGTTTGGTCCGCGAGGCCTTCGCCCTACTCCGGCTCGCACCAGGCCGGAGCGTTCCCCTATCCGCCACCCGGGGACGCGCCACGTCGGAGTTCACCTCTCCGCCCACTGAGACAACCCAGCAGGTCCGTGGAACCTAACCTAACCTAACCTAACCTAACCTAACCTAACCAGAACCTAGGTTTGCATCCCGCTCACCTGGAAGGGCAGTAGTTCGACTGCTTGACGGACGGTGACGAAGTTGTCCAGCGAGCTGCCGCCGATGTAAATATTTACACCGACGGCAGCAAAATCTGCGACAAGGTCGGCGCTGCGTTATCCATATGGGATAGCGCAGCGGAGACTAGCTGCCGCAAATTAAAGCTCGACAACTTCTGCACCGTATATCAGGCGGAACTGTTTGCCCTACATGAGGCCGTGAAATATATCTCCAAATGCCCCTCCAAGAGCTATTGCATTTACTCCGACTCCAGATCCGCCCTAGAGAGGATTAAAAATGTCGACTCTCGCCATCCCCTCGTTAGAGAGATATGGAAAGTGTTGACGGATGAAAATAAAAAAAAGGGAAAATAATAAAAATATTTTGGATAAAGGCACACGCGGGGATGGTTGGGAACGAAAGGGCGGATGAACTGGCGAAACAAGCCGCAGTCGGAGTGAAGACAAAGCCGCACTATGACAAATGCCCTGTTTCATTTGTCAAGCGACAGATCCGTCTGGACACGCTTGACGAATGGAACAGGCGCTACAAGGAGGGAGTCACGGCCTCAACAACTAAGGCCTTCTTCCCGGACGCTGTGTGCGCCTACCCAGTACTCCGCAAGTTGGACCTGGATCCTGTGCTGGTGCAAATCTTGACGGGGCACGGTGGATTCTCAGGGTACTTGCATAAGTTTAAATGCAAGGAGAACCCATCGTGCATCTGCGACCCAGCACAGGAGGAGTCCGTGCTCCACATTCTGCTAGAATGCCCAGCATTTGAAAAATACAGACATGATTGTGAGATAGAGCTAGAAGAGCAATTAGAAATAGCTAATATAAGTAATATTATAATAATGAAAGGAAAAAGAGAAAAAATTATAAAGTATTGTAAGCTCTTGGCGAACAAAGTAATAATAAGAAACAAGACCGATTAGAGTAGAACTTAGAATAGTATATAGTATTTAAAGTAATAGTAAGTAGTAATAAATAGTGTTAACAGAAATATAATAATGTTAGTACAATTCAAATATGTAATATCCAATAATTTTAAGCGATTACCTGTATTTAATAAAAGATGTATGAAAAAATTATTAAAGCACCCAACGACCCTTTCCCAAAACACGTTAGGGGTGAACGAGAGGGCGGCATAGCGCCGCCCACAAAAAAAAAAAAAAAAAAAAAAAAAAAAAAAAAAAAAAAAACCAGAACCTAGGTCGCAAGCTTCCCCGACAACGCAGATTCCGGCCGCACGCAGGCGAAATGTACAAAGCAAGGCAACAGTGGAAGGAAAGACAGAGGATAAGTCCACCTCGGTAGACCGTGTAAAGGAAGCGAGGGCATGCTTACAAAAAGCGAAGTCAAATCTCAGCGAAGCTCGGAACCTCAAAACCGAAATAAAGTTCGAGGTTACGAGAGCCGTTGAGATATTGTATCAACTAGTAAAAGAGGCAGAAGCTGACAACAAGAAGAAAGAAAAGGGAAAGGAAGAAGAGTCGAAGGAACAGAGGGAAGAGAGAGGGGAGCAAGGAGATAAGGCAAGCGAAGTCGTCGCCATACCTTCCTCCGCCACTCTCCCTGAGGTACAGAACATGATAAAAAATATGGAAGAACACAAAAAGCTTCTGGAACAAAATACAAGAGAAGTGGAAGAACTTAGAAAAGCCCTGAATAACTGGAAAGAAGAAGGAGGTGGAAATGTACATAGAATGAAAGGGACATACGCCAGCGTAGCGGCCGGAAAAGCAGCGGGACCATCACCAGATCACATAACGACTCGGTGGCAATATCATCGAGTGACGAAAAGGACACTAGCGACCAGGTTCTGGACAAGATTAGAAAAGTAGTCAACGCCACGGAAGAGGGAATCAAAGTGGATAGGGTAAGAAAAATACGAGATCGGAAGGTCATAGTGGGATGCAGCACGGAGAGGGAGCTGAGCCGCGTAAAGGAGAGGCTAAAGAAGGCGGCGGAAGGATTGAATGTTGAAGAAGTGAGGAATAAAGACCCCCTGATAGTCCTGATGGATGTGCTCTCCTATAATACGGACGAGGACGTGGTCAGGGCTATCAGGCGGCAAAATAAGGAGCTACTGAACGGAATAGAAGGCGAATGTTTGAGGATGGAAGTCAGGTTCCGCCGACGGGCGAGGAATGAACATACGTGCCACATGGTTCTAAAAGTTTCATCGCGGATTTGGAAGAGATTTACGGAAGCGGGAACTGTACATGTGGACTTACAGCGAGTCAGGGTGCGAGACCAGTCCCCCCTTGTTCAATGCACAAGGTGTCTGGGGTACGGGCACACCAAGCCGCATTGCAAGGAGTCGGAGGACTCTTGCTGCCACTGTGTTGGACCGCACCTCGGGCCAGTGTGCCCCGACCGGCAAGCCGGGAAACCACCAACCTGTCGCAACTGCGCCATGGCGAAGGTCGACAGGAGGGACCACACAGCATTCGGCGAAGAATGCCCGGTTAGAAGGAAGTGGGAATCCCTGGCGAGGTCGTCAGTAGCGTATTGCTAAGGGCACCCCAGGCGTACCAAGTTTCCCTTCTACCGGGCGGCCCCAGTATCGCGTCGTGCAGGCGAACCTGCAACGGTCCGAGCTCGCCACGGCGGAGCTCATCATGGAGGGGACGAAGCGTAAGCTGTCGTTCGCCCTAATCCAGGAGCCCTATATTATAATATATAATATATAATCCAGTCGCGGCGAGATGCGGCAGCATCCAGGGACAAGAACAGTGCAATGTGCCAGGAGCCAGTCCACCGATTCGGTGGTCAAGGCGGCCATTGTGCTGTTCGACGACACCATTACCATCACCCACCGCCCGGACCTAACCAATTGCAACATTGCTGTTGCAAAGTTGGGTACCGCGGCGTGGGAGGTGGGAGTGGTGTCCGTCTACCTGGAGCCTGATAAGCCCATCGAGCCGCTCCTGGATATGATGGGATCCGCTGTGGAGGGATTGGATACCGTAGGCGTGGTGCTGGGAGGTGACCTGAATGCGTGGAACACCTGGTGGGGCAGCCGGAAGGGCAACAAGCGGGGGATAGAGGTTGCTGCAAGGTTCGACGAGCTGGGTCTGCATGTATTGAATGAGGGGTCTGAGCCAACTTATGACGTCATCAGGGGCGGAAATAGATTTTCGAGTAACGTCGATGTTACAGTTTGCACGGCCCATATGCTCGGAAAAATCGAAAATTGGCGCCTAGCGGAGGATGTATCCAGTTCGGACCACACGGCAATTCTGTTCGACCTTAACTTGAGTCGGCCAACAAGCGCTAACATCGTCGCCTCTACCCGGAAGTACACCACCAAGAAGGCAGACTGGGGCGAGTTTCGTCAGAAGCTCGCCCAGTTGTGGGAAAGAGAGGGAGTGACAGCGGGATGTTTTGAAAGAGTAAGTACGAAAGAGAGTTTGGAAGATGGAATTGGTGTGTATGTGGAAACCGTGGTAGAGGCGTGCGAGGAAGTGTTGCCCAAATTGACCAAGAAGAGGAGAGCAGGATTGCCTTGGTGGACCGAAGAGCTATCCAGACTCAAGACCGAGGTCTTGAGGAAACGGAGGCGGATCTCCTACGCGGCGCCAGTTCGTAGAGCTTGGGTCGTGCAACAATACATCGACGCGAGGGAAATCTATAAGCAGGAGATGAAGAAGGCTCAGACCCAGAGTTGGAAGGCATTTTGTGAAAGGCAGGACCGCGAAACCATGTGGGACGGAATATATAGGGTGATACGCCGCACAGAGGTAAGGAAGGATGACGTGCAGCTGGTGAAGGATGGAAGAGTGTTAGAAGGGGCAGAGTCGGCCAGGAGCCTTGCGGAAGCCTTGCGGAAGCAAGACAACCGGCAGATGGAATTAATGCGGGGTCACATGGTGAACCATGTGATCCACCATTCACCCAAGAAGAGCTGATGTGGTCTGCGTCAAGCTTCAATCCCAAGAAGGCTCCTGGCCCGGATGGACTCACAGCCGATGTACTCCAGATCAGCCCTTGAAACGGTAACGAGTGCGGATTCCCTTCACCCCCTCGCGGTAGGAATAAGGAAGAATTTGAGGAAATGTAAGGAAATGGGGAAGAGAGTGGAGCTGTATTGGGTCAAGGCACATGTGGGGGTGGAGGGAAATGAAAGGGCTGACGAGTTAGCGAAGGAGGCTGCACTGCGGATGAAGACGAGGCCCAGCTACGAGAAATGCCCTGTTTCATTCATCAAGCGACGGATCCGGTTGGACTCGCTTGATGAATGGAACAGGCGCTATAGGGAGGGCGACACGGCCTCAACGACAAAAATCTTCTTCCCGGACGTCGTGGGTGCCTACCCCATCCTGCGGAAGATAGAGTTAGATCCGGTAATGGTCCAAATCTTTACGGGGCACGGAGGGTTCTCAGAATACCTGAATAGGTTCAGGTGTAAGGAGAGCCCTTCGTGCATCTGTGAACCGGACAAGCAGGAATCTGTGCTGCATCTCCTGACCGAATGCCCCGTCCACGAAGCGGCGAGGGCAGAGTGCGAAGCCGAAATACAATGCAGTATTAACATAGAAAATATTAGAGAAATAGTAAGTAACAAACAAATTGCAAATAGTTTTTTGAAATATTGTAAGAAAGTGGCGGAAAATGTAATATATAGAAATAAAACGAATTAGTATATAGGTATAAAAACAATGTATAGAATATAAGAAATTGTAATTAGATTAGTAATATGTAATAAATAATAAAGACTGACTTCAATAAATAATAGCATGCAAAGGCTCCGGCCCAAACATGCCGGGGGAACGAGAGGGCGGCATAGCGCCGCCCAAAAAAAAAAAAAAAAAACCTAACCTAACCTAACCTAACCTAACCTAATCTATAGTATTTGAGTCAGAACACAAGAGATTGATGCATGCGGGACCACAATTATTGTTAGCCACTATAAGAGTTTTGGCCAATCGGCGGTCGTTACCTAGCAAAGTCATGCCTCCACAGACGTGTACGTTGTAACTGCATGAAAAAGGAAACTATTGCACCAATAATGGGTAGTCTACCTTCTCTGCGCCTTCATCCAGGAGGATTTGCGTTTGAATGTGGACTACGCAGGTCCCATTAATTCTTCCAGTCGCCAAGGTCGCGGTTCTAAGGTGGTTTAAGTTTATATTGCCGTTTTCGTTTGTTTTACGACGAAACCAATACACATTGAGCTGGTTGGTGACTTAACTAGTAACACGTTTTTACTTGCACTGTGTAGGTTTATATCCCGTCGTGGGAAGCCACGTGATATTTTTTCCGACAACGGAACTTCGTTTGTAGGAGCATATAATGATCTTACAAAGTTTCTCAAAAAAACTGCAATTCGTTGACTGAATGCAAGCCCAACGAAGGCATTAATTTCAACTTTGTTCCGGCTTACTCACCACATTTTGGCGGCCTCTGGGAGGCCGGTGTTAAGTCGACAAAACATCATCTCAATAGAGTACTGGGCAATTGCAAATTGACATTCGAGGAACTTAGTACTGTGCTAGTTCAAACAGAGGCCATCCTGAACTCAAGGCCATTGACTCCTCTCTCATCGGACCCAGAGGGCCTAACGCCACTGACTCCCGGTCATTTTTTAATTGGACGACCTTACCTCATTACCATCGTCGGATTACCAGGATCACCCATCCAACCGCTTAACTCGTTATTAGAGGATTGAGCAGATTCGTCAACATTTTTGGTCAAGATGGAGTAAGGAGTACGTCTCTGAACTTCAACACCTACTGAAGTGGCGTACCAGTAAGGTGCTCTTAAATTGGACACACATGGACAGGGTGTTATTGTAGGAGGATGGATTGCCGCCTTTAAAGTGGAAGCTGGGAAGAATAGTATCCATTCATCCTGGTGCAGATGGTCTCGTCCAGGTGGCAGACGTCAAGACAGCGAACGGCGTGGTGCGGCGAGCTTTTAGCAAAATTTGCCCCCTACCTGAAGAAGTATCTAGTTGAAAGCCAGCTGTCAACGCGGCCGGGCATGAAAGTTTATTATGGCAGTTTTTTTTTGTTTTTTTGTGTGTGTCAATACATCGTAATGGCCCCACATGAACTGATTTTATCATTCTCAAAATTCTCAATTAAATAGTATGGCCGCAACACTTGTAGGATATATTTCTCAGGAAACATTAGTATGTATTTACTAATATTTGTTTTGTTTCTGTATGTCTGCTTTATAGAAATAAAAAAGGATGCGCTGCGCGTTACGTTACGTTTAATATCTAAATTCATGTATATAATAAAATCGTGTTAGTTGCGCCATTTATAACTCAAGAACGGCTGAACACATTCTTTGATCTTTGATTGTTGGATTTGTCTCCGCTCCGAATAGCGGAATAAATAATAAAAATTAAACACATTTCTTCATATACGCATGTAGAGTACATCCCGACAAGATGGTACTTAGGTCTAAGTCTAGTCTAAGTAGTCTTTAGGTCTAAGGCTCATTAGAGGCACTTTAAACAATACTTCAGCCAATAGGTCCGGGGAATCCATGGTGTCAGAACTATTTTTTATCAAAAATACAATGTCAGAGATTTCACGACGATAACATAAGTGTCTTATAAACTTAAGTTGAATGTTTTCAATGCGAGATATGTAGGTGTTTTAGAAAGGATTCCAGATTTGAGAAGCGTATTCAAGTATGCTACGAACATGTGTACAATACAAGATTTTAATAGTTTAACCCATTACCGCTCTCTGTACCTGCACGGGTACAACTACTTAATCGATAAATTGTGTATTTTATCTGTGGTAAGTGTTGAAGGTTGTTAGAAATTACAAATCTAGATGACACTAGTTACCACATAATAAATAAAAATAGGCAGTGGCGCGAAAACAAATGTCACTACTTATTTTGTAATAAAATACGGAAGCCAGACACGACATACAAGGTAAGATTATTTTGTTGGTTTTATCAAAAATAGTGAAATATTTCAACTTCTTTTTTTATTTTTATGGAGACTATTTATTTGTGTTGGTAATAATAACATAAGAATGAAAGTTTATTACAAAACTTGTAAAGTAGGGTTCGTTTCATTTGTTGTACACAGGCGGGTACAGCGGGCAGATTCGTACTAAAATTTCGTTTTGTTTACAGTATTACTTATAAGTTGAAATGACCAATCGGAACGTATTTACCAGCTATAAGAGACTGGAGGAAGCCTTGGAATCAATTTTGGCTGATGAAAGCAATGATGAAGAGTTCGATATGGTATTAGTGCCACCAGATCCGGCTGTGGTGAGTGATGAGGAAGAAGGTAATGAAGATAATTTGGCGGCTTCAAGTTTCCCTATGGACGTTCCAGGGACTATTGAGGTAGGTCGGCGTCGTCCTGACTACGATGTTTCGGAATGGAGCGACAGTGATGATGAGCCGCTAAGACCTATGCCTGCAAACGTGCCAAATCCACAGAACCTTCTGATGATACCCTTGGTGCGAGAGTCGTGAAATCTTTATTGGCTAAAATGCCTGTAGTTCCTAAAGAGCATATCGTATATTTCGATAATTTTTTTACCAATCATCATTGTTGCTCGATTTGGGTAGACTAGGTTTAGAGGTACTGGAACCGTTGGAGAAAATCGGACGAGGAAATGTCCCCTGATCACAGTAAAAAATATGAAGAAGAAGCCTACGGCGGAATACGACTATAGTTTTGATGCAAAGAATGAGATAACTATGGTACGTTGGAAGGACAATAATGTCGTTACAATGGGAACTAATTTTGATGACATAGAGCCTCTGGGCAAAGTCAAACGATGGTGTAACATCGGAAAGCAAAAGGTTGACGTAAATATACCTAAAATGTTTGTCAACTATAATAAAGGAATGGGTGGAGTTGACCAAATGGATCAGTCTATCAGCCTTTATCGGATTTCAATAAAAGAAAAAAAGTGGTGGTGGGTTATATTTACCTATTTGTTAGATATGGCGATATCAAATGCTTGGCGACTACATGTTTTGCTCAGTAAAACTAAACAAGAGATAACTTACATGGACCAGTTATCTTTCAGACGAATTATTGCACGGACTTATTTACGTCCAACGAAAACTAAGAGCCGTCCGTCATCCTCAGCGGCACTAGGGGGTCGGAACAATAATGGTCATAATCCTGAACGGATGGAAAACCCATTGCGATGTGTTATTTGTCACCAAAGAATTCGCTGGCGTTGCGAAATATGTTTGCAAACGCCATGTTGAACGACCTTGTTTCCAACAATTTCACTCCTATAGCGCACACTGTACACGGCTGAGTACACCCCTAAAACTTGATATGTACACATTTTTTTTCATTTTATCTTCTTATATAGCATATTTTATCCCTTATGGACTAAAAAATAGAAAAAAAATTTACTGCAGTTTCAGTGCAATTTTGGGCGTAAATGGGTTAAATGTTACTACATTCTTTACCGAAACGCTTGATGAATCCTAACGCCTTTGAGGCTTTAGCTACGATGTTATCGACATGATAATTAAATGTAAGTTTAGAGTCATGAAAAACCCCTAAGTCGCGTACAACTGGTACGCTTTGTAATATATGTCCCAAGAAGTAAAAATCGCTGAGAATTAAGTACCGCTTCCAAGAAAAAGTAATAAGGGTACATTTAGACGGGTTCAAGTCGAGCTTGTTTACTATGCAATACTCCTCAAGTCTTAACAGATCTTCATCCAACAGTTCAGCGTCGGCCTGCGTCCTAACGGTAATAAAAATTTTCATGTGATCGGCAAAGGACAACAGGCGAGACGATTTGAAACATTTATCACACATTATTATATCACACGCACATTATTTGATACATTATAAGGTAGAAATTAATCGTAACGCGGAAAGAGGTTTGCTGAGTGCCAGCTGGGAACTTATCAAAAAAAAAACACGGTAGTATTGTCCAATTGTTTATTTGACCGTGTGCAGGCGTCGCGTGCGAGCGGCAACACAAGCCCGGCGCAACCCTCCACTGCCCGCGAGCAGTCCTCGTACCGGAGTTGTAACCTATGGTCACGTGAACACCAGGGGTCGGCAAGTAGTTTAGAGAAATAATATAGAGGTCAAGACAAGGAAACATAAGGCTTTCAAACGAACTAAAATGGAGGATATGTAAATAAATTTAATTTAAAATAATTGGCGATTCTAGTTTTAGCAGTCCACCGGTTGCCGACCCCTGGTCTAAACTAAAGACTTTTATAAAGATTTCTTATATTTACGCGAATACACGTTGGAACAAAACTAATTTTACGGATCCGTAAAATTAGTTTTATTCCAATGTAAAATCTTTTAAGCAAACGACTCCAATTTCAAACACTACGTTCATGAGGTGCCGTGTTTATACAAACCTAACCCGGGCTACCAGGCCTCACGTTACACGGTGCACACGTAGCACAACGCGGCCGCGTTAACATCGAGTGTTTTATTTTGCTTGGCAAAAATCGCTTGCTATCCCTTTTTCGCTTCGAATTCGAATCCAAAACGCCCATAATGAAATTAGAACAAAATGTATCTTAAAGATCGTTTAATTATTGTACCGCTTTATTTTTTTCCCTCATTCAAAGTCACCACGAGACGAGTCGCGTCGCGGCCACCGAATCTTATTTGGCGACAGCGGGCGCTGCCCTTTACAAGGGACCGCTTATCTTAAAAGCGTGCTTTTATTTACGGCACAATGCTGGACTAATCGATTTTTTTCTTTTTCGAAAGATAACAAATGAAGTAATTTATACTCGACTCGAACGCGGTCCGCGATGCGCGACCTCTACAAAAAGGGGGCCGACTCGAGCTACCGTAGCGAAGTCGCCACTGCTTCTAATATCTAAACCAGTAGCGCGAGACAAAGTAACATTCGATTAGCGATATCGCTTCTAGAAACGTCAAAAAATGTATGGAACTGACGTAATCTTTGGTAACGTCACGTGGTCTATAGTTCGCGAATCGAACGTCTCTATGTGTCTATACAAAAGTGTTGACAGGCGGTAGATTTTGACAAGCGATATCGCTAGCCGATTGCGTATCGATAGCGAAGTTCGTTACTTTATCTGGGGCCTCTGTACACTTAGCCGTCACGCCGTCACGCCGGTAACTGTATTTATACATATGACTCCAGGATTCTTATTTTAAGATTGGATAAGCATTGCTTACATAAAACAACACATATGTCGCTATCCACTAGTTGACGAAATATGAAATTCGCCAGGTCAGGTCACAAGGTCCTTGTTCGTCAACATTCACCAGTGCCAGCTGATCCCTTTAATTGCATTGACGAGTCCAATTAATAATAATGTTTCTTATTCAACAAAAATATTATACACATGATTTCAAAAACAAAGTACAGGGATTTCTTCGTTTAATTCCAAGTTTCAACTTGTGCGCGGCCGCGGGCCCCGCCTGCCCGTGCTGCGCTCGCGGCGCTGCGTGCACAAGGCGGCTGTATTCTTTACATAAAGAAGGTACAGTTATGCTGAACATTGACCGGGAGCCGGGAGCCGGGAGCCCGGAGCCCGGAGCCGGGTGGGCGCTTCGGTCGCAACGTAACGACAATAAAATAAAACAAACCTTATATTACTTCGCATTATGATTGTAGCGATAAAAATTTACAAATAAATGTACTATACAAATACAGGGCACAATCAAACAGAACGTGGGCGGGGACGCGCGCCTGGCCGCCGCCCGCACCCTCCCCCCTCGCACCCCCCCCTGTGCGCGCGTGAACAAACAACTATCGTTTCCGCTAAGTTAGTCTCCAAGTTCAGTTCGCAAGTAACGCAGATCGGTCGCCGCCGGCTCAACTTTCACACGTTACGATACTTTCAAAGGTTACAGTAAATAACTTATCAGTAGTTATTACAACAGCAAATGTTTCGGATGTCACGAATTTAATACATGTACAATTAGAAGTTCAAAGGGCGAGCGGGAAGCGGTGAGGGGCCGAGGGGGCGAGGGCGGGAGCGGCGAGCGATGACGTCATAACCCATAACAGACAAACATAAGATAGAATCAATGTAGCGTCGCGTCCCGCGTCCCCGCGCAGGCTCCGGCCGCGCCTCGCCCAACATTAAAACAACATCACAGACATCGGACCGAAACAAAATCGGGCGAGAAATTAAAAAAAAAACACAAATATATTTTTTCTCAACGTTTCCAACAACAAAGTTCAACAAGAGGGCACTGACTACGTGCGCGTGAGCGACGGCGGCGGCACCTCGGCGGCGAGGCGCAACGCTGCGCAGGCCAGCGGCGGGCCCACGCCGCCCACGCTGCCCACGCTGCCTACGCTGCCCACGCTGCCCACGTTACCCACGCTCCCCGCGTTGCCCATATTACTGACACCGACGTTCGACCTATCTTTTGCGATCCCATCTTCTCCTCCGCCCTCCGTCTGTAAAAACAAAAGACCTTTTTAGAGTTGGCATGTTTAGTACCAACAAGGGCCGAAATAGTTTAGAGTCTTAACATCAACCTCGGACAAGCTTAGGCCTTGACATGAGTCAAGAAACACGATAATACTTTATCATCTCGGTGTTCCTGGGTGTTGGTATTCCGCGACTACCTCATAATATGACTGAGGAACAAATTGGCCGCGAGTGAACTGGTGTTATGTAATACTTGCAAAGTTCAACCAACGAGACTCAAGAGACGGAAACGATTCGATCGTGTTTTCGGAACATTGTAGAACATTCCCTCAGCATTAGCGTATGGTAGTCCACGAACCTTAGCAAGGATATGCTTGAAAGTCTCGTAGGTGAGCCAGCAGATGGCGGCAGCGGGCATCTGGTAGAGCACGCGTGCGTGCATGCCCCTAAAGAAGCCCTTAACGCCGGAGGTTTTCAGCACGAGGGCGGCGGCCTGCGCCAGGCCATCGGCCGTGCCCTCCTGCGTATTGAGGGCCGTCTTGCACACGTCAAGCGGTGTAGTGGCGGCAGCGGCCAGCGCACCCGCCAACGCACCCGAAAGCGCGTGCGCCGTGGGGTCGTACACGCGCTTATTGTTCACGCGCGTCTGGCACCACTCGTACGTCACGAAGTGCACCGCCTGCAACCACGTAACAATACATTTTATGAATTACTGATCATACACTAATCTCCATATATCATAGTAACCGGTCAATCGCAAGATACAGCTGGTCGGGCTCACCTGGAACGGCACGTTCATGGCGACCTGAGTGCCGTAGGAGCGGTAGAAGGCGCGCAGGCCCTCGGCACGGTAGACGCGGCGCGCGCACTCCCACACGCCGCGGTAGGGCGAGTGCAGCATCTGCAGCCGCTGCTTCACCACTGCGGACACACGAACACGCACACTTGAACAACATTGTATGAAAACGCACTCATGCTTATATGCTGAGCTTCGACACCGCGACAGATCTGAAGGAAGACATGGGGGGACATTTTAGTAAAATGTACACTTGGTATATTGTGACAATGTCAAGTTTAGGACCACGCTTAGGTCAGAGAAGGTTACGGGGAGCACGATGTACTGCGGATTTTCCTCCGAGTGATTCATCATCACCGATTGTTTAAAATTCAAGAAAGATGCGGCGGGTGGTGCAATCCGCATCACAAACCAACAGACTGTTGCATTACAATTATGTATATATGTGCAAATAATATTTTTTTACATTTTCACGTCACCCGGGGTCGTGGTCGGGGGACAAGTTTTATGTTCCCCGAGGCAAAGACTGCTATCTCGATTCGCATTTACATCACAAATTCCTAATGCCGTTTCCGAGAACCCGCGCGGCGTGCCCGCGTGACCGACCTCGTCGACATCGTTATAAATGGAATCTTAATGTAATTGTTGGCTCGGTTTTCGGGTTGAAGAAGTCGATCGCACCTTAGCAATTATTTAGGTACTTTAAATTCGAAAAAAAATTATGATGTAATTATAATATCTTAATAGAATCCGCCAACCTTGCGGACGCTGTCACCTGCCCTAAAAGGTAAATTAAATGGCGGCCTCCTTCAGTTGCCAAAATCTCATCTCTACACAAAAACTGATCCCCTTTAATTCTTTATGCCTCTTTTTGCTTTAATTCTTTATGCCTCTTTTTGCTTTAATTCTTTATGCCTCTTTTTGCTTT
Source organism: Papilio elwesi (assembly GCA_029849275.1). NCBI lineage: Eukaryota > Metazoa > Arthropoda > Insecta > Lepidoptera > Papilionidae > Papilio > Papilio elwesi. The sequence goes on along the minus strand of CM056710.1, from coordinate 7,147,184 downwards.
AATTCTTTATGCCTCTGTTTGCTTTAATTCTTTATGCCTCTTTTTGCTTTAATTCTTTATGCCTCTTTTTGCTTTATCTGGGTATATTTATGTCATATTATTTATATTGATAAAAAATCTATTACATACACATTTAAGGCCTGGTGTGTGTTGAATAGAATAAAAATCTATCTGGAACCTATGTAATAGTCGTAAAGAGCAGCGCGCTAGCGCCTCGGCAGAGGGTGGGGGAGGTTAGAGAGGGGGTTTAGGAAGCGTCACTTGTAGCATTGTGCGCGACTGTACCGGCCGCCCACCGCTTGGCAATTGTCCTGCGACAATTCGCCTACAATTGCTTCTGCATTGTACGCCTGTTATAATATTAGTTCCTATAGAACTCACCTTCCGTCGGGTTTGAAACGGCATCGTGGACCAGCGACGCCAGGCAGCCCGACAGACCTGTGAAGTTTACAATGATACTCTTTCGTCTGCCATAACTCACTACGAAAAGATATTGATAAAAAAATCTTAAGATATAGAATAAATCTACATCTTTACCTGATACCGAGTAATATCTGCCGACAAGAAAATTTCGAGCAATTGAGATAAATTACAATGAACATAAAACAAACATAAAACAACAACATCTGTTGCACGAATTGGCCGGCTCGACCGGTGAAATACCACGACCTCACTTCTGTGACAGGCGTGAAGTAGAAATACTCTGCGTTTCGCCTGACGAGTGTCGGAGGCCTAATTTCAGTCCTCTTCCTCTTCCCACCCTTTCCATATAAGGCTGGGATGGGAAATGGAAGAGGATTGGACGGGGAGTGGGTTAATGGGGAAAAAGAAATATAGTTTTTCCTGTCTATGCTTTCCTCTGTCCATTAAAGGTAGGCAACGCATCTGCGACACATTTGCTTGTTGCGGATTTCAATGGTTGCGGTCACTTAACATCAGGTGATCCGGTCGCTTGTTTGCCAGCTGCTTACATAAACAACACACAAAATATACGAATGCAAGCTTATGTGGCTGGCTGGCTAGGTTGACGAGTCGGCTCATCCGGGACGTCACGAGCTCAGCGGGCCTCGGTGCTTCGTGTTTTAGTAAGAACATTTTTGCCTTACATCTTTCGACATATTTGAAACAATTTCGACGAACTTTTCTAATTTATTTTTCTTGTATTATAATTTTTATTGAATTTATTGCTTTTTACAATAACTATATATTTATTAAACAATTGTCGAGGCTGTTTTGAACTTTCACTTCTGTCTGCAGTCATGATGACTGCATGTGGTTTTTTTTAGAATGAATAATGTACATGAGTAGCATAGTAGTACTGACCGTGCGTGATGTGGTCGTGGCGATGCCTGGTGAGGTGTCCGATCGTGTGCTTGCTATGCTCGTAGGTGGCGAAGAAGCAGGCGTGCGCCGGCCCCGCGCCCGCCACCACCGCCGACATGCCTCGGATGGGCCTGCCGCAACAACGCTAGCGTCAATCAAATACACTACCGAGCACCGCCCAGGGTGCCTGATGAATGGACAATATATTGCTTCAGATCAGATCGCAATATTGATAAAATATTATGGAGCTAGTGTCACCTCTTTTGGAATTAGTGAATCCACAGAAATCAAGTTTATAATCTTCATAGGGATGGTTTTTGTTTGAATTTAGGAAAGTAGAGCTCACCGCGGCGGTCATACGACGTCCAGATTGTGTTTCGACATAAACTATACGTTTTTAAATAGTCTAGCATTTATCGAAGTACTAGTCGTATAAATCGATATCCGTTTCAAAGTGCATCGGACGCGAGGCGCGACGCGCGCCGGGAAACGCCGCGGGGCGCTGCCGGTGAAACTCACGAGGAAAAAGACGGGCGCGCCACAGCGCAGTGAACGCGGCCGACCAACTGCGGAACGCGCTTCAATACATTTCGTGCTGTTGTCCGCGGTTTCGATCACATTCATTTCTTACTTTCCGCGCTTAAAATTTTATTAAGATGATTCTGGGTATAATAACTTCGAATTCTAGGTAATGTTTGTCAAAACATGAAACATTACCATGGCAACTGATATTGTTAGTAATGGTACCTCGATAACAATCATATTTTCGGGATAAAAGGTAAGTACTCCCAGACGATGTATGTTCATGATAATCGGGTGAGTCCTAAAGGGGTTAAAGTGTAACAAACAAACACAAGCACATTTTTATAAATATGTTGTTGTTGCGTTATATTATTTTTATAATTTTTGCTTATCCTGGTAATATCTTTTGTATAATATTGCAAATAGATCGTTTTTAGTACGAACAGAATTAAATGGTTTCTTTTATTATTTAATTTAAATTTTAGTCGTGGTTTTTTTTTTAATATAAGCAACACATTACTTGCGATTATTAAAAATCTTATTCATTTTGTAAAAGTAACCAATCTTAATCAATAGCCCTTACGCAAAGTAGTAGTTTATTCCTCCGAGGGCAACAGAACCTTACAATTTGCATATGAACTTACTTACGAATCACTTCCCAATGATTGCATCTAGTGTCAACATTACAACAATTTCTCCGCTCTACCCCACAAGAGTTAGGAAGCGATTGCTACTTAAACAAGACTTTGATTTAACATAAAATGAGATGAGATGACAATCACAAAATATGGCATTTTGCTACACTGTGTCGCCTGGCGTGACTACCCAGCACTCCGCGATATAACACATGCAATACCCGGCGGCGCCGCTGCGCAATACAGTGGCGTTGTAACGAGCGTTGGCGTCGTACAAAGTAAATAGCTATTCAAACACACTGTCAATCGATCAAAACTACGTCCCAACCGAGTCTACATCAGTCCATATGGCCGTCATCATAGCTAAAGGACGCGCATTACCGGACATGGTCGCCCACGAGGACCAGCGTGCACTCCGACCGGCAGCCGACACTATGTAGCCGCGACCGGGTATCATTACAAAAATATTTAATTCAACATTGTTTTCAACTCAAATAAAATATTTGCCTCTACGAGCCAGACTCACTACTTATTCCCTGTCGTTAGTACATTTAGAGAGGGAAAGCGGTACGACGCACCTCCCCCTCACCCTTCCCCTGTTCCCACCCCCTCACCCTTCCCCTGTTCCCACCCCCTCACCCTTCCCCTGTTCCCACCCCCTCCCCGTTCTCTCCAGACTTAAAGCAAGGTGAAGGCCGGCGCCGCGACTCCGAGACGGGACAATGGCCTACATGGCCGGTATGTCGTCGAATATTTTACGGAGTGCCGCTCAGCGCACTATCGTTAAAATTCGTTATATTTACTTCTTGTTTTTCTACTAAGAGAACAGCCGAGTTCAGTTGGAGAACTTAATTACGCCGTAAGAAACTCGCTTCCATTAACCTAATACATACTTCAAAATAAGTTTCTAAGTAAAGCGGTACAAGTACTTTGAGCAACCGAGCCCGGCGGAGTGCGGTCGACCGCAGCGTGCTCGATGCCACTGTCACGTTGAGCCGACCGGTAGCGTGATGCAGTACGCTGTACGCTGCACGCTGCACGCCGCCGGGGATGAGTACAACACATATACAATGCGCTACGTACTCCTATCTAGTATGTACAAATGCCTTGTGTTCAAGACGATCTCATGGTAGTTCATTTACATTTCATAAACATCTACAAGGTGAGAGTCTAGACGGCGAGAAGGATGTTAATGAACCATTGTACCAGGCTGTACCGTGATGGACACATTTATAGCACTATTTACGAACTGGGCTTTAATTGGGTCCGGATACTGACGAAGGTCTTCTGAGGTCCTGAGGAAACTTCTAGATGATGGTTGATTACAAGCGTTGCCGGACAGGAGCTGCCTCGCGGCTATCTGCCTTGCATGTTTCAGATAAGCCAAGAGCAGTACAACCACAAGTACGTAATGAAGTCTGAGTCATCGCTTGGCACCGACGGGGCCGGGGCTGTCCGATCAATTTGTTGTCTATTTACGAGTATATTCACGTCACGAAAATTTCCTATCATAGCGTTATTCACAAGAAAACAAAAAACTTTACTCATTTTCCTGTTACTAAATGTGTGACCGGATTAGCGGCGCAAATATACCGTTAATGTGTTCTCAACCGATAAACCAAATAATTATAAACTACAGTCCACTGCATACATCATGAACCCATCACAACGTATTTATGCATTCAACGTATAAAACTGTCTTTATGTTGTGTGACCTTGCGGCTGCTCGCGCAGACTCCGCAGCAGGGGTAGGGATGGTGGGGGAGGGGGGTTTGGTGTTACTTGACACTTATGAAGCGCGGAACACTTGCCTCACTTCACAGCTGTTGTGATCTGTTTGTGAGAAATTGCGTTAGACGATTCCATGTCGGCTATCTAGTGCCTAGTGCGGATTCTTTGTCTGGTACACTACAGGGCAACTCACAAAGTGATGTGCCAGGATAATTTGTAAGTCAGTAACAATTATTACACCCGCAAGTTGATAATGCGCTGGAACCTTGTCAAATTTACATCCGCATGAAATCTTATCCCGTAACTTAAAAGTAAAGCTTACAAAATCACTGAACTAGTTAATTTTATTTAAAATTATGTAATTAATTGGCAATAAGATGGGGTAGTTAAGTATATAAAAACTAATGATAAAAGTCTGTTAGATTGGTAAGTGTAGTCATCCGATGTCGGTTACCATGCTGTGATAAAGAATTCAGACTTGGTACGCGGGTACACATTGTGACCAACAGTGTTTTGGTTATGATTAGTACGCGTAATGTAATACGTTAATATTAGGCATACCAGTAAAATGTGCAAAGATGCATAATAAACGGTGAGCTGTTCCGTTATGTAACTAAACATCATTGTTACATTTTCAATGTCCGTAATCCGCTGCGACATTGACTGGCTACTGACCTTTTCATATTCAAATAATAATTGGACGAGCGCAACCGTGAAGGGTTTACCTGTTCATTTTAAAACACAACAATAACATCAATAGCAGCAAAACAGATAGAATCGCGAAAACCAAAGTGGCAGCCAGGCGCATTAGCAATTTGCGGGGGTGATATCACGACAACGCGTGTAAATGCAGGGAAGAATAACAATCGAGTGCAGATCGTCAAAATCTGATCTTCCCCCACCACAAAGATACAGAAGTATTAATAAAAAATCACGTTCAATTGATTGTATAACATATATAACAATTTGCGAAGTAATTGCATTGAATTAAGCAGCAGTTACAAACTAGTAAAGGTGTGATATGGATTGTAAGCATTTCACTGCAGTTTTCCTGCAACACCTACACGAGACTGCGCACTCAACATGCACTCATTGAAAATGCGCAAAAAGCAAGTCATTTATATAATTATTTTGTAAATCGACGGACCTAGAAGGATCATCGATTGTGTCGACACCACCTAGTTCAGACTGCCCCGAGCTGCAGCTGGACCAGGTGCAGCTGGATACGACGTGCCTTACTTCTGGTTACATTTTACAAATTGATAATAAAACACCGCACTGAATTATCTTAATATATAAAAGAAAAAGCTACGGGACTAGAGGCGGGGGGGCTTGGAATTTGACACAGAGTTTTCTGTTATTACGTACACGAACACTTAGAAAAGATTGAAATTCGTACATATTACTTAACATATACTCTAAGTCCTGATCAAATAACAGACGAGGGTATAAATTCCTTACGCCGGATCTTAGATTAGACGCACACACCGGAAAACCTATCGCATTGTTGATTAGCCGCGTTTATTATTACAATGAATTGGCCACGGAGTCGCACAACTAATGAATTAACGACAACGTCTGTGCTATATACTCGTAGTTCTGACGCGTTGCATACATGCGATACATTTGATTTTGCTATAACTTCCGGAGGAGTAAAGTATGAACAAAATGTTCGTAGCCAATACATACATACATTCCATACCTTCTTTCCATTTGTCGTCTATCCCATTCTATTTGCTTAACAAAAAGGAAATAGCGATAGGGGTCTAATGTCATACCCAAATTATATTGAGTCGGCAGGCCCTCACCACGCCTTGTACATCGTGTCCTTCGATTGTGTTTGTCATATCGCCGTCTAACGCTATGTACTTTGTGTTTTGTATTCACTTTATTCCTGTCCGATGTATCTAATCACAGTAGAAGGCCGCGCGCGTTGCGGCGGGAATCCCCGGCGCGGTTCATGCATAACACAGCTCAGCACCGGCGGGCATGGATTTCAACAGCACTAGTACATATTTATTATTAATTGAAAGAACTACAGTTTCAATAAATACGTATAGTTTTGCCCACATTTAGATTTTTGTAAGCAAGTCACGCCGATCTATTATAGAGGTTGCTTACCGGATGTTGTCAATGAATAACAATCTGCTTTGGGAAAGCAACTTTGTTGATTTCATTTAAACATCGACCTCGCGATCATTTCTCAGTTGAACCCGCAAAGTCATCGTCGCTTGCAGTATCTATACCTATTTCAATTTTAATGACTCTGCAAACAATTTCGTACAGTCGCAATGACTCTCGATTTATATAAAAAAAACAATTAGTTGTTTCCCTTGATAAAGCGACATGCAATGTACCAATATCATTACATACATTACTGAATTCTTAATAAAAACATTAATTATTTTATTAGAATGATGTCATTTAGAGCATGCTTCAGTAACCAATCACTAAGCATTTACTTATCATTCTTAACTTGGTAAATTCTATAGAAACGCTTGTGACAAACCGTGTGGAGTGGTCTCAGATAATGAAGGCACTTCCCAAGATTAATTCACCGGCGATAACATCAAGCGGGAACACGTTTACTTGAGCTGCGCCGACAGCCACGGAGCTAGGAACAACTCTCAAATTTTATTAAGGCCAGTGTTTTTATTGTTAGAAACAAGCCCCTAGCTGAGCTCCGGTTTCCGTTTTCGTTAAACTGTGTCGAGGCTATTTATGTCTCTGGAACTGGTATAGATTATGTAATGCGAGAACGTAAGTAGAGCAAGAGGTAGCAAATTAAACTTGTTTTATAGGAACAATGAAATGTGGCACAGTGAAGCACGTGTCCGCAGCCAGTTGGTTGTTACGTTAGGCATTGACCCATGTTAATTCCGAACACGTGAGCGACATTATTAACTATCAAGTATCCAGACTAAGTAAGATGTTCATCTATAATATTTTAAATATCAGGACACCCAGGACTATACATTTATGTAACTCCAGATACCACGTCCCATACAAATTCATCATTCAAAAGTGAAGCTCGACTTTTGCTGCGAATGTTTATTCGTGTACATACATACATGTACAAGTGTTAATCAAATTTAAATTAAATAACAAAATTGAATATCATTTTTTAAATCCATCGGCTTTTGTGTTACGTTGTATTCTTGGGTTTAATATAATTTTGTAGTTGACAACACTAACAAAGTGTCATGGCGTCGCATTGTTATTGTTAATATTTTGTTGTGTATAAAATATTCCGGATGCATCATAAAATTAATTCATTACTACGTTGTACACTTATCTTTCTTTGAGTTATAGCTTTTTACAGTATTTCACAGCACAAACCGGATGGATTTTACCAAGTCACCAATTGGCGACTTAAGGTGGTTTCTTTTTAGATTCCGGATGCCTCCATCTGGAGGTGTGTAACATCTTTCCTCAGGCCATTAACACGCCGCCAGACGATCTTGACGGCCAAGTCATGGATATCTCGTCCTCCAAGATTTATCTTTAAGAATGCTTTGACGATCGCAATTTATTTTTACGTGTAAAATGTGTATTAAACTCGAGTCTGTGTTAATCTGGAGTATGCCCGGCAGTGTCCTTCCTGTCTTAATAAAAAAATACGGTCAACTACAGCGGCGACGCCTAAACACTCACCAATGAATGAATGAATGGCAAACAAATTAAGTAAAGAGCCGCGCCATTCCGCGATGCGCCTCGCAACGAGATACACGTGTAGTCGCCAGCTATAACCCCGGCTCTTTTTAACACATCTTGGACACGTGTAGCCGGTAGTTTAGCACACACGGGTAATAAAATAAACGATAGCAACATAGTTCTATAAGAGACGCATTAATGTTTTCCCGTACTGGGAACTGTAACGTTATCAGTCGTGCATTGTTCGTGCACAGTTATCTCCGCACGGCGCAAATACGTCATGTGTTGACGAAGAACTGTATCGAGGGGAGGAAACAGCGCCTCGGTGAAGAACGTCGCATACGCCTTGTGCAAACCGTGCGCCTGCAACCGTATTTGTATTGTTGAAAGAATAGAGGAAGTGAAGAGTGACTCTCTGTGCTGTCATTATCATTCCTACAAATTATTCGTCCGTTCGTCCTAACGCAATTGCACAACATACGTTTAAATGTTTAGTTTTGTTGTGTTGTATCATGACGACATATATTGCTTTCACGTGTTTTTCTATTTGCCGCCATTTTGATTGAAATGTCAAAAACTAAAATAAAATCGTTCAATTTGTTTAATGAAATGTACATTTGTACAGTGACAGTTGACAAGTGACAAGTGCAATACCAACCTCAGTTAGGGATATAACTGAACAGTATAAAATAATTATATATAGGTAACGAGAAATGACGTTCTGTCTACATCATTTCACACGTCTTAGCATAATAAAATAATCCATTATGCCCATAACTTAGAAGGTAGGCAGAGATTACGGAACTCTTTTCTCTACAAGTCTGTAGAATATTATAGTCATAATATTCTAATTATATTACACATTGACAGAGGTCGCCGTGTCAGCTTATCGTACGTAAATAAATAAGTATGCGCTCACACCCGCCACCGTAGGCATAGGCAGAGCTCGCTGCTCGTCGGTTACGGGTACTCCTTATATCGGCCTTCTTTACCAAGCCAGTAAGTGGTATCGTAGCTGCTATTATCGGAGAGTGATTTTCCTTATCAGTTCGTAGCATTTCAAATTAATTCCCATTTATTTACACACGCATACTAAACATATATTTAATTAGTAAAATCAATAATGCAATCAGGTGTAATGAGTAAAGTGTAATCTCTCTAAACAATCAGCGCGTCAGTACAAATAAGAAGCGGTTGCGTAAGTCGAGCAAACAGCATCACACGAGGCGGCGGTCTGTGGGCTTCGGGCAAACATTAGCAGCAATAGATCTTAGGCCGGGCGCACACTACCAACTGGGTTTTGAATTCTATAGCGCGCACCATGCGTTAACATGTCTCCAACAGGAAGGTTACGGACAGCGGCGGCTGATGGTCTATTTGTAACGTATCATAAAGCGTGAATTGAGATAAAAATGGATGAACATTTGTAGTTTTTATTTTTTTTTGTCACAATTCAAAATGAAAATGGTTCGCCGTGCGCGACTGGTCTAAGGCAGCGGCGTGTCTGCGCCGCCATCCGCCCCGCGGCGGCAGAGCACAGTCGATACGGTTCATTGATAACGCCGATACTAAAACCGAGACCAATGATCAGATCAACTGATCACCAAGACGAGCCTGAGGAACGAGGCGCCTTCACCTTTTTCTCGGAGCGTTTTGTCGTAATTTAAAACCCTCATAGCTCCGCCCTGGATGATGAAACTTTTCCAAGCCTACCGCTTGTCTGGGGGATACAGGGTACGGTCAATATTGACGCCTATTGGCGCTAGAATCTGGTAAATTTACGAAAGCCTTTAAACCAGAAAATTATATTGTCGTTTCAGAGAGTTACCACGGAATCAGGAAACACTGTGCAAAAGGAGAACTCCTAGTTTTTATTTTTAAGATGTGATACTACCAAAATATTATACAAATGTAAGCCGGTAGCCGTCACAGCTATAATGTGGCCATACAATCACACACAGCTACATGGATTTTGGTTGTAGCGAAATCAGTTCAGATGTGAGGCTTGGTCAGTGATGTTTGTACGGTGTGACGTCATAAACAGATGTCAATGTGTTTTCATTATTACACTAATTATATAATTTTATTGGTGGTTTGGTTGGTGTGTTGGGCGCCGGACGCCGGGACGATGTAATCGCGCTCGGTGACGATACCTGATACATGTAACCACAGTTTGTATGTTAATTTCAATTATCTAATTAATTCGTTAAATTTAAAATAACTAACAGTTTTAACGCTTCGCTAGTCAAAATTATACGTTACCTTATCAATGACATGACAACCGGCGGAAGTTAAAATAAACGCCGCACGCCGCCAGACGTGTCGCACAACAGTTTGATCGCGATTAAGCAATTGATTTATAATAAAACATGAAGATTTCTATAAACGAATAGCACACGTCCAGCCCGCCGCTGGACCATCGCCGCTCGTTTGATTCGAGAATGTTGCGCCCGGTCCAGGTCCAGGTCCAGCGTGATATCGAAAAATCCTTAAAATTTTATTTATCGGTTGGTAATACGTGCACCGTCTACATTTGGCTGAGTGAAGCCCACCCCGCAAGGCCCGCATCTGTATCAGAACATGCTGACACAGCGTGGACGCTTGTCTTCACACGGTCATGTTGTGTATTCATTTATTTCATGTCAATTTTGTAAAAAAGTAATCGCTCAGTGAAGTGACTTAATCGAAATAATTATAATCCAGGGTAAGATCCATGGCCGCCGCAAACGTATCCGGAGAATATTGCTGACATAATGATAACAAGCAGCGGGACGGCACGTGACGTGACGCTGCTACAGTATCAAATCAGAGCTTCGAGCCTAAGACCAAACCACTGAGACTATTAAGCGAGCCTGTCCCCGTGGTGGGGCGCAGCAGTAGGCTAGTAGGGCGCAGTGGTAGGGCGCGGGGTCAAGTTCAATGGTAGCGCGGCCTCGATATCTGACTATTGTTCACATGCGCTCACCCGGACCCACTGCGGCACGACATTACTTAGGCGGCTCGACGGTTTTGATTTGGCCGGGTTGGATCGTTGTAATCTTAACTATAAGGGTGTTACGTTAGCGTTGTGAATTTGTACCACCACTAAACGAACAGATAACGCACAGAGGTCGCGTTTATTAAAAACGCGCGTAGTCTGCACGCACAAAAAACGCCGAGTGCAAAGGGCCTAACTAACGGAGTCCGCACGAGCACAAGACATTATCATCGGTATCCACGTACAAGTACGCGGCGTAATTACTTTATCTACTTCTCAGTGAGAAAGTCTATCGATAAGGGGAGTTCGCAGCCGAGATGTTTCTAGAACATTGTTAATGATCGAGCGGCGAGTGTCCTCGCGACGCGTGCTGCTGCCGATACTAATACCTCTGTTTCCGCCTAGTATGATGCCAGCACTATCTACTCCACAATCGATACTAGTATCATAGTTTTTACAGATATAATTACGTGTAAAAACTAAAGGAACTTTGAAGAGACCACCACAAGTCCAATAACCTGTGATTGTGTGTTGCGACCTTTGTATAGACTAGTAATCGACTACCGGTACAAACTTTAGACTTTGACCGAATGCTGATTCCGATAAGATGAAGCAGAAAGGTTTGTCGAGGCAGGTCATGTGACTTCATGTCACTGCGTTAGTCATCTACCCGGTGTCACACGTTTTAAGTGACCTTTGTTCTCATTTTGCAATGCGACTGTAATAAGTGCGACATCGGGTAGGAGGAGCACCCTGTCGCCTCGGCACTATTTACGTGCGTTATCGATAGCTGGGTGAGGCCGGTGATAAAATAATGTAGTTTATAGTAAAAACACAGCGGTTGCGGCGCTGCGGCGTTGCGGTTGCGGCGGCGCTCTACATATCTTGGATATGCAGCACTAGCGACCGGCCCCAGCTTTGCTCGGGTAGTTTCTCCATACAAACTTGCAACCCGTACTTTAGAACTTAAAATAATGAATTAAAAAAAACCATTGTTCACCTACGTGATAACAGAAATCGCAAAGGTTGAAGTCAAACTTCAATTGATACATCAGTCAGTCAGTTTTATAATAAAAAAAGCTAGAAAATCACATAAGTCACAGAGATCTTCTTGAAACGTTGACTTCCATTAAACATTGGTAGAGTCCACAACAACATCTATTGCACGAAACGGTCAGCTGGACCGGTGAAATACCACGACCTCACAGAAGACAGGCGCGAAATAGATGTATTCTGCGTTTCGTCTGATGAGTGTAGAGCCTGCCTATTTTTTTTCCTTTTTTCCCTTATAAGGATAAGGTAGGGGAAGGATATGAGGATTGGACGGCGACGGTATGGGGGAACGAGAAATATCATTTTTCCCGTCTATCCCCTCCTCTAAACACATCTGCAAGTCATTTGCTTATTACAGATGGTTACATAATACCAGGTGACCGGCTTGGCCGTTTGCCAACTTGTCCCAGAAAAATGCAAATAAATTACTGCTTTTTAATGAATTTCTTAGTGTACATGACTTAAGGAGGACCGACCGACTCCAGCGTTAATACTTGTGGCAAAGGAGTCCCTTCAGTCAAAACAAATTGATACGCGGTCGCTCTGCTCTAGTTTAAAGCTCACTGTTAATTTCAAAAATAAAATACCTAACAAATCTAAAGATTTCACTTCATAAACTAAAAATTGTTTAGTTAGTTTGATGGCATTACGCTCAATACAAATTGAATACAAATATTCCGCTACGTAGATACAAGCGTGGCTAATAGAAGGCGGGTAAGAAATGCATACACTGCACGGTTGCGGCTCGGAGCGTGCGAGTGCCTCGGCCGGCGTGATAACACGCTGACCTGCGTATAATTCGCGATTGCTCAAAAACTGTTATCGGTGTGGTAGCGCGACTCTTCCGCAGCCTCACGTACACTGATAAGCCGATAGCGGCGATACCGGCGATGCGGCCGCGACACTCATCGTGACATGTCGCTCGTTTGCACAAACGACTACACAACACAACACTTACAATAAATTTAGCGAAGACCAAAAATTATCAATTGATTTTTTATGATAAAATTCTAAGCAACTCACTTGGTATGACGTCATCAGGACCGTTGCTAACTTCGGTGTAGGATGGATAGAAAGAGGATGGAAGGACCCTGGGATCCAGGAAGACGAACTTGTCGGTACCTTACGCAACTAAATGATGTTTGCATCCGAAACGTTACAAAGCGTTAACGTAGTACAGATTCAGTTCGCATGGCCACGTGTCTGGGCGTGGATAGCTTGAACTGCTCGCTGCCTGCTGCTGAATACAGAGTTATCGGTGGTGCCACACAAGATTACCGACGTATAATCGTTTCACTGATAGTGTTTTATATCAAAGTAATCAAACAAAAACTATGTCAAATAACGCACCGAGCATTGTTTCCGGATTTCGAATTAGATAGGTAGTAATGTTATAAAACAATTAGTATTGAATGGAGGAGCGGTGGATACCGCGTGCACTACACCAGATTCTTTTATAAAAGACGGAAACTTGTCCAAATACTTCACCTGGTGAACATGGCTATCGTTACCGTGGGCTTCCACTGACTTAAAATTGTGTTGTCACAAACTTTCTCGCTATCCTTCTTTCTCTACAAACTACCAGGGTGAAATACCACGACCTCACAGAAGACAGCCGTGAAGTAGAGTATTCTGCGTTTCGTCTGATGAGTGAGGTGCCGGAGGTCTAATTCTAGTTTTCTCCCCCTTCCCACCCTTTTCTTATAAGGAAAGGATGGGAAGGGTAAGAAAACTTGAAGGTGGAGGGGATGTATAGGAATTGGAAATAACCATTTTCTGTTTGTCCCCTCCTCTGCCCATTAAAGGGCAACGCGTCTGCAACTCATTAGTTAGTTGCAAATGTCTATGGGTAGCGGTCTCTTGACATCGGGTGAACCGCTTGCTCGTTTGCCACCAAGTAGTATATAAAAAAAAACTGAAATGACGATATATTTTGTGTCAATTAAAACATTGTGTAAGTAAAGGCAGTGTAAACCCACGATTAAAGATGCAAGTTACAAGTGCATTGCAGGTAAATGCGGTTATCTCTCCGAATAAATCAGTCAATGTTTTACGACGCGATATTAAGGGATACGAGGGATGTTAAATTGTCGCGCGAAACCTGTCGGCTAGTTCTGTGCGGTTGACGATGACAGTTGCACAACACGCTAGCTGTACACAATGCAGCCGCGTTGTATGTTTGCGCCGACCTTCCGGTGGACAACAGAGTCGCTACCGGTGAATTTGTAATAATAAACCTGCATAAGCTTTATTAACAACACGTTCGAATACAGCTCAGCAGTGTTCTCCAATGGCGATGTTATATAACTTTAAATGCATTAAAGTAAGAAAGCAATCGAAAGGTGCGTATATATATCTTAGTAACGTAATAAAACACAACGATGGATAATGGATCGCGAATAATTTTACATACTAAACAGCTAGTCGTTTTTTTTATGGAATAAATTGGCAAACGAGCAAGCGGATAGCCTGAAGTTAAGTGAACGTTGCCCATAGACATTTGTAACAAGAAAATATGTTGCAGATACGTTGCCTACCTTTAATGGACAGAGGAGGGTACCTTTAATGGACAGAGGAGGGCATAGACAGGAAAAAGGACATTTCCTTTTTCCCGTTAACCCCCTCCCCGTCCAATCCTCTTCCCGTTCCCATCCTATCCTTACAAGAAAAGGGTGGGAAAGGGAGGACTCAAATTAGGCCTCCGGCACCTCACTCATCAGGCGAAACGCAGAGTACTTCTACTTGACGCTTGTTTCTGTGAGGTCGTGGTACTTCACCGGTCGAGCCGGCCCATTCGGCAACAGATGTTGTTGTTGCGGACTCTACCACTGTTCTTTTTCGCCGCTTCTTTATGATATCAATCCATGACCAGGTAAAGGCCACCTCTAACTCGGTTACATAAGGTGTACTGTATTGCATAACCCTTTAACATTACAACCTCATAAAAATAATAACTAATAACGATATTTATTGTTTCAAGCACTTCGATGTATTACTTAAAGTAGACCTAAGACATTACAATCATCCCAGTTTTAACATTATTCAATTTATTTAAATCGCTGAATTATATTTTACACGTGGACTCTTGGTAGCTGTTAAACCGAATGTTGATACCCGTATCGGTTCCATTGACTGTACTGTAACCTAATTCTTTATTATGTAAACTATACCTCATATTAGTTTTAGTGTTATACCAAACACACTTGTAATCCTAACGTTTTTCCTTGGTTCTAACGTGCGCCGGCGCTATTCTTAATACTAACTGGAATTATTTACTACGAGTATATGATGATCGAGGTTACGACGTAACGAAATAGTTATGAAATCAGTGTACTTTCGTCGGTCCTGAATAAGTGTGTCTAGTTTCAAAGTACAGTTGAAATTCACTGAATAATGATTTAAAAGACTGCCGGCACTCGATCAATGAGCCTGCTAGGTTTGCGAATTGAATCTTAACAAAACCACTACGTCATGTCCATGTTTGATCAATGGTGTTGAAACATAATGTGCACATGTGAGCATGTGTTGTGGCGCGCGTGACGTCATACCTGAGCAGGCCCTCGCGCTGCACCATGTAGCGCAGCGTCTCCCGGATGCTGCCGTTGTGCGACGACCGCAGCGACTGCATGCGCGTCTGCAACAACACACCACCGTCAGCGTCATCAGCGTCAGCTCGCATCTCGCGCCGAGCGGCCGCTCGCGCTGCGGACCCCAAGGTCGGGTTCGAATCCGATATTTTACTATTTTATTTTATTTTAATAGGAAAACGAACAGCTATCTTAAAAAACATGAAATACTTATTTGGTATCTCAAGGCTAATCAAAAGTTTCCACATTACATTTTTCCAGTTTTCATATTACATTGAATAAATTCCTAGTACATTTATATTATTAGGTCACCGTCAGCCACGATGCCCGCTGCTGGACGGAAGCTATCACAAACGCAATAAACTTTAGCAAATCGCTTCTTAGTAAATCGTCATAACTTGCGCCTGTTGTCAATCAATTCTGCGTATGTCGCGAAGAAAAGTACAATTCTGTCTTCTATAAGAAGTATTGATAATATAATCGCACAAAAAACTGACGTCAATAAACGATTCCTACTAAGAACCAAGTAGTCGGGAAGCTTCGTCGGAATGCATAATAAAATGTGAATATATGCATTTTAGCATCAATACACGCTCGGCCGCGATGACGCGGATCAAAGTATTCGATATCGGCGAGCTGGAACTGTGACCTCAGCGATAAAAATACAATTCTCTTGTCCCAATTAATACTTCCTGGTGTTTATGTTTTAAGCATTGCAATGGACCACTTATATATGCGCTGCACAAGGTAGCGATCCAGAAAACAACTACAAAACACCCCAGGTACCTGTACCTGACCCAAAAATATATTAAGGGGGGCACAGAACCGCCCATAAAAAAAACAACTACCACGGTTGATTTCCACCTATGTGCATATCTCGTTTAGCAAAAACAAGCTCGGTTCCGTCTCGACCAGTCTATTAATATTAACAAATCCCAAATTAAAATTAAAATGTATTACAAGCGAATTACCGTAATACCCTGAATAGACGCTTCACATTTAAATACAAGGTTCTTCATTTAGCTATCTTTACTTGTCAAATGGTGACAACCTTAACAATACAAAGAAAATCACACATTCGACAAATCTATCACAATAACCAACAAGATGTGTTTCCGCAACAAACCACTAGCTTGCGCCTAATAATTTGCTGACCGCGCAACTTGTCGGCATGACTCCATCAAAATTATAAACATCTTAATAACAGCCCACCGATGTACAAGCCAGACACATGCGATCAGCGGAGTGTGGTGACATTGAGCCTTCGTATATAACCCCTTGAGCCCACCCGCCATACATTACTCTGCATATCAACGAAATGGGGGACAGGACGGAATTGTACTTCTTCACCCTGGCTATCCTACTGGCGGCAGCGATGGGCATGGACGAGGAGATGGCGGAGCTGGCCCGCATGCTGCGCGAGAGCTGCGCTGAGGAGACCGGCGTGGACGTAAGCCTCATTGATAAGGTCAACGCGGGTGCGGCGCTGATGCCGGACCCCCAGCTGAAGTGCTACATCAAGTGCGTGATGGAGACGGCGGGCATGATGTCTGACGGCGTGATGGACGTGGAGGCGGTCGTGGCAATGTTGCCTGACGACATGCGCGCCAAAAATGAAGCCTCGCTGAGGGCTTGCGGCACACAGCAAGGGGCAGACTACTGCGACACCGCCTACCTCACGCAAGTGTGCTGGCAAAACGCTAACAAGGTGGACTACTTCCTCATATAGTGAGCTTAAAATCACAACGAATACAGTTCAAAATCATAATAAACAATGAATTTATGCAAATTAAACAGTCCAACAATACATATAAAATGTTTACTTTCATTGTGTAATACTACTAAATACTAGTTAATGTACTAATTAAATGTTCTAAAATATTTACATATTTGAATATAAACAATATTGGCATAGATGAGAACAAATATGTGCATTTATTTATTTTATTCAAATCAATACTTAAGTTCAGTATTGAACGTGACTGTATCTATATATTAACAGTTTTCAAAATGTATTGCATGAAACTTTAATTACCCAGTAAGACTAGAATAAACTCTAGTATTTTTTATTCCCTGAGGTCTTGGTACAGTTAGAAGCCTGTGGTACATCTTAGATCCAAGCAGAGCTATATAAAGCTATATATTCAACACAACAAGGGCACAAGAAGTGTCACTGACGGCAAATATCAACGGGCACATATAAATAATTATTTTGGCGGAAGAACCCTCAGGTATCGCATTCCTTTGATGTTTAATGAGATGCCGTCTAAGCTAAGAGTGGAAGAAAACAGAAAGAAATATGCTGCAAGTTATAAAAACTTCTCAATAGTCAAAATCAAAAAAGAGTTTCTAATGTAATGTTTGTTTACTTGTTTTCATTCGAATGTATGTATACCACACGTGACTACAAGTCCACAGTCAAACTGAACAATCAGTTTTGTGGAGCAATTTGTATTCATATAATATTATTAGTAAATAAATAAATTAAAAAAAAATACAGCCTGCCAGAGGTCCTGCTGGTGCCCACTCTGCCACTATTCTGGTTGTAGTATTTGGACATACTTGACCCAGTTGCAATGGAATTCCAAATGCCTAAGCATTAGAAGATAACTTATTCAACAAACTAGTGGCTCGCCCCGGCGTCACACGGATATTTAACAAAAATTATAAATAGAAAATTCTAATGTTTAAAGCGTGTATCAGGGATAATGTAGGATTCTAATGGTGAATGAATTTTTCAAATCTGTTTAGTAGCTTCCGAGCCTATTCAATGCAAGCAAACTAACAATCATATCTTTCCTCTTTAAATTATTAGTATAGACAACACAATCAAAATGTTTATTTTGAACAACATTTGGGTACATTTTCACTGCTTACAATATTCTAAAAAACACATGACCCCAAGTCTTATTATCAGATCTACACTAACCAAAAAATAGAATATGGTAAGGTCAGGTCTTCGTCAATGACTTAAGGAGGACTAAGATAAAAAAACAGATATTCCTGAAGAGTTTCAAATAATTAGGAAATCCATTAGTAGTAGCCCGGTCACACATTTGTAACCCAAAGGAGTAAGCTGAGAACATGGTATTCCATAGCGAGATCCAGGCACACATTTCTATCTTCTACATCCATACATCCGTGCATACTCACTCAACTCATACACTTTAATGAGTTGTACATTTTTTCTCCACAAATGCCCCTTGTTCTTTATGTGGAGCCAACACAACACAACTGCAGGGATGTTCACTACTGTCTAACCCCTATACAAATTTTCTGAAACTTCATCAAAGTAAGGATGGGAGATTGATAGGCAGCATAGCTTCCAGTGTCAAAGTGGAAACAACATCAACTGATCTTTTTCCCTTTACCCAATAATTATTATAATTTTTGTTTTGTTTTTTTTTACTCTGTTTCTATGTAAGTTTCCTCTTGGATGATAGATTTAATTTATTTTTTATTATTAGATAGATTAGATATGAACTAACTAACTAATTAGTAACTAATAAGATAATGATCAAAAATGTTAATCATAGTATTGTATGGTAAGGGTTGCGTATTTGGGTTGTAATTACAGAATACTGAAAAAATAAATCTAAAATATGGGCAACTTTAAGATGCATTTTTTTAATAATCAATTTTGGTAATAAACTGTTTAGAAAAGCCTGCAGTATGCAGGAAGACCTTGAATAAGTAGTTATTGCGGTGTCATCATTAATCAGCATTAAAAAAAACGTAAAGTGAAGGACAACATTGGCGCAACGAGCATGTAAACAACCAACAAGTTGAACCATCAGATAACAATCACTGCCAACCCCGATTGAAGCAAAAAGAAAATAAAAAAATTAAACAATTGAACGGAATATTTCTAGCTTATTTGTGTAACCCGTTGTGAAAGCAGTATGGTTGAGCATAAAATACACAACTGTCAATGTTCGAAAAACAGTCGCGCATTCCTTACGACAGTTAATGTCAATACGAAAGTTTTCTAGGTCTAAGATCAAGGAAAAGAGCGTGTATATATCTTACTGGTCTTTACATAACCCCTAAAAGAAATCTGTGGCGCAACAAACGCGCGAAGCATTGAGGCGCAGGGGCCGTCTAGGTTATGGCTCGATGTGTGTGTAAGGAGCATAGGGTCTGACTCCAGAGCGCGACTCACCTTGACGGAGTCGAGAGGGTACATTATGCAATGCTCCATCACTCCCGCGATAGCTCCAGCTGTCATGTGTGTGACAGAGTTCTGGGTCGGAAGGGTTTCATAGTCCTCAAATTTCATAATACTCACTTAATACTGACACTAAGCTCAAAATAAACACAGAAACCGTTAAATTTGTAGAAGATTTGCTTGATTTACCAATTTACCAGTGTCATTTTTCTACACTATTTTTGTCACTAAGTCATCGGAAATTTAGAACGAACAATCAAAATTGATTCACTGGTGCGATACGATTAGCACGCGCGGCAACCAACGACAGAGTTGCCAGTTTTGTCCGAGAGAGCTTAGTGCTACATCTACAACTAAGTAAGCGCTTATCAACTCGCTACGTAGTATGTTATCATTATCTACGCACTCTTACTTCAGTCAAATTTCACCTAATGACATAACACACAGCGCTAGATTATGTAAGAGCTATAATATTTCTTAGCAAATTTAAAAGTAATAAGGGTACAATGTTGGTATAGGTGTTTTTATTTTTTTATATAAGCAGTAAATCATTACCGGCCCTTTGTGTTTTACATATATGATAGTGGTGCTTGTTAAATAAATAAAAACTGTTCCTTGATGAACATTTAAATAATGAAACTACTTAAAGTTATTAAAAATTAGCACGCAACACATTGGCTGTCAAAGTCACATCATAGAACATAAAATGACAGTTCTCACTGGTACTGCACTTGTAAAAAACACAATTTTACTCACTTTAATACAAGTAGCTATAGACAACTTCATTGAATCATTAAAAATATAAACTGTTTTAGCAACTAAAGGCAACACTCTACAGATGACATCATCGAATAAGGAAACATTATTTTCTTTGTTGTAATGGCGTGATTCCATATTTGTTGACTAAACTTTCACTGTTATGTTATCGTCACTAATAAAAGATTCTATAGATTTTCGGTTGAAGTTTCTTTTTAGTATACAATGTTATCAACTTTCCGTTATGATTAGCTGTATTTCGACGACTGTATAACAACAACGCGATGTAGTAGCTTTAGGTTATGTTAAATTTCGGATATTGGCAAGAACGAAAATGTTTGAGTTGAAAATATATTTATTTTCTTGCAATTTATTACATTTATATCTTATATATTAAAGAATATTGACCATTTGGGTACAGACGTTCCTTTGCCAATTTATTACTTCGAGTAGCATAACTTACCTCTGTTGACATCTCTAAAGTCATCTATTTACTATTTCGCATTTAGTACGAGAGCGCTATGGAATTGCGTTATGTATTCAAGGTATCCAAGTCCTACACAAACATACCTGGTCCACCTGGCACCTATCCTTTTTCATTACTTTCTTATGCATTCCAAGCATTTTACCACCATTCGTAAAGTGCAGAACAAAATATTGGAATAATTAACCGGTATCAGACTTACCTGCGCGGGCGATGTCTTCTGTTTAAAGCAAAATGTCATGGCGTTATTACATAAAGAATATACCATTTGAAATAAATGAAACAACGGTGAAATATAGTCGGAAATGCAATTTTTATTACTTTGAAAGCATAGTCTTTACATAAAATCACCTGTGGACCGGTCTCACTCGCATCCCTCGCGACACAACAACTACACGCGGCTGCACACGACGCACCAACTCTTCGTACAGCGCTATACGGTACGACAATAATCTTTATTTACAGCCTGTTACAGTTCAGATAACGTGAAGCTATCCGCTCTGCCGCGCTTGTGGATGTCCGTGTGCCAGCTTGTAGCTGAGGCGGATTGTTCTTTAACAGTTGCGAATTCAGCTCAGACGTTTTGCATATATATTTATACCTATATAAGTCGAATCCTAGCCCACTTTCACCGCTTAACAATCTCTAAGTGCTGACAAGCCGTCTTTTACCGCGCCATCCTGCACACATACATGGTAACAAATTAGGCACTTGCAGAGCACATTCACACGCCAAGCACTACACCGCATCCACTCCAGCGTTACATCGCTAAAATAACATTAAAAACAATAAGTAGTGATACTGCGCGGCCGCGCGGCGCCCCGCTCACTTTAAAAATACCTTTAATTTCATTATTATTGAATCATTTACTGATCAAGTTTATTTTAAATCATTATTTGTGGGTAAAATAAAAAGATAGTTCGTATGTGTATTTTTTAACTAATCCCTCACTCTCCCCCCGCGCCGCCCTGCGCCTCCCCGCGCCGCCCTGCGCCTCCCCGCGCCGCACGGCCGCCGGTATAGCTGCCGTTACACTATGATACAGTACTCATTTAGACTAACACAAAATATGTTTTCCCTTACAGTAATCATATATTTGGTTCTCACTAAAGTAAGCGATTAAAACGTCGCGGCGGCACGCAGCTGCCACGCGCCCACGCACGTACACACACACACACACACATTTCAACAGAAACACATACTTTCGTTCTATAAACCTTACGAAATAGGATAATCAAAATATCTATACACTGTGGTATTAGGCATGAGGGTACGTGGAGATAGTTGCCAGGTTTATTTCCAACGATTTTACGATAAAATGTTTTGTATATTGCGCTTGCGCAGCGAGACTTTATCGTCCAGCGTATGAAGAATGATATGAACACTTGACTCTTGCGGTGTTGATGCAGACCGTGGACATACGAAATGGATATTGTATGATCAGGCACAGTCACGTTCTGCGGCCGACTTGTTGGATGGCCGATGGATTATGTGCGCACTGTCCAGCCTATGTATTCATTAGCCGCGGCAGTTTGCGATGTCTCCGGATGCCCTACGCTGCGCCGCTGCTGCGCAGCATTCGTATAGAGCCCGGATACTCTGTCGGTTTTTAACCTATGAGTCATTCACTTACATACGTTCACTCCATGCAGACCGACAGTTCTATGAACTCTCGAATATACCTAAATACGAGGAAAAATCCCACCGCATACAAACTAGATATTATGTGAAGAGTTATTATAATATCATCCATGTATTAAATTAAATAGAATTATATGTATCGAAGGAAGCGTCGGGCGGCGCCGGAGCGACCCGCTCGCCCCCGCGCGCCTCCGCTCGCCCCCGCGCGCCTCCGCTCGCCCCCGCGCGCCACCGCTCGCCCCCGCGCGCGCGCCCGTAAGCGTACGTCTCTGTTTGTTTAGGAAGTAACGTTGAACTGTCTATATCTACCTTACAAAGAATATAAATATACAATATAACAGAATACAAAAAAAACCTATTAGCTGCACTAGTTTCAACGATTGCAAAACTTTATGTATACTGGCATAACTTTTTTTGCGGTAGCGTTGGCCGGGGGAGGGGGACGGGAGGAAGGCGGCGGGGACGCGCCTATGAAACTTGGCCCGAGTAAAATTAAAAATATTAACATTCATAGATATAAAATTATGCCGAATAAATAAGTCAACGTACTGACAAGTACGCGTGTTGTAAAATGGTCGTACGATCGCCGTACGCGCGCCTGGCGGCATATCGCTCGCTCGCTTGCTCGGGATTGATATAATATTGCTTTCTCTTTCTTACAAATATAATTGAATGCTTTTGTTAATTGTATGCTAGCATCTATTGCTTATTATCTTAGACAACTTTTTAATTTTGATATCAAATACATATTTATTAAATTAAAGTTGCAATAATTATCTCTTTAAACGATAGCATACGTAAGCGGAGTGAGAACTAAACTAAACATTTAGATGGTGAAACTCATCTGCCGCTTTCCCAACATTAAGAGGCACGAATTGTTATCCCGAGCTACGCGCACACATTCGAAGGATCGTCGTTTCTGTTACAAGCGCCGGAGTTCCCAAGAACCGAGGGCCGCAGGTCGTGGCGGCCGGGGACGAGCCTAGGTCTGGGCCCAAGCTAGAAGAGGCGAGCGCGCCTCTTGAGCTCGTTGCGGCGCCACTGCGGTAGCCGGTAGAACTCCGCACGCGTCACCTGCAGGATCGCCTCGAACTCCACGTCCGACAGATGGCGCTGCGCACAAACATAACACACACTATTACAAGGCACGCCTCTTTTATTGTTGCCTCGAAAATCTATAACATGCATGTACATTTTACTTTGAACAAAATTTTTTAAGACCATAGAAAATTATGTAGAGCTCGTCTATCTTCCTTCCTAGAATCTCTACAAAAACCTAATAATATAATAATGGTACCTAACAAGAGTGAGGCCGGGTGCACACACGCGAGCACATAGATTCCGTCACATAGCTGTACGCACTGTTAATAAGTACTCGTGTCGACTCACTTCTAGATTGAGACGATCTACGTCAGGCGGCAGGCGGTAGTTGGTGATGAGCAGCAGGTGGTAGGGGTAGAGCTTGGCGGGCTCATGCAGCAAGTGCGAAGTGGCCATGTTGGGCAGCGAGCGTCGCACGCCGCCGCCGCGCGGGCCCACGCCGCCTACGCCACCGACGCCGCTCACACTGCTCACCACCGCGCCGCCCACCGCGCTGCCACCGCGCACCACTACTCCTCCCTCCGTACTCTGCAAAATAAGACACACAACGTTATGTAGATACAATATCATCGCGAGGCGGCAGCTTGTCAATGCCTTTTTAAAACATGTCTCATCTCGCACGAGGGCGTTACCAGTCCACCCCTGTAAATCTCATTAAAGGTCCGTTAGAAAGGGAAAGTGACCCGGTATGTGGGCCCGATCATTCTTATTGATTATGCCAGAGTTCCAGCCCGCCGCTGTACTCACAGTTAACACGTTGCATACAAACTTCTGCGACCGACAATGAGAACATCCCCGCTGTTATAATTTATTGTTCCGCAGGTCTACACTCACCACAGCACTCCTGTCCACGTCCGTGATGGAGCCGGCAGATACTGAAACACACACGCACAACTCTTACCATTTTATCAATTATAGTATTATACGATAAAGCGTGTGACATTTTAAACTGAATCTACTGTTACTTTTATATTAGATATGCAAATAAAGCCCATGAAATATTCACAAAGTACTGCTTATTAGTAAAGACCAGAATACTACAGAATAGTAACAATAAGAAAACAATAAGGTAACTATAGCGGGGTTCGCTGCAGCTCAAGCCTCGCTAATGAAATAAACAACAAGCCTGCTGCGGCGTTCGGCCTATATGAGGTGAGGAAGTGCGATGCTGTCAGTGTATAGGACTAGTACCGGGTTTGTACCGCACAAGGTGTATGAAATGCAAAAAAGCAAATGATGCGTAAACTATCAAACCCTGGCAAAGTATCCTATGCGAGGTAACAAGATGATGGGCCAACGCTAGCGGTTTATTTGATGTGGAATGTATTCGCAGTGGTTACATCCGACTCGAAGGACCAAAAATATAGTTAAGGTGACGTGTAATGTGGTATATGTGTATACGTGAGAAGCGACATGACAAGAGTGCTACTGTCCTCTCCGGCGCGCGTGTCCGGCGAGCGGGGCCACTTACTGCAGAGGTCCGTCCGCACTGCGCGCATACAACATCAACATTAACAGCTACTCACACACGGTCACTCATAAATTTATACAATATTTAATTGTCTCTTGTCTTCTTCTGTACTATTGTCACGTATAAATCATTAACAATACTAACTAGATAGAAACACAAAAAATGTGTACAAAGAGACTAAACTTCAAGATTCGTTTTAATTGTGTTGTATATTGTACTTGAATATTGTGGCGAGTTGAGTTCTTGATTAGAGAAACATCTCCAATGTACCTAGCACAAACATCGACTGTAATCATTCCGATTGATTAAATTAAGGAAAACAAATTCGATAAGTAAGTTTATCTACATCAGATTCTCAAGGAAGCTTTACCAGCAGATGGCGCTTTCCTAATTTACTTGTAATCAATGCGAAAGGTATTTGCACCGATCGTCCCGCTAGTTTTGCTAGGTATATTTGTTTATCGTCTTGAAATAATTTAAGTAGTCAACATTTGGTCGTCAACTGAGTTGTTAAATGTGTTATATGAAGGTGTACTCACTGTCTGACTTGCCGCTGCTGAAGTCGGTGCTGTGCGTTTTGTCGCCCAGCCCGCTGAACGTGAAGTCACCCTGCAACCCACAACCATGTCTGGTCAGTTTCATACATTGGAAAATGTGTACATGCTCAGTACGTAAAGATGTCGCTACGAGTAAGCATCCCCCATGAAAAAGTAAATCATATTAAAAGCACAAGTAAACCGCCATGTGACTTGCTTTGTTTTAGGTCAGTGATTTATTTCCGTTTATTCTTCAAAGTGTTCAATGATTACTGAACAATACATGAATTTATAAAAACATTTATTTCATACAACGGAACGGAGGTCACTCTTCAAATTAAATATGGCCAATTCACGGCAGATGGCCGAGGTAAAACGACGCCGCAGCGCGCAGGCGGCGCTAGGGGCGCTAATCTAACAATTTAACTTTATAGCAAAGAGATAATAATATACTTACAATTTATAGGGTGGGTAGTTTTTACGTAGGTCGGTAACGGTAGGTGCCTGCCTACCTATTTCAGTTATGTTCGTTCTTTGTAAATAGTGTCATTTATAATTTCCACGTGAAGTGCCATCTAGTAAGTATTCCTAGTAAATAACATACTGACAATCGTAGAACTCGTTGTAGTACCAAGCTCGCGCCACGGGCGCCCGCGCCGCGCCACTTAGTGTGGGGTCAAATCGACCAAGGGGATTGTCCCTCTGTTGCACGTAGTATATTATTATCTCTGTGCCACAACTGACTGTCGATAAAACTTATGAAACTCAGGAAGCTCCGAAACAAACCAGTGCGACGAACAATAATTAAACTTGTGTGACGATATCAATTTATATGTTTTCCGACGCCACGCGTCCAATAATGCTTTTAGTAATCCTGTGTTGTCACACTTTGAATGGAAGAACAAATAGAAGAATCTGGCCATTGATTTGTGCACAGGTTGAGCGCACTAGCTTGTAGCTCTTTCATGCTCGTTTAGACTATCTGTGTATACATACAATGCATCGATATAACTGCTTTATTCCTAATCTTGACCATTGGTGCGTTTTGAACGGGTTACAGCAGAAATTTACAAATTATGCCCGTAGCCAACAGAATGAGATAACTGACAGACGACAGTGTTGCCATTAGTTTACATTCTAGTTACCCGTTTTTTCTAAAACAGCCTAGAGGTGGATCCCAAGATTGAAATTTTTTGTTAAGAGCGAGTCTGCGCTCAGCGGGTTAGGAATGTAAATACACACAATGTTCAAACTTTTAAAAAATATCTACATGCTGACATCGTCGTTGTTTTGAAATTCAGTTTATAGTCTCTTCAATCTCTCTTAAGCGGGGCGCGTCGGTACAAAGATTTTTTATAATTATAGGTACTCGTTTGAATTAGTTTAACACTAACGATATCACCGTACAACGGACGACACAAGTATTGTGATACTCACAGCGGTGCTGGAGGAGAAGGTGTGCGACCTGGCGGCGAGCCCGTACCCGGGCCGTGGCGCCGCACGCAGCGACGACACCACTGTAACACTCTCGCTCTAGTCTATCCGCCTTTGACTCTGCCAACCCCACTCGCTACGCCCTAGCCTTACACTATCAACTTATTCTAACTTAAAACTAGAACGATCACACTTGATACAACAAACGTGTTTCGAACTGCTTAACTAATGAAAAATGAAACCGGGATCCGACCGCCGTCGACGACTCGACACGATTTAAACTCGGTATCGATATGCTATCGATTAAAATTCGAAATGAATCTGTATTTGTTGTGGGACGGTGGTGACGGTCGAGTTGCCGACTGGTTGTGGTCGGGTCCGCATTACCTGACTGAGGTGCGCGAGCCGTGCGCCCGGCGGCAGCGTGCTGCTGCGCCCCCCGCCCCCGCCGCCAACCCCTCCTGGCCCGCAACACACACGCAACATACAGCTAACGTACACACTACGCACTACAACTGCGCGAACATGCCTCTACGCCACTTACAAAATACATCATAAAGATTACTAAAGTTCAGATACGAGTACGAGTCGGCTATCTTTGTTATTTGGCATGTGTGTAGAGGTCGAGTCATGCACAAAAAGACATACGCATGATGCCTTCATTGATTTAAAAAAAAAACTAGATCGTCACTTAAGCAAGTGAAGAGAGAGCTTAGTTCTTGCACTCCAAGCGGTGCAGACCTGGTTGCATTTTATATTTATTCCTCGAATATATTTAACAAAGGGTAATGAAGACACCATTACAACCTACAATATTTCGGCCGTCACAAAACTTCTAGTGTGACAACTTTTTATAGCTTTTTTAAATTT
The DNA here is from genome assembly GCA_029849275.1 of Papilio elwesi. Lineage (NCBI taxonomy): Eukaryota > Metazoa > Arthropoda > Insecta > Lepidoptera > Papilionidae > Papilio > Papilio elwesi. Next base: position 7,119,241 of record CM056710.1, on the reverse strand, counting down.
ACAAATCATAATTATACTCGTATTAGATTGTTCGCCTCAAGATATGTTGAAGCTGTGCGACGGCGCGCGTGCAGACACAAAGTAACGTCGCAGCTGAACGCTGACACTGAATTATATTTCAAATTTAAATAACATAAAATAATTGACGAACGGGAATAAAATAATATAAATAAGCAATCAAAATTAAACGAAACGCAAGAGAGGACCACATGAAATACCAACCAGTCCCCCAAGCGACGGGACAACTTTATAACACATACATACTATGAAAAATACATAGAAATAAAATATAATGGTGATGGAATTGTATGAATAGATTAAATTAATAGACAGTATTAGAAGGCCTGCGTTCAACAAAAATGTACAATATACATAGATATGTGGATAGATTACTTTGTTCTCGTATGAGATACAGTGTAAAATAAATGAAGGGGGGAATGGAGGGAAAGGGGATGCATATGGAAAAGGGGGAGAGGGGTTTAGAATAGGTATGTCAGCATGCATCAAGCGTCACAAGACTACGACCACATCGACGTGCATCGATCGAAGATAAACTTTACAACTTCAAAGTACTAGAGGCCACCCGCAAGCTGAACGCTTCGCATAAACATTTAAGTACAGTGTATGTAAAAGAGTGATTGACTGATAAATCAATGCACAGGTCAAGCTACTGGGCCTAGAGACTTGGAGTTTTGCAAAGATTTCTGTCATTAATACAATTTTAAAGACGAGAAACTATCCATGCGAAGTCGGGGCGGGTCACTAGTATATAGGAAAATTAGTAAAGAGGTCTCGATAGACCGTCGGCGCTCGGAACAGATTCTGTTTGTATTACGTCTCGCCAGACAGAACCGTTGCCAACATATGTGCAGTTACTTTAGCATTTTCTTCAAGAGGTTCAAATCGAAGACGATGCAGTAAATCTTTATTGGCTAATGCCATTCTTTTTTATTTTGTTATTCTTTCTTAGGTGAAAGTAAAATATTTATTACATGAGCTCACGCCAGTAACTCAAAGGGTAGGCGGAGGTTTATCTTATTTTTAACCGACTTCAAAAGGAGATTATCAATTCGACTGTATGTTTTTTTAAACTATAACACTTGCGTATAAATTTTAGCATGCAAGCATCCTGACAGAGCATGCGACAAGCACAGAACACAAGTGTGAGCTCACCTCGCGCGGTCGCCGGCTCGAGCACGCAGTACCGGTCACAATTCACCAAGTCACTTTGTTCAGTGGGTCGCTTCGGTATAATACTTACATTGATATTTAAGATTTGTATCGTCTCTTTAAATAAATGTTCTAGGACACAATAGCAAATGGCCAAACAAACACACAAAGTGACCGGATAGATTTAGAAACGTTTTTGTATTAAGCCGAAACGACTGTATATACTAAGAGCTAGCGGTAAGGTATGACCTAGGGAAGTGCGAGGCGCGAGGCACGAGGCTGAGCAACGGTCAATACCGTCCCACGAGGACATCGTAAACAGTGACAATACGGGAACTGAGAGACCGCACTGTGCCCGGTACCTCACACTTCGCCCACTAGCGGCACTCGAGTTCTCAATGCAATTAAATTAAAAATTCCTGTTAAACGACACAACATATATAATAATTAACATTGCAAGAGAAGTCGAGGGGATACGGTCTTATATGTAAATACACCCAAAGTTAATTGCATAATATTAATGTTAAACGACATAGAAGTAGTTGGAGAGCCGTCTGCGTGTACCACGTCGCTACAGACAGACAGCACGCGGATTGTTGTTACAAGTGATGTTAGCAGAAACATACCTCTATATATATTTATAAATTATATGATGACGTTAGAATGAATTTATAAATGTATTGTTGTGTATTAAATTGATTTCATAAATGTGTGCAAATTTTACAACAGAGTTGTGTAGGCAGGAGTTGGTGCGTGGCTGTAGGTTAGTACAAATGGCTTCTCTCTTTGTAGGTAGTCTGTAAAGAGACTGCCACTGACAATATCAATGAGATAAACATAGTGAGGCGCACTGTTCATGTCTGTATGCATGTGTTCTGTGTGTGCGTGCTGCGTACCGTTGTATGTGGGCAGGTGCGCGGGGTCGGCGGAGGCGCGGTGGTCGCGGTGGTCGCGGCGATCGCGGTGGTCGAGCGAGCGCGAGGGCGAAGCGCCCACCGGCGACGAGTAGCGCAGCCGCGGCACCGCCTCGCGCGCTGCGGACGGCGTCCTGACCACACGACACACGCACATCAAACTCTTATAACTCAGAATTCTTGAAGTTGACACAGCGGCACATTCCGTCAATTACTGAAAAAGTAAAATAGTAAACAAAGCCAGTGCTAAAGCAATAGTAACCTGCTCGCATTCCTCGGGTCTAAGTTTTGTTTCTTCCACTGCTGTAGTTTCTCCCGCTCCTTGACTTCCTTCAGAAACACCTGGAAACACGTATATTTTAAAATCAAATATTAGTTCCGCAGCCGCGGTTCGTTCTGAGAGTGTGGGGTTTCAGTGTCAGGAGGCTGATTTGAGATGAGGCTAAATGTATTGCGACTCTCTCGTGAGAGTCTCTCGGGCCGTTACTTGATTACTATGTAACAAATATTAACGTTCAAACAATTACAAGGAACAGTAATCTCATTCCTTTCATTAATGACGTCAGCTTTTTGTTAATTTATTCACTTCCACTGTACACCCCTATCATATCCCACGGGTTTAAATGCTATTCCAGATTATAATCTATCTTTGTGCCAAATTTCATCGAGATCCGTTAAGAGCTTAGGGTGCAGCAGTAACAAAAATCCATCCAAACTTTCGCATTTATAATATTAAATTAAGATGAGATCGGACAACAATAGTTGTATAGTATACCTGCGCGATGCCGCTCTCGATCTTGGCGAGCTCGTGCTCCTCGCGGCGCAGCTTGTGGTCGACGCCGTTGTGTCCGTTGTGCCGGCCGTCCTCCTCGTCGCTGTCCGGCACGCCCTTGTACGTGTCCGACCACCGCCGGCGACGTTCTGACCAACACACACCAGCTATCTTAATGCCATGAGCTTGTTACACAACCGAATTAATGTCACAATCGCAGACAATGATTACAGACAATCTATAAACCTTTTCCTTGGTAATCAACATTTTTCATCCAAACGGATTACAGAAGCAATAAAAATTAAGATTTACGAAAATCTCAACATCGAGACACAATTTGACACCAACGCCATCTTTTGTTACCGCTTGCATAAGCTCACCGGGGTCCGTGTAGGGGTAGGGCGGCGCGGGGAAGTCGTCGCGCTCGATCTTGGGCTTGGTGCCGGGCGGTGGCTTGTAGGCCGACGGGTAATGCGACAGCTCGATGGGCTCCTGCAAAGCGCATCATGCTTTAGGCTGATTGATTATGCTATATACTTATATTGGCAAAAGGTGGTTAAGTATGGTTTGTACCTCGTTGTTCATATGCGGCGACTTGGGGCGCGGCGTCTCGCTGCGCATGGAGTCCACGAGTACGCGCATGCCGGGCCGCGAGGAGGCTTTGCTGCCGGCGCGCGAGCTGGCGCGCGTGCTCGCGGACGCTGCGCAGACACAATGTTAACGATAGCTGTGTCATTCTGTGCTAGAGACATCTAGCATGATCTTAATAACAAGTGGACGAGCGCTGAGCTTGTGACTCACAGGGCGGGCGGTGGAAGTGCGGCGAGGTGGGCGGGCGGTCGTAGGGCTGCACGCAGCGGCGCAGCGTGGCGGGCTCGCCGGCCAGGTACGAGTACGTGGTGATGCGGTGCGGGGAGGAGCCGCCCGAGTGGTCGCCGCGGTCGCTGCGCAGCGCCAGCCCCGGCGACACGCCGCGGTAGCCGTACTGAAATACACCGTACACTCACACAAATAATTACACTGTACCATAACCAGAGAATATGAAATTAAACAAAATATAGTAGAAAACATTTGAGCAGAGTAAATAAGGCATTTATTTTGTCTCAATCAAGTATTTCCTTTGATTCACTTTTTGTCAATATGAAACGGCACCTTGGCGCGGGCGTGGTTTCTCATTGACAACAACTTAGACACAATAAAATGAAAATTGAACAAAAGTATAAGAAAATAAAGTTAAAAAAAACGATGACTTTAAGTAAATTTAATTGCACTTATTTTTGATTTAAGGAATTATAAAGACGGGTGGATCTAGATATGAAACTTCTTTATTTTCAAACAACGCTGGAGACAATAAAAAATAAGTAAAATAAAAATAACGGACCTTCCTGGTGAGGCTACTGTAAGGGCTGCAGTAGGAGCCGTTGACGCTGGGCGTGCGCGAGCGCAGCGAGAACTGTAGCATAACGCACACGGTCACTACACGTCATATCCCCCTCCTCTACCACTCCCCCCGGATATAAAGTAGATGAACTATAACTGGGACGTAGGATAAAGCAGGGATCGGTGTTAATAAAGGAATATTTTGGACAATGGGATAACTAGAGCCGATTTCAATTAATGGGGATAATAAAGAAAAACTATAATGTTGTATTAATTAACTTAAAAATAAAAATTAATTTAAAGAAGAAATAATTAATATAAATTAAAACAACAAAATGCGTGTGTGTCAATCTAATGTCAGAAACGATTCATTATATTTATATGAAGTGTTGACGAGGCGACGAGGAGGCGTTGGTGTGCCCGTGTGTCTAGGTGTACCTGCAACTCAGAACAGGCGCGGTCGAGCGCGAGCGGGTCGTTGGGCGCGGGCCCGCAGCGCGGGTGCCAGATGGCGGCGCCCTGCAGGAACATCTCCTCGCCGTCGCCGAACGGGTCGCCGCACTTGCTGCAGCGCGCACACGTCGGGTGGAAGTGGTGGTTCTCGCCCGCCTACAACATTACAATATAACAGATGACAATGACCTAATCTTAATAGAGTACTACTAGTATAAAGAGTGATCGCGTCGTGCACTGACCTGCAGCACCTTGCCGGAAATGTACCGCTGGCAGTAGGCGCAGCGCACCCCGTATAGCCGCTGGTAGTCGCGCTCGCAGTAGGGCACGCCGCCGCGGCCCATATACTCTCCGCGCAGCACGCAGCCGCACTCGCCGCACGCGAAGCACCACGTGTGCCATTGTCTGCACCAGAGACACAAACAAACTAATTCAGCAACTCAGAACCTCAAGTAGGAGACATGAACTTTGGGTTAACATCAGGTCGAATACGAAATACAAAAGTTTCGTTGGTTTTTAATATTACTTTCTGCCGCAGTACATTCCTGACCTTTTGCCACAGCGACCACTTTACAATACTTTTTCGATTCTCATATCGTTAGTAACAATTGTGCTATCATCCACATATTTTGGAACTCATGGATGGTCTTAATGAAATATGACCTCGAACACTTCCTTGCGGAACGCTAACTTTGACTTGTCCATGCTTCATTACCTTTTCTTTCGCAGTTATCATGCTATGGATAATTGGAAGTACAAAAATTGATTTGATAATATAATACTTAATTGAAGCTCAGATTTTTATTCCTTTCAAATTATCACACGCTGCGACCTTCTTGAACGCTCTTCTGAAGTCAAAGATTACTAAAGTATCGTTATTATTTCCAATTTGAGATAAGTTATTTGGTAATTATATCAAAAGATTTATAAATAAGGTAGCTAACGTAATGAATACATAAGTCATAGACGAACTAATCATTTTTCACTTTTCATATGTTAGAACCCTCATTGGATAACTTGTCAAATGTCAACAAACCGCTGGGCCTCAGAGTGGTAACAATTTGCCGGCCGATTGGAACTTAGATCGAGTGCGGTTGTCGAACAAAACGCGGCAGCGCTCGTGGCGCACGTGGCGCACGTGGCGCACGTGGCGCACGTGGCGCACGTGGCGAGACACAAAGGTTCGCACTCATAAGGTTTCCTAAGCGCACGCGGTTTATACCGTTTACAACGAACAAGGTTAACACTTACATATCGATCAGTGCATATTGGATTTCTTATATTTAAATTGATTTACAATTTTCAGCCATTTCTGAAGTCGATTTAAAAATAATGAGGAATTAATAATAGCTTAGCTTCATAAATTAATAGTCAATATAACTAATGGTAGTACTAATGAATAACAATATAGTTATATGAATTCGCAAAGTTGATATAATTGGGCACGAGGCCGCTAGATGTTGAAAAAGACGATTGAAAGCCGTGTCCTGAGTGAGATAACTGACCTGTCCAAGGCGACTAGCGCCTGCCCCTCGGAGAGTTCCTGTCCGCAGCCCGCGCACTCTGAAAAATAAATAGTGCCATAATACATGTTAGTAAGACGATTGCGCTTGGCGCTTAACCGAGACTCATATTCAAGTTTCAATTCTTTCAATAGCGCGATTGAAATTATCTTGCATCACGTTGCCTCAAATAAACAATAAATACCCGTAAATCAAGAGGGTGGACGGAAATTTATTATTGTTATTTGGTACGGTCCTGACAGACTCGTTTATTTACATCCATAGGTCTACATACACTTTCAAACGCATATTCTTAAAAGCCCAAACAAGCTTTAATAAGAAGTGAGTTTTAATGTATTATTAAGTCACTACTCCTGACGGCATAGAGTTGAATTCTTATGCCGTTTAGATGTTTAAAATAAGTACTAATATGCGACGACAAAACAAGTAAATCGAAGGAGAATGCTATTTAATGTTCATATTTGAAAAGCGTCGTGCGCTGACACAAGTGTGTGCGGCACAATGCGCTCGCCGCGTCCGCCCTGTGAATTGGTCTGCCGGACAGCGCAATACATTCAGTACAATACATTAGCTGCGTGTTGTTCACTGGATGTAAAGTGACTAACACAGCCCATGGGCATTCGCAACAAGAGAGTTGTAAATACGTTGCCTACCTTTGTTTTGTGTAAACAGGATAATTATTTTCCTATCTATACCCTTCCCTTCCCTTCCCATTCTATTCTTTTCTCATCTCCTACTTTTCCCATCCTTCCCTTGTTAGAAAGAGAACTGGAATTGGTCCAATGGCACCTCACTCACCAGACAAAACGCAGAATACTTCTACTTGCCGCCTGTCTTTTTAGAGATCGTGGTATTTTACTGGTCGAGACGTTGCTGCTGCCATCGTACCGCCGTATCCCTCATAGCATTGGTAGTGTTTTGTATGGTAGGCATCGTGTATGTGTAAACTGTATGAAGTTTACCATTAGGGTCCGGTTGGCGCTGATCGACGTCATCCCTGTCCGGGGAGGCGGGCGAGCCGGGGGAGCGCGGGGAGCGGGGCGAGTCGGGCGATCCGGGCGAGGTGGGAGAGGCCGGTGTGCCGGGGGAGGCGGCAGTGCGCGCCGTGTGTCGCTGCGGCGCCGCGCACCCAACGCAGATCACCTCCGACCCAGTGTACGTCACCTTCTCGCCGGAGGGGAAGGCGCGCCTGAAAAACGATATAAGCAACTTTGAGTAAGGTAACAAGTTGTAGCATACGGAGTCGTCGAAAATATAAGAAATGCAAGATGCATGGCTCTGTGGCATATTTTCATGATTGAAATAAAAATGTGGAGTTCCGGAGACTACCGCAGGACTATTAAAAAAGAGGGACTCTCCTCACCTAAGCTCCCTGGCAGTTTAGACCGTTATCGTTATGCAATAATCGCTGAGTAATGGACGGCAGGCAACCTGACAAGCCGAAGACTGCTGGCAGACTGTATGGGTCAAGCAACAATTGGTGCCGCTGGCTTTGATTTCGTTACATTATATACAAGTGCTAGGTTTCTTTTAAAGAGTTGGAGCATTAACGATAGCATTGTGTACGATGGTACAGTGGGTAACGGTACTGACTTGCATCTCGCACATGTGAAGCACTTCTGGTGGTAGGTGTTGCCGAGCGCGCTCACCACCTCGCCCTCCACGTACTGGCCGCACGCAGCGCACCGCGTGCCAAACGCACGCTGGTAGTCCTGAACACAAGAAATACATTACTTTTGCTACATGTTTACGTTATGATACACGAATATACAAAATATCCGAATAAGTAACGGCTGTACAACATCATCTATTCTGTGTTTTGTTCCGGACATTTCAATAAAAACTTTTTTCCTTTTTGATATTATGAGTGTACCATTTCCTTTGCTTTCAGGATCTTCTTAAGCATTTGCTATGACGTTTAACTTGAATTCAGATGATTATTAAAAATTGAGATCGTGTGAGACGAGTTCGACCGCCGTTCTGATGAATATGTTCAAATAATTAATTACAATACTACAAGAGACGGTCACAAGATGGTCGGCTCGAGCCGCGAGACAAAGCTCTTGTAAATATTTACGCAATTACGAAATGAGGTTATTGTTCTATTATTTAAAACCCCCATCGCACCGTCACACGCCAACCAGCTAAATAACTTACGACTTTACCCAGCGTCATACAACATACTGTATGTATCTACATTTATGAGTCACTCGTCACATACGAACAAATAATTCATCCGAGTTTTGCGGATAATGCGATTAAAATTAGAAGTAAAGTTGGATGTTAACATAAACATTTTACAAAACATTGGCGGACTGCTTAAGGAATATCGAATAGCATCTGCTATGTTGTAGCAGTCACCAGTCTTACGGTGTCCAATTTTGATAACATAAAGGTGATCATTTTCATATTGTGTTGTGAACTTTAATGGTTTAAATCATAACAAACTTTGCCACCGAAAGCGTCTGTTAGTGGCTACTATCCGTGTCAACTCACGACCTGTCGTCTTGCGGTATTCACAGATATGACTTAACATCTTTGAATAAAATATCATATTCCTTCCTTAAAAGTCGTCAAATAAACTGAGGTTACTCTGGTGTTGAAGATGTTTACGGCGGCGGTGGAGGTTGTTCGTGCCTCCTTGTCTTATTAGTAGATCGTAATGTGTTGTGGTAAAGAAGTAAAAGTCAATAGGTAGTGGGTAGTGGGTAGTCACTTGTGGGCAGTAGTAGTGTCCGTCCTTGCAGAAGAAGCCGCCGCGTGCCAGCGAGGCGGAGCAGGTGCGGCAGGTGAAGCAAGCCGTGTGGAAGTACTTGTCGGTGACGCGCAGCACCTCGCCGCTGCACTTGCCGCCGCACGCGCCGCACACCACCTTGCCTGCACACAAACACACAAACACACATCACTACATTGTAGATACTTAGTAACAAGTTGCTGCTGTCTCGAAATAAGCTTTGAACTTTCTTTTGAAGTGGCTTAGTGTTGACCTGAGGATCAACCCTACACATTAATTTAATAATATTGAATTGGACATAGATTTCAAGGAATTCATTGTTAGTCAAATTGTCCCGTACTTCCGTCCGCTGCCAGTACACTCTGCGTCACAAGTGGCAGATTCCTGCGACAATAAGCTAGAGCATTGTAGCTGCAAATTGAAATAACCTGACAAACACCGCCCTGGTCTGGTGACAAATATATTGAGTTGCCTCTATTGAAGGGAAACGATGAATGAATTGCGGTTTACATTCATTACGAGTGTGTGGCGCTCTGTGCTCCGTTTTACTGTTTGTGCATAACCAGGCATCGCCTGCGTTTGTTGCGTTACTTAGGGATCATTAAACAGTTTTCACGTTATTCTGCGAAACATATTTTACATAAATCACGCATACGAATTTAAATTACGAATCGAGACAAAGAAAAAGTCAGTCGTGACGACTGTGCGACTTTCACGTATTACCATATTACAAAACTAGCTCACAAGTCGGAGACAATATAGTACACTTTCTTTTATTTTAATAGTAAAACCCTAATAGACGCCATAGTGTAGGAATTGCTGACATGCCTGGCTATACCGTAACAGAAATACTCCAAAGAGAACAAGACGAATTGTTACGGGGGGCAAAAAGTTGAACTTTAAATCAGCTATGAACAAACAAACGCAAAGCCCGCCAAATAGAGCGGGTTCCGGGTCAACGACCTCGTTACTGCTCACTGCTGCCGCACTGTCTGCCGTGCTACCCCCCCCCCCCTCCCACCTCCCTTACATAATACTGCGATCTGAGTCTACCACCAGTCGGTAGACTGTACAAGTTGTGGTTCAACATTCAATGAGCATTAGCTAACGACCATCTGGCGCGGCGTAACTTTACTGCCTCGTAGTATCTCACATGTACAAATTACAAATGCAGCCTCGCAGTACTAGCAATACAAAATCATTAAAATTAATTTTCCAATTTAATAGTCGACATTAGCTAGAGATTGTCATTATACAACTTCCTGGTTCATCTCTCACTTTCTCTATATTCCTATATCAACGAAAACTTATATAGAAATGTTATAACGGACTTACACCGTACATACAAAGCTAGAGGCAGTCACCCTGTCACCTTATAAGCAAACTTATAATTAAGTTGTAATTTATTGGACGTGTTTTAAATAAAACATAACGCGATGACATAACTCGCGCTCCGTCCCGCTCGGCCGCCGTGACTCACTCGTTGTCTGCTGTACTGTACACAAGTGTATAATCATAAATATTGTTAATTATCTACGCAACCGGTACATGTTAACCGGGTCAACAGAGCCCATAGGTCAGTACAAAACATCCTGCCAAGTTACAGGTGTATCGCAATTTTATATTGGTAGAGTCCGCGTAAGCAACATCTTTTGCCCGAATGGGCTGGACTTGTGAAATTCCACAGCCTAATAAATTCTAGTGTAATGCGTTATAATTTTAGTCATCTTTAGAAATTAAGAGATAGAGTCCTGATGAGGAATTAAGAGTAAGATTGGATGGGATTCCTCTATCCATTACAGGTAGGCAAAGACTTTACTTGTTGCTGTTGTCTATGGGTAGCGACGTAAAACATATCGACGCAAATGAAATGAACGAGACAAGTTCGCGTAGTCGACAATGCTTGAAAATATGGATACAGTAAACATGTTTTTAACTGTCATGTATTTAAATATTAAAGTTTCTTTGTGAGGTTTCGCTCAGGGTCATACAATAACGTATTGTTCTATTACGTAGATACGGGCGGATCAATAAAGGATCTTTTTTTTTTCAAATTTAGTTACATCTTTTGCGAGGTGCTTTGTGCAGTGTACGAAATATAGTGTTCGCAGTAAAGGTTTCACATGTTTTAAAATTAAATTGTAGGTGAGGGAGGCGAGTGTAGACAAGGAGAGGAGGGGGCGGGGGTGCAGAGGTCGGCCGCGCATTGATCCCCTGAACTGCACCAGGTCAGTTCGCAGTGCCTTCAACTTTGCTCCACTTTCCGCGCCCGGTCGCAGTGCAGCGTCTACCTAATTCACGTACCACGTCGCGATTGTTTTGTATACAGATTAAATTGCCTTGAGGTCTATACATCCATACAAATTACTTATTTAGCCATGTCTTTCATAATGGCGTGTTTTTGGTACTACTACACATAATCTGTTAATTACCGTACCTGTCTGCTGTCACCTGCAGATAAGATTTCGTTAATTCACTTGCGATAGGTTTCCCTAGCAAGTGTCATCTAAATGGGTGTAATGAAGCAGTATTCTGCAGCACATCCACAGTCGCTATGCTATGTACTAGGTGTTAAGCCTTAGTGTAATGTTCGCGAGCAGGCAGCGGTTATGCCGCTAATTTTATCCCGGCGTCTGGCACAGCTCCAGTCTGTCGCTCAGTCTGGAGCTGGAAGCGTTGGGAGCGGGACCTGTGTTTTATCTACTTCAACAATAAACCCGGTTATTTTGTTAACTGAATTGGTTTGTACAGATTATATTTTGGCAATGCAAGATTTCGGTACCAACATGTTACTCTATTCACTTTATAAATCAAAATAAATGAAACACGAAACAAAACAAATGACATTTTAGCCGCGGTAAATTGTTTTAGACTTCGAGGGTTATTAAATTCCGTTGTACAGTACCGGAGGATAACGAAGAAGATTCCATGTAATCTATTCTTTTCCATGTTCCCCAGACGAGACCGCTCGAGTTCTAGCAAATGGCATGATATCAAATTCATATTGACCTCTGAAGTTTGATGAAGATTTTGTGAGTTTTAACTGAAATGTCGAAGACTAATAAATAAGTATCTGTTTACCTGATATATATATATATATATATATATAAATATATATATATATATATATATAACCGTAACTTGAATGAAATGTTATATGTTGAAGCACTATTAGTGAAAAAAGCGATCGCGCATACAGACAGGCGCGAAGCCACAAGTGCCGAGATAGCAAGTGTAGCGTGGGAACGTGGGCCGACACCGAGGCGGCGACCACGCGAGTTGACGTGACAAGAAATATATAATTAATAATTTAAAAAAAAACACGTAAAGCTCTCGTAAGCACCTCAAACTGGCCCTAGAGACTTGAATTTAGGACAGAGATATCTGTTATTACGAATTCAAAAACTAGGAAATATTTTTCTTCATTCATCCCTTAAAGGTCTGAAGTAGGAGATAGTAGTAGTAGTAGTTAGTAGAAGGTAGTTTGTATGGGGAAAGTGCCCGTGTGCAGTTGCGGCGGGTCGCCTGTCTGATACATACGCGCGAAGGCAGCTAAAACGTAGCGAAACAAACGACACAGTAAAAACGCGGCGATGTTCAGTTGTGAGTCAACGCGTCGCAGAGACATTCTGGACGTGACTGGCGTCCTCAAGGACAAGCTGGCGTGCCTACAACTATTTGGCTGCGGCGCCGACGTGCTGACTCAGCGCCGCAGAAACAAAACATTAATAAATCATCTCGAATTTTGTTCAGTTTACTTTTTTATAGCGTAATAATATCTGTCACATAAATAGATACAATTTATAGAACAAAACTAGCTGCCGCCCGGGGCTTTCTCATCTTATTCGTTGCCATGGCAACGTGTGCCACGTCAACTAGAATATAACAGAATGATGTTATTGTCGTGTCTGACATTACCGTGGGAACTTTGCTACTTTTGTTTTCCCATCCCTCGAGAAGCTTCTTTTTGAGGGTTGCGTTTATCCCTGACAATATAATGTGCAAAATTTCATGACGATCGGTTGAGTAGTATACTGTTGGAAGCGTAACGAAGTAAGTACGAAAGGACGTGTTGATCTGAATGACAAACATAAATTTCAATATAGTTATATATCATCGTCTATGCATAATATTATAGTCACTAGTGAGAATAACGAAACAAATTTACTTTGCAAAAGTGAGTGGCAGTGTGGGTACGTGACGCCCTAGGAGAACTTACCTATATCGTACAGATTAGTGGCTCACTTAAAAAGGGCGACATAAGGAGCTCCCATAACCGACGAGAATATGTAAATACGTAGATATATGAATGTAGAAGAAGCGAGAGAGGTGTGCCAGGATCGCGCCAAATGAATATCATGTCTACCTACCCATCTAGATTACAGGTTACGCATATTTATTTATCATTAATGTCCATCGAGGATACATAGTACATGTCGTGTACGCTGGAGATGTGTGCAGCGAGCAATGTCGCGTTGAGGAAACCATAGCTTGCAAACTAAAAAAAAACCTTTAAATATCAATAGAAAACGTAATTAATTTAACTGCCAAATATATTTTAATGTATTATTATTGGAATACAACCATCAAAGTTACTATGACTCGGTTAACATTGTAAGCGTTACCATAATGTTACGTTGTACATTTATATAAAGTTATTACTGTAACGAAACTACCAAGATTTCAACACTCATGTTTGTACCGGAGCAATGAAATGAGTGCACGAAACAACACTTGAATCAACAGCTGGGAGTCGCGACAAGGACGTTATCGTTAAAGTATCGGCGCGCCGCAAACTGAATGCACAGGCTTTACTTTAAATTATAACGCGATGTAGGGAATGACTTAAAACCTGAAAGTGAGAGAAACCTCGAGCCGAGTGGAGAAAGTGTTCGGAAGAGGCGAGGAGCCGGCAGAACAATGGACCAGAGAGGCTGCGCTCGCGCCTGCTATTTCATTATTATAATGATGGACGTCATTTTTTACAACGAGAGAAACTCATCTCAAGTATTGAAAGATCTAGGCCGAAAACTGACAGCTTCCGATCTAATCAATTTGCCAAAAAATACTTTTAAATTAACTCACTACTTGAAATTATGTTTTACAAAACATAAAAATGACATTGAAAGTATATCCTTGGCAGAAAAAGCGAGTATACACACTGACCTAAACTTCAAACCGTTTCAAATTTACATAGAAATCGCTCATATTTTTTAAATGACGTAAGTTCTAAATTTATGAGACGAGATACGTCGTGAACTTGACCCAAATAAATTCTGCGTCAGATCAAAGCGAGTGATTGTAAAAAAACTCCACGCTCGTCGTCTTATTGACGGCCACATTCAAAAGCCGGTTGCGTAAGAGCCGTCGAAGCGAGAGAGTTCCTTCCAAATACGCACATGCTTTTGATTTGGACACAAATATTATTACAAATAAAACTAAAGATATTACGAAATTGACAATACAGCGTGAGAATAATAGATGTAGGCGAAGCGCGTTTCTCATTAGATAACATTATGTCTATAGTCCTACTAAACATAGAAGTCTTCTGTGTGAGTAATACATCAGACAGACTAGATTAGCCTATCATTTTCATGACTCATACAAAACGAAATGAAATTACCTCGAGCCGGTGCAATAAGGAACCAATTAAAACTCAATTTAGTATAAGTGTTATGGGTTCCGCGTTAACATAATTACGAATAGTCGAATATATTTAGAAAATTTATATGTTTTGATGATTTGAGGCGATTCGGATTATAAATGTTAATGAAGCATCAAACCAAAATGAAAATTGAATAGAAATAAGCAATAGTTAACTTACACAAAGCAATAAACCCGGAGCATTAGCTGTGTGACGCTCCGGGGAACATTGCGAGCCGAATATCACATCACTCTTGAAAATCGGTAACAGCTTGAATGTTTAGACTACATACCACTATGGATAGAGATACCTATACATACCCGCGAAAAACACTACTCTACTGATAGTAGACAGATAGTAGATTAGACAGGCAGTAGGTGATCCTACTGCCTGTCTAATTCATGCGGAAAAATTTCTGGGCAACCGGCATGAGGGAGCTCAAATTTCTCAGGCACAGACATCTAAATGAAACCGCAATCTGAAATCGAACCGGTTGCCATCGCAAGGCGGCGGGCACACTATTGAAAGCTTTACATGAGTATACATTACTACTGTGGGAAAGTGTTGGCCGATCCAATAATTCGAGACACTTTCACGAGATATCGACTGAGCGATTACTGCATGTAACTTTCTATAGCAGACATCGGAGTCCGTGCAATGTTGTTTTGTATAAAGTTGCATATTAAAACAGCTGATTCCGTGCAGCCCATGGCCCGCAGTCCTGACTCTGATCATACTTGCCAAAGCGCGGTTAAGAGTTTCTTTATTTTTCATTCCCTACAAGTTTTTCGTTCCTTCCTTTTTCGATTGGTGTAACTTGGCCAGTCGATAATGGCTAGCCGCGTCGTCAGTGAGCAGTATTATATTTTTGAATCACCTAATTAGTTTAATTTATGTAAAGTTTCTTTTGCACACAAAAAAGACACGGACGAGCGCTAAGTGTAATCCGAGCTCGACCTGAAACTCGGACGAGCTATTGTCCGGTGCTAGAGCAAGACGTTACCGTTAGAAAGGCTATCTGAAAGTGTAATGCGATCATTATTATAAAGCGTTCTGTCCGTCCGTGCGTCGTTTCCACGCAGTGTCAATCACACGGCTTTCTTTTAGCTGAATCATCGCACTTGTTCGGGGATCAGCAGAGTTCAAAGCTAATAGAGTTTTTATCGCCTCGACGGCAGAAGAGGTCCGGTTTTGTAATCTAATTTCTTTTACAGTTAATACAGACAGTATTACTTTACAATTCTTTAGTATTATTACTGACTTTGTAACATTAGTGATATCTAAAGTTCACGTTCGTAGTAGACTAACTCATAACAAATATAATTTGGGTAACAGAAGACAATTACTGTTCATGGCGATGACGCGGAGATGTCGTGTGTGTTTTGTGGATATAGTTTTCAGCGGCTTTTACTTAAACAGAAAGTAAAATATGAGTACAGAATCCTGAGCAGCACGCGATCCACGGTGTAAACAAGAATTAAGTATTATGAATAAAGAATGCTAAGTTGGTAGTTCGTAGTTCGTGCGTGTCGACAATGAATACAATTTCAATATAACTGTGTCAGGCCGTAGTCTTGTGACGATGAGTCAGCAATAAATTATCGTTCAATGAATTTGTAAATCAGTGTCGTTCAGTGCTAGCGCTCACGAGGGCACGGTAATTGCGGTAGTGCGCGGGCGACGCCGGGTCAGCAGTCTATTGGGGCAATTGCAGCGAATTGCCGGCGACCCCACACGAGGGTTGGGGGCAGGGACACTACACCTGCAATAGTATAACATACCCACACATTGTTACAAGTTAAGATACCGTATGCCGGCATCGGTTGAGATAAATTGATGTATGACTCAAAATGTCATTTTCAGATTTGTCAACAACCTGCTTCTGAAATCGTTTTAACAGCACAATATCACAACAGCCCAGTAATTAGTGCCCAGTGTTCATATAGGACAGGATACAATTCTCTATCTGCGAGTTCTATTCAAAAGTACGTACACATATTCCTTGCAATAAGATTTGCGTGTACGTAGGAGGTTAATTTAGTAATGAGCTCAAGGCAGTAAGGTAATTCAGCGGTCCGGATGTCGCGCACCCACTCGCCGCCCGGAGCGCAGCGTACACGGTAACAGTGTGACACGCGAACTATGAGTATAGGATAGGATAGCCAGCTCGTTTGCCACTTCTAGTATAAAAAATGTGTTACAGATGTGTTGCCTACCTTTAATGGACAGAGGAAGGGATAGACAGGAAAAAATATATTTCCTTCTCGTATTGATCCCCTCCCAATCTTCTTCTCCTTCCCATTCTATGAAACGATGCGAAGGGGAAGAGGACTGACACCACCGCCACTTCACTTATTAAACCAAAGGCCATTAGTCCGGCACGCACGCGCCGCAACAATGCGTTGCGGTCTGTGGAGGAGAGCCCTGTTCGGCGCTTCTAGGGCGTCTGCCCAGATCGGCGCGCTGCACAGGGCCATACTCTTGACGACCATGGTGTACAGGCGTCTTGCCTGCACACCCGGACCTCTGGTGTTGGGTAGGAGCCTAACCAGGGCTGCTGCCACCCCCACGAACCGGGGGGGTCAGCGTCCGGAAGTGGTCTCCGAAACGCCAACCCCCGTCGAGGGTGAGGCCCAGATATTTCATCCGGGCCTTCACCCCGACCTCGCCCCCGCCGATCCGAAGATTGGCCCCCGCTGGCACCTTCCACCTCGGCCCTCTAAAATAGATGGCCTCAGTTTTTGGGAGCGCCACGCTAAGGCCGAGCGCCTCGATTCTCCGGACCAGCAGGGTGGCTCCGGCCTCAGCTCTCGCCTTCAGCCCCTCCAGGTGCTGTCCCGGTTCTCAGAGATCTGCGGCCCATCCCTCGCCAGATGCTGGATGAACCGGGAAGCGATAACTCTTTCTAGTAGCTTCCCGATCTCGTCCAGCATCACTAGAGGCCGGTATCCGGGGCGGCCGTCTTTTTTGATTAGGACCAGCCGGGAATGGGTCATCCTGATGTTACTGTCTTCAGGACGTGAGGTTTGTTTATATTTCTGAATCATTGTAACGCAGACGCCGTGACCTTGAGCAGGTTCCTCCCGCCTGCACCTAAGCCCGCCGGCCAGTTCCGTGAGAACTCGCCGCCATTGTTTGTGTCGCGCTCCCCGTGTCACAAGATCTCTTTATTGCGATAAAATTCCGATGAAACATCAAACAAATAATTCATATGTAGTCAATTAAGAAACCATCTTACTAAACTTTTCAACGTTTTCTTTGTCAAACTTTCAGTCCAAGATTGTTAGTAAGACAAAATCAAAGCACGTGTAACGCGTAACGTTACGTAACGTAACTACACAAATATATTACTGCAAAACAATTATAATTAATATAAGACAAGACTGCTTGCGTTGCTATGGAGCGACGGCGTGTCTGCGAGGAATGACTGCGGGTGACAAACAACGCCACCTTGTAGATGCTTGCTATCCAAATGAATTCACAGTCATATGACACGGCTTGTTATCTTGCGCAGACTATGCATTCATTGTACAACTGAATTCCTTTCAATTTAAGATATCATTTAACATTGATCGTGTCCAAGTCTGTATAATTTGTCTAATTGCTGAATTTATGAACAGAAAACAAGATAATATTAAGGTACGGTAAGGTAGGTAGGTAGTTGCACAAAGAACCCACGATGTTGACTTATTGTATTTTGAATAGACAGTAGAAATTTGTAAGTTGGACGCGGCGTTTAGCTATTCTTGGAAATATGTTCACAAGTCCCTCCGGCGGCCGGATCACTGGTGACCTCATTAGGTAATTACATAACTGTGGAACTCGACCTCGACGTATAAATTAAAAAAAAGTCGAGATAACGACGACGCCGCTGTGTACTGTCCAGTATGTGTATGAATAACTATATTCAATCTTCCTCAGAAATTGTCACGAACAATTAGAAAGTAAAACTTTGTTAAAAAATTATATCATAAACTTTGACAGAGGCTGTTTTGTGCTTGTCAAACAAAACTCGATTGTGTTTGTTGTCGATTTGCGGCGATTTATCTGACATGAGCTAAAGGAGCCTTGCAGGATAGTGCGAGCTAGCAGTCAGCGTGAGCGCCGACACGCGGCAGCAATCAGCCACGTCTAAAGCCACCAGAGCTTTCACTGGGTTCATCATAAACGCATTTGCAACATAATTAATAAGTAATTGCGTACCCATTTCAACAACTCCTTGTTAGGAAGACAAAATGTTCGCATAACTGTATCCAGCGCCTCAACTGCCGGAGGCGGTAGCTGCCGGCGATATGTGAAGCCAGTCTACAAATAATAGAACGCGCAGCCGATCGCTATGTGAAAATAAAAGGTTGACGAGCCTCGGACGCGTGTTGCGAGAGTTAACTCACGCTGTTAAATATACACTCAAATTATACACTCAAATTATACCGTCCTTCGGAGGTCTCCGAACCATTCGGTCGCACTCGTATAATAAGACTTCGCATAACCCTGAATTCCTGCCAAAACCAGAGTATCATTAAGGATTTCGCCCTAATACAAAGGTTAGTTAGGCGTAATAAGCATTTGCTGTCTCTACTTAATATCCAATATATTATTTTAATCTAACGATCGTTCTTTCCTTACATGCACTGCAAGATTTACTATATGTACAATCCGTGGCAATAATCTAGTGTGGTACCTGTTTAATGACAAACACTTTATCGGTTTAAAAGAGGTGTTGTGGCATTTTTTCCGCGTCAATGAGACGTCAGAACGCGATCGACGGGCGACTATCTTTATGTTATACTTATTTGAATTGTATTATTAACCTGCTGCAGTCTATTTTATACGCCCACGTCGGCTTCGAGAGCATTGCTCGCAGAACTGGAGGTCTATGGAACTGATAAGTGGAATGGGTGTAAGTCTCCCACAAAATGGTCCACGGTCGGATCAACGTCAAGTACTCTACTACCTACACTTCTGGATTAAGGGTGTGAGTGCTTAGTTTATTTTAATGTATACATAATGATCAGTGTATATTAATGGTTTTATATCTCACGAGTGAACTACGTCAACATTTGCTGTGGAAACTGTTTTTATTTCGATCATTATCGTGTAATGATGAGGCGAGGGGCGAGGGGCGAGGGCCTGTCGCAGCGAGCCTTCCTCTGCGCCCGCTCGTCCCTCTCATCCATCAAGTTGACAGCGCTGGACGCGTGTCATTACAGAGTCTCACAAACAAACGACAACTACAACGAGGGCGCCATCAGAACCTCAATTATAATGATTCTCATATACTAGCAGAGTACAAATTACATTTTACCTTTCTCTTGTCAAGATTGTAACAGATTGTCACGTAGAGCACGACGACTTCACGAAATAATATTAATTCCCATAGCGGTGTACTTTACGTGACGTCACTTATTTTCAATCAATTTGTACAATTGATTGAAAATAAACAAGTTACTGGATCTAGTGCTTTAATAATCCTTACTTAATATAATAAATGTGAATGTAAGTTTGTTTGTTACGCTTTCACGCGAAAACTACTCGACCGATCATCATGAAGCTTCGTACATATATTCTTGGAGGTATAAGAAGTAACTAAGGTTACTTTTTTGAAAAAAATAGTATATAAAAAGTGAAGTGTGTATGGTCTCTATAGACCTATAGACTCCAAAACGGCTGGTCCGTTTTCGATGAAATTTACAGGGATTATCCAGATTGGCACATTCCTGCGTTTGGTAGCGATCGGATCAACATAATTAGTGGTACCCGGGCGAAGCCGGGGCGGATCACTAGAATCAAATTTCCATAATGTCATGGCTACGATAAGAATGTTCACAAGACTTGTGTAAATAATTCCTGCTGAGAACTGTGCTGAGACGACCCTCGTTGGTTACATTCGACGACCGCGACAATCATGGAAGCATATTCACCCTGCGACGTATGAGAGGCTAAGTAAATACCGCGCACCGCCGCATTCCCGCAGTGAGCGCTGGTTCGCGCGCCGTCATGATTGAAACATGAATCGCAGTCGTTAAAAGAAATAATAGACAAACTAAAGATTTTTAAATAAGAACCGTGAAGCTAAATCATAGACCATACGTACGATTATAGCACCCTTATATACATTGCATTACATTTAATAAATTGCCCTTTATTCTTTTTGGTGAAATGATTGGCGTATAAGTTGAAATTTCGCCATCATTTTCCTTCTGTAAGCATTTGAATTGTCTCATCTTCGTATGAAGAACATAACATTACTAGCTGGTCCGTGTGTTTTTACAGTGACCGTTAAGCGGTAGTATAACCGGCAGGTGTCGCTCCGAGTGGCTCGCCGATACCGCGGCACTGTGGCGACCCCTGCGCCGTCACGCATCGCACTAACCTAACGTTTCCGCTCGTTTGGGGGCTCCATTGACCTACATAAGCGATCGTTTCGTGTTTCCGCTCAGCTGACATCATAGTAACAACGTATGACATAATATTACACGTTTATCCTCCCACATTACGCTATTCTTTGCTTTATTTTGGCGCATGTTTGGAGATAATTATTATCAAGTCGATTTTACAATCTGTTACGTTTTCCTGTGACCGTAATATTTTAGTTTTATTGGAGACGAATGCTTTTATTTCAGGCATTATTTAAATTTTAGTTATTATTATTACAGATGGTTGTCGGTCAGCTCAACTTAAAGACGAGCAGTAACACTATAAAAACTAACTAACTACCATACAGCGTTATTGTCGTGTCTGTCCAGACCTTGTCAATGTAGATATCAAGACAACGCGTTCCAGTGTTGAGGTCACAAGTCCCATATCTTTAGTTGTGTTCGAAGAGCGGTCTTTATTGTAGTTGGCGACATGGGATGTGGAAATTACTCAGTACTACAAAAGTAATACCGACAAAAATCCCTACTAATATTATAAATGCAAAAGTAACTCCATCTGTTTGTTACGCTTTCCCGCCTAAACTACTAAACCGATTTTAATTAAATTTGGTACAGATATAGTTTAGACCATGAGGAAGGACATAGGATACTTTAATGCGAAAAAAGGGTTGGCCTAAGAAAATAAAAATGCCACCCAATTCCACGTGAACGCAGCCGCGGGCACAACTAGTATGTGATATAACATTCACTTTCAACGTATAGAAATAACGCAAAAATTATTATTTAAATGTTTATTAAGTGAAACACTGTGCCTTATCAAATGAACACTGACATCGGCACCGACTGACACTGACATCGACATCGACTGACACTGACATCGGCACAGGAGAATGTCATTATTGATAGCAATATTACAAGCGATTAATAAACAACAGTATTGGCGATTCTAATGAACTTTAAAATGGCCATTTTCGTTGCGAGTTAAATGCCGCTTCTCTATATGATACTGTCGAATGTCAAGTGAAAGCGGGGCGCTGCTGGTCACGCCTCGTAGTGCTGGCGTGATAGCGTAATGTGAGGGCGTGCACTTATCGTCTAACGGTCGTGACTTCAATCCAGTTGGCAGGTACATTCAGCGATAAACAATTTCGAATACCGATATCGTTTCATTTATTGGCTCAAGTACAAGATTACGATGAGTTTTAAAATCAATACAAGTGTCCAATAATTATAAGCAGATGTAAAACTCAATGACAAGTAGAAACTTTTAAGATTTGATAACATATTTTGTTTTAAAAAAAGATCCGTATAGACACCGGCCATCGATAGCTGATAGTTTAAAAACATAACCCTTTGTCTTAACAATTAGCCGTTAAGTTAAATGGCCTCGTTAGCGTACAGTGCAAACAACCCCCGCCCCCCGGCCGCACGCTGTGGGCGCTGCAGTGCAGCCCTAACGACTGCGGGTCAAGGTCAACAATCCGGCGCTATTCAGCCCATACACACAGCTCAATTACAGGCTCTAGAGGTCTCTTTTGCGTTCTTTTTATAAAGTGGGGTAAATAAATAAAAGTTTATTAATATAGCATTTATATATAAAAATAACTTTGTATTCAGCGCGACATATGAAGGAAATGATATCATCGCTCATTCAAACTCAATTTACAACTCCTGCCGACTACAACGACTACTGTCTTATACAAGGAGCTGTAGAACCAAGTCTTATTCATTGTTTATTAACATTTTGGATAAGGTCAGTCAGTCAGAGCGCGTAATATGAGCATTACTCGCCCGGCCGTCGCGGTCGCCATTGTCGTTAATTACGCATGAAAACCACCATTATTCGCAACCAATGCAAGTTTTTTTTAAAGAATAAAGTGGCAAACGTACAAGCGACACCTGACAATAAGTACCGCTATCCATAGGCATCCGCAACAAGCTAATGAGCTGTAGATGCGTTGCCTACCTTTATGAACAAAGGAGGGGGACAAACAGAAAAATGGATATTTCCATTCTATGTCCATCCCCTCCTAATCCGTCAAATCCTCTTCCCCTTCCCATCCTTTCCTTATTAAAAAAGGTCACTCATCAGACGAAACGCAGAATACTTCTCCTTCATGCCTGTCTGTGAGATCGTGGTATTTCACCGGTCGAGTCGGCACATTCGTGCAACAGATGTTGTTACGGGCTCTTAAATTGATATTGACATGTATTTACATTTTGTTGTTAGTCTTAATAAAGCTAGGACGACAGAATGTTAATTCGACGAATGCCGAGCGCCGCTGCAACAATTCCAAGAATATAAAATTATTAACACCTTATCAACATTCATATTTTCATAGAAACGTTCATTACGTAATTGTTGTTTGCTTGCTAATTTACTGTAAATTGAACATTAACATGTAGTCAAAGATTACCAACTGCTCCTATTCTACAACACTGCAGATGGTCATTTAATAAATAATATATCAGCCTTTCCTAGAATATTCCCCACTGCAGGGACACAGGCCTCCTCTCCGAGAGAAGGAATGAGCCGTAATCCACCAAGCTGGTCCGGTGCGGGTTGGTGGATGTCACACGTCTTCGAATTTGTCGGTTTTAAGAACATTCCGGTTTCCTCACGATGTTTTCCTTCACCGTTTTTGGGAGCAGTGGTGATGAAAAAAATTACACAAAGCAAAGCGCCTGCCTGGGTTCGAACCCACAACCTACAATGTCGGGGCCTAAACCACTGAGCCATCACTGCTCCATGGTCAATTACAACAAAACAAAAACTAAACCAACTACATTCGACAAGGGTGACATCACGATGGGATGGGTCACGGACAATTATATCATTATAATATTATCGGGAACGAATCGTGAACAGTAAGTGTCCTGTATATGTTAGAGCGATAACATCGGCCGCGGCGAGGTCGCGCGCCGACAATGTTGCAGCCGCGGACATTACGCCGACATGCACTGAATGCTTTAATTGAACTATCGCTAATGTAATCTCATTTGGCTTTATAGGTCAAGGAATGGATACAAAGATCGGGACTCGGCAGAAGGAGTGACGTCACTCTTTGCACATGCGTATTACATTAGGTGTTTTCTATTCATTGTCTACTGAGTTAGTTGTTTATTGACTAGCCCGACTTGACGCACGCATTCGTTATTTATTTTCCTAGATGGACATTTCTGTAATTTGATACCGTCTATAATAAATCGAATTATAGGTAACTTGTGTCAATGAGTTATCAAAACATATAACAACATCATGGCATGCCTGTCTACTGTGAGGTCTTAATATTTCACCGGTCTAGCCGGCCATGCAGTGCAACAGATGTTGTTGCGGGCTCTACCACCACTGAAAGAAAAGATTGGCAACGCACGCGAGAATCACAAAACTGTAAATCTCAGCATTGGTGTTCCAGCCAAACTATCAAAGAATTCATTTCCAAACGATGCATTAATGAATTGTCACAGACAAGGTAGCGCCGTGGCGGTGATGTCAGACGTCAGAGGCGAGGCCGCAGCCGGCGCCGTGGGCGAGCCGCGAGCCGCTATGTAGGCTAATTGTCAATTACTTGCAACACTGAACGAGCTTTGTACACACCGCCTCGTTTCCCCAGCCGCATAAAGTCAACGGAATGCCCAGCGGCCATACTAAGTAAGCGGTTACCATAGTTAGCCGATATTTATTAGTGTCTCTCAAATATTCATTAATTGTCACCCGAATATCAGAGTGAGCGAGGCACTCTCATTGTAATGTTGTGTAAGTGTACGTGTTAATCGATTCATCAATGAAACTGTATAGATTGAGATCATGGAGCAATAAAGACGCGGATTGGACTCAAAACCATGTCTCAGACTACCGGTATTTTATAGTTGAGAAATAGAAATTACCGAAATGTTATAGAAAACACCGTAACCGACGTACGGACAAAACAAACACGAAATGTATACGGATTGCATTAAGTAAGAATTCATAATGTCTGCTGACCCCCGTATGATGTACTGTATTTTGAAGGTACGGTATATATTTATTTTATTTAGTGACCCGCCCTGGCTTCGCCCGGGTACCACTAATTATGTTGATCCGATCACTACCAAACACAGCAATGTGCCAATCTGGGTCTGGTAAATTTCATAGAAATCGGTCCAGCCGTTTCGGAGTCTATAGGTATTTTATATCCTATCATTTTTTTCATAAAAAGCATTCTACGTTACTTCTAGTACCTCCAAGAATATGTGCACAAAGTTTCATGATGATCGGTCGAGTAATTCTCGCGTGAAAGCGTAACAAACAAACTTACATTCACATTTATAATATTAGTATGGACATTCGATTTTAAAAATGGCTTCATACGAATGAATTACGAGCGTAAAAATCTCAGTACAAAATTACAATTGACTGGCATTGAGTTTTTGTTCACGCAAGCAATTTATTTCTGATTTTGTTGGCAAAGTTGCTTCGTAATTATTTAATGCGTTTTATTTCGCACGATATCGGCGCCGCTATCAGCACCAGAGCAAACGGTTCGCCTTACAAACAATTGATTCAACAACATGCTAGTCATTGCTTAATACACCTCCATACATAATGCATACGTTCTCGTGCGGCGAGGCGAGGCGAGGCGAGAGCGCCGCACGACCAGCGCCAAAATTCACTTGTAAGATTAACAATCAACCGAAGTACAAATCACAACAAACGATTTTTTATAAATAAATAATTTCAATTCTATACGTGCAAAGCTGCTTTGCAAATTTCCCAGGATTTTGTTTCACTGTTAGAATGAGGCCAACACTAATATCAACAGCCTTGTTTCTTTTAGACAGTTTTATTATATGGGATATTGTTGTGACTAGAATTGCGAAAGGTATGCTTCGGTGGTTCGGCATGTTGACAGGATGAAAGAAGAGAGAGTAACGAAACAAATTTATGTAGCGAAAGAGAGTGACAGTGTTCGGGACGCCCTAGGAGAACTTATATCGATCAGATAAGTGGCTTATTAATAAAGGGAGCATATAAGGAGCGATATAAGGAGCAACCGTAACCCTCGTCGGTCATGCGAAGATGTATGGATGTAGAAGAAGCGAGAGAGGTGAGCCAGGATCTCTGCCTATCGCTCTGGATTATGGGCGTGAGCGCATATTTTTTTATTATATGGCTGCTGTATGTCAAAATCCTATTATTACTGCAAAATATCGGCTTGATAAATTTTAGCCGATGAAGCGGCGACGTAACCGCGCCATATATAGGGCGTGTGAGAATGCAGGGAGGGCGATGCCGCTCGCCGGCGACCGGTTCGAATCCGGCTCGCGCCCCGCGGACTATGGCACACATAAAATGATCCTTGCTACATATAGTATATGTCAACAGTGTAACTTATTATTGAATCGCCATTAATTTTTACAAAAGTCCTTTTTTCAAATATGAAAATTGCTTGAGGCAGGCGAACATACATACAAATGATTATATACAAAACACTAATACAATTGTGCGAATTGAAAGAAACGGGAGACAAACATGAAGGTATTCCTCGTATGTGAATACGCAGAGAGTACTGCGCGCGTCCGCGTGGGCAATCCCCGCCGACTGTGTCCTGGGAATTATCCCCGGCTGTGCACAAACTGCGTAGATGTGCTGCAACCCAGACCTTGAAGCAAAGGTGCATGCATCAACTGCATGGCTTATTTATATAAAAATGGATCCCTCTTTCCCTCGGCCACAACACGCGTCACGGCTGGACCGGTTTCGCCAATTATTTTTTATGGTGTTGCTTATTGTCGGGAGAAAGTTCTTATGCAAATTAACGACAATATTTAATGTTATCTTACTACCTTAGCGCTTTTGGCATTGGCGCGACTACCTTAAGGATGAACGTTTGTATAGCCGGGACGGGTCGCTAGTATGGTATAAAAATATTAAGTCGGATGCAACACCAACCGGACGGTAGGAATCAACGAAGCAAATATCGATACAAACACATTTCGATAGGGCACGTTTTTATTTCGTACGTTTTTTTTTGATCAAGTATTAATTAGCAATTCCTTACTTATGTACCGGATATAGTGACCTCACATTTCACTGTCGATGGAAAGTCCATGTACATATATTTCATGAAAAAATAAAAGTTTAATTGGCTTAAACCTTTTCGACTTTCACTTGATGTCAATATCCAGTGACAAAAACAGGCTTAAATTTTGATTATTAACTAGAATACTATATCCGTACAATGAATCTCAGTTTTAAGCTTTTTTTGATCGTCTGGTGGAAGCTGCATCGTTACCGCCATCACGTCCAGCCCAGCCCCTTGACAATGATAGGAGAAGCTAGAGACCAAGTTTTGACATCCAGTGTTTCTTGTCGGCCGAGAATAAGCGCTAGTGCGATCTCGTCTCATCCTTGTCCCTCCACGACTCATATGTTTCTCTCATTCATATGTTATGTTATTCGTATAAAAATATGTTCGTTGTACAGCAACGAGCGTGAGAGTGAACAGATCCGGTGACGTCACGCTGGCGGGCCGCTGATACAGCCAAGGGCGATCGCGTCACCGCAACAAGCGGGCGCGCGGCGTGGCGCGTGTTCAGTTATCATCGATGCTCATTGGTCAGTGTTCAGTGTTCAGTATACACCGGTAACTAAGGTACACACGACATACAAATATATTTTACAATGAAAGCCAACTTACTGACTGGATCACTTTTTAAAGAATGTAATCTAGTAAGTTTTAGCTCTTATAAAAATTACTACGATTTATATTGCACTTTAATTTAGATTTATGACGAAACTGTACACATTCAGTGTATATCTAATAATAGAAAAAAATAAAATCGTAACGTTTAGTTTTAAAAAATCAATGTATTTAAGTAAGGAACTATAAAAAGTCAGTAGTAGTATCAGTGCAGTAAATAACGATACAATATATGAACATAATATGTGCGTACAGCATAGCGTGAGGCTAGGCTAATAAATAATGCATTGGTACATACTTCATACCGCCGCACGCACAAGGACGTTACCATTCCTTTGATATTCATTCAGTAGAAAGTGGATAATGACAGCTTAAGTAACAACACACGTACAGACAGAGAACCAACTTGTTGCTTTACTATGTAAACATACTTTAGAAACACGTTGGAATCTTCTCGCCCTTTAACAACCATAGGAGATGACGTCAACCACAATTAAAGATAATTAAATGTAATTTCACTTTCAATTCTACGTGAGAGTAATATAAATTGTAGGTTCGTAAATGATCACGATTAGACATGGTTTAATTATTTACTACGTGTGTACATTTAACCTGGCTTTGTTATTGTTAAAGCAGAAATCGAGCGGCGGTTATCATCAGCACGCGGTGCACAAGTGGTGGTGACGCGAGCGGCCGGTGCGACGCTACCAACCAAATATATTACTGTATTATCGGACTGCAACCTGGCAACTGTTCCCTTTATATTAAGGGATCAGTGCCAAGCCAACCATGAAAATTGAAAAAAAATTTGCATAGTTGCAGACACGATTCTATAAGTAGGTCGTATCGGGTTTGAATACTTTTGCTACTTCTAAGACTGCTGATATTTTCTAATAGCATCAACAAAAGTACGCACTTGCATTCAAATCGCGGCGGGCACGCGCCTGCGCGTCATCGTGCGCGCCACTACTGAACAACTACAATCGACTGACAATTGAGTAGTTCCTATGTTTCATTATCATTGGTGTATATATAGTCATGTTTAATAGGAGTTGTTATGGTAGCAAAACGGGTTACTTTAATGTAAACTTGTGTTATATTAAAATCCTAATTTGAGTATGTAATTCACTTAATTTGTTGTATTATTATATTATTTATTATTGCAGCAACATCAGAGGAACCTTAAAAATGTAGGTACTAGTACTGTCATTACAAGAAAAACTCCTGCAATATGTGATACTAGCAACCGACCTACCACCTGGAGCTACGCAACACACTTTGCGCGTGGCGGGCCCCTAGCAGGGCTATAATTAGCACGGCCTGCGTCGCCGCCCAGCTCCAAAACAAACAGCCGCGCAAAAAAACACGCTCCCGTGCGTGCACCAGCAATACTTGTCATCATTACTTACTGATTTATTTGGGCACAAGCTTGGGTTATTGGCGTCCCCGGTCACAGGCCAAAGCGTTTATGACTATGACTAAGTAAAATAAGTACATTCTTTGGTCAACTTATAATTGTAGTAGACGCGACCGCAGCTGCATCGGGTTATCCCTATAAGATATAAGCGTTTTCCGTCACTCATACAGTAAAACCACAAAGTAGTAACAACATTATAATTGTTAAGGCAGTGCGGTTTCATACAATTATTAAAATGTATAGCTACATTTCAAGCCAAGCTTCAAACAACACAACGTAACACGTTTAAGGTGGTCCGGACTTTATATCAGTACAGTGCGAAGTGGGGACTACTTCCCTGTTATATAGATATATATGTATAAACCAATAAATTATCACATCTAGCCGCTTAACGCACTAAATGTAGTGTTGCCCAGTCTTTTGCCTTCCATAAACAATTAAATAACAACCAAACACAAATAAACGTGTCAATAAAAACAATATCATTCGATCATTATTCTAAGATTATCCAATATCTATTTGTAGTACAACAACCCGCCGGCCAATGCAATTTTTACGATTGAATAAGCGATTACATAAATCGCAGTCGAGTTCAAATGCCTTTAGCAATCGCGTACCGTCATGCGAGGCGTGGGTCGAGGGCCGACACCGCAGTACCGAACACACGCAAACCTTCATGTGGAGCACGCGCCAGCTGCCAGTCGTGAACCAGAGCCGCTCAACACTTAGGTAACGCAGTACAACGCCCAGGCGCGTCATGTTTCAGTTGATAATTTACCGAGTCAGATTGTAGAAAACAATTTAGGATTCTCGTCACCTTTTCTTTCCGAATTGTTCAATATTTATTTTCTATCGTTGGCGCTACGTTTCAATTTACTTCAATGAACGCGAAATTATTAGCAAATTGTTATACCGTTACGTTCGGTACTAACTTGGCACCGGCCTGTGCCGGCTATTGTCATTGCGACTGTTTGTAAACAGTCCGATCGCATCCGCGGCCGCGCGCGCTGCAATGCCGCACCTCGATGTGTTTTCAATGGCGGCGTTTGGCAACTAGCGCGACGCCGCAACTGGATGTTTTGTATCAAACAATCCGCTTGAATGGTGTGCGCCAACGGTGATGTTAACGGCGTTGTATCAGCTTTGCACCGCCAACTAAAATATAAACCGGCGGAGGACTCCGGTCACGGCGGATACTATGCTGAGAGTATTGAAAGGAAAAGTATTCAGTCTTTTATGTTGAAGTTAAAGTTATAAAAATATTATATCATATGTATTTAATAAATACTGTATATATTGGTCATACACTAATATTACTTTCCTAAGGAGGGTTGGCGTCAGTCGAAAACCGGCCGTTAAAACTGTCGACACAACCAGTATGGACTGCGGTCACACTGTGCCGACGCCACATACGCGAACGAAGTCGCTGACGACTGCTAGTTGGTAGAACTTAATTTAGATCTCATGTATTAGTAAGAAGCAAACACGATAAATCTTTGCGTTCCGTTCAATTGTTTTGGTATTCAGTGCGCGCGCAGAGAAGGCGTGCGCGGTGCGCGTGCTGTGGGCTGGGGCGAGCCGCTTCGAACCCGTTACCCCGCGATGACTCAGCTGACATATCCTAATAAGTTATTCTAAGCGGTATAGTGCTATACAAATCTATAAATACAAAAATGTACGTTTGTTCAGAATGGCTAATCTCCTAATCTTTATCGATCGTCATTTTACACAGATATATGTTATGTATTCTTCTTATCCCAAAAATAATCTGTTCCCGCGGGATAGGACATAAAAGCTTCATATCTGACATCGGTTGTCATGGTAATGTTATAATACGTTGTAATGTTTTCACAATAATTCGAAGTTGTTTATCAGAGAATCGTCAAATAATTTCTCATAAGCTTTCTACACCAATTTGTCGTAAAATTTTAATATAATTATACTAGAAATTTCATTTGAATTGTTAGCACTAATTTAGCAATCATTTCTACAGTCAAACTGTGCTTGTGACGTCTGAAGGAAACCCGAGCAACGGGCGCGAATGAGGATTAACGCGCGGCCACTAAACACGAAATGGTTCCACTTCCATCGGCCCAGCACAGTACACCGCACGGCGCAGTATCAACCACAGCCCGCGGACCTGCCAAGCGACAATGTGTAGACAACACATGGTAATAGAGGCTATATCCGGTAGTTCTAATATTAAAGTAGTTTGTAGGTTTTGTGGCGCCGATGACACAGCTTACGTAAGCGGGTCAATTGACCCCGCCGATGCCGTCGGCGTGGGGCCGACAATTTACGTAACTGCGAGCGAGGTGTTCAATTTCCGCAGTCGATTAGCGAAGGTTGCGTGACTTGTATTGCCTTTACAGAAAGACGGTTGAATTTATTGAGATTGAATGAAAATAGTGTTGCATAACAGGAAACTTGGACGATGAAACATTCATTGATATAGTTATTTTATTAAAAAAAAAACACGGCGATAATGTATCGATTAGGTCCGAGAGAGCACGGCTTACTCATAATAGGGCTGAAACAAACTTATTCCGCTAGCAAATACAATTTTGTAACTTCGGGGCGTGGCGTGTGTTGTGAGAGACAAACTTTGAAACGTCAAGGAGAGAGAGAGTTCAAAAGAGACGTACAATGAACTGACTCGTCCCACAAAGGTGAAAGCAGTCACTGGATAGTTCAGAAAACTCCTAATAAACGGCAACGTGCGCAGAGACTTACTTGTTTTCGAAGATGTCGTTGCTGCTAACCTTATTGACGGTTCTTACAGCTTCATCTCATACAGGGCTCACGATCCGGGTGATCGTGAGCTGGAAAAATTAAAAAATTTTAGGTCCCCTAGTGAGACCCTTGTTGTTGACTTGTATGCTTTCTTCGGTCGATTCGTTTATCGTCGAAGATAATAATGACTGGAGTGCGCAGAGACATAACATATCTGAGAACTTAACCCAATTCACATAACACTTCTATAGCGCGTTCTAAAATAGCAGTCGCGCCATCTAGTCCACTGATTATAGACTAAACATTTGATGGCGCCATCTAATTCACTTATTACACGTATTCGGCCTAAAAAGTTGTAATTTCCCAAGTGCCGCTGACGCAGTGCGGGCTAATTAGTTGTAACAACAATTGAGAAAAGTATGCCTCAGTGCTTGATGACTTAGAACCGTGCACAAAATTCGTCAAGCAAATAATTGCCATAAAAACTTTTTATACACGCAAGTAACTTATCCTTTGTAAATGGAACGAAACAATATGAGCGTGCAGCATCCAGCGGGATAAAGGTCCTACGCAACGAGGCGAGCAAGTGGAGCGCGGGGCGAGCAATTGGTCGATTACCGTGGACACATCAAAGAGCTAGGGCTGCCTACCTCTTGTATCGATAAAGAGTTGACACATTTTTTTTACCTTTTCGTTCTTACACGCAGAACCACAGAATCATTTAGATCCGATATGAGATTGTAGTGAAAATAAGGCGGGTTGTAGTTAAGAAGAAAAGATAAAAACCATTATGTTAAAAGAATGAGCGCCAGTTTTAATGGAGCAACTTATACCGACCAGATAAATGTAATGCAAAAAAATATGCTAATATGCATACCAATGTATGTATCCACGATGAAATGAATTTAGGAAGGTGAGAGGACAGTGATAAAAGGAAAGCCATTTTTGAGTCACTGGCGTGTATACTATATCTACTATACTATATCAACTTGTTGTATGTACCATAAACGAGATCTTGTGAGAGATGCTTATTACAATATAATATACTAGTGACCCGCCCCGGCTTCACCGGGTACCACTAATGTTGATCCGATCGCTACCAAACAGGAATATGCCAATCTGGACAATCACTGTAAATTTTATCGAAATCGATCCAGCAGTTTCGGAGTATATAGGCCTATAGGGAACATACATACTTCGCTTTTTATATACTAATTTTTTTTATCCAAGAATTTGTGCACAAAGTTTCATTATCGGTGGTGTAGATTTCGCGTAAGAGCGTAATAAACAACCGTACATGCACATTTATAATATGCAGTCTTGCAACATATACGCAATTAATAGATTTGATACTTCGTATCACTGTGGTGTTCGGCCGCGACTGGAAGAGGAGAGGCGGCTAATTGGCGACCGCTAACATTTACTGAGTGTCGGGACTACGGGATACGCTCTCGAAATAGACACGGCGATGATGTGTACGTGATGAGACCGCAAGGAAATGACACCGCCGCGCTATTTATATCTCTGCAATGATTTTTGTTGTATCATGAATGTGCCAGTCTAAAAATAATCATATCAAGAAATCATAACGTGACGTAATGTATTAACCAATTAGTAAACGTTTTGCATGATACAAGAAGTGGTAATATATCCGGGCTAAGCTCTGGCTAGGCTTGTATAGATACTAATTAATTATTATACCAAATATCAGCATCATTAGTTGAATTACAATTTGGGAATGCCAAGCGCCAAATCCGTCACTGGTATAGTTTAGTTACGAAATTGTTTAACGTAGTTGTTGTCAACCGTGCATACTAACTTCATTTACGTCACGCTGACATTGTTCTCGTTGACATGTGCTACGTTGCTATTGTCATTAGTTGACACGAGTTTAACTTATCATGTTGTTGACTACATTGACAGATGTAGATGAAGTTTACATTTGACCGCAGTCGTATGGTTTGACAGTCGACCGCCAAATCTAGTTTTTTTTTTCTTAAACCCTGTATATTTTTGGTCATAATTATATTAATGGCTTGATTATTAAGATCAAAATGCACGATCTACTTGACGCATTTGTCTAAATAAGTGCTGGTGAAAATTAACAGTGACGTGTTTATTTAATGCATAGATAAGAGTATCATAGCAGAGGTGAACTGTTACTAAATTTCCTTTAAGCGGCGGCGTGTGGAGCACGGGGAGGCACGGAGAGGGCCGGGAGGAGAGCGGCGGGGAGGGGAGGACGTATACCTCTGGGAGACGCACAGCAGATATAGCATTCCGCGCCTCGGAATTTGGTAAAAATAACGGCACAGAAATAGCCGCGCCTCCCTCCGCCTCTCCCCGACGGCGTCCACCGCGAGCGTTCCCCGCTCGAGGAATTTACTGCGCCCCAAAAACTATGAATGGATCGACCGGGCAACCATCACCGAGAATAATTTTTACTTTAAACTAAACGATATAAATTGAATAAAACCAAGACGAAAATTTATTTCAATGAATTCACCACTCGCTTCGTTCTTGTTTGTTGTTATTCATAGGTTATAATTGTAATTCAACCATAATAGAAAAAATATCAAGGTTCCGTTGCCGAATGCTGACTAATTTCACGTAACAAGTGGAAAGATGCTGTCGGAAATACTAACGAAACGCTAACGCGTCCTGTCCTGTCTTCTGCTTAAGCGCGTCCTGTTTCAATTAGGAGGTTGGCAGTGACATATACAGAGAACACATGTCTCTAGGCAGGAACGGAGGGGACGCTTCCCGGCGCGCCGGTCGGGAGAGATGGACAAGGCCGCGGCGGACGCGTGCCGTCACCCACGCGCCTCCGCTACTGACGCATGACGGGACAGATCGGGCAATTCTGCCTCCAGTACAATCACAATTTAAATCTATATATATAAAATTCTCACTTGACTCACTTGTCACAGTGTTAGTTGCCATACTCCTACGAAACGGCTTAACCTATTTCAATGAAATTTCGCATATACATTCCATTGGTCTGAGAATAGGTTTTTATCTTTCTATCTATTTATCTATCTATTTTATGTAATAATGTGAATAAAAGTAGTAATAATGTGAATGAAGTAAGTTTGTTTGTTACGATTTCATTTCGAAAACGGGTGAACCGATCACCATGAAACTTTGTACACATATTCTTTGAGGTACCAGACCGATTTCAATGAAATTTACAGCGATTGTTCAGATTGGCACAGCGGGTGTTCCTGCGTTTGGTAGCGATCGGATCAGCACAATTAGTGGTACCCGGGCGAAACCGGGGCGGGCCACTAGTTATTTTCTAACTTTTAGGTGAACAACGTCATAACTAAAGACTTCGTAGTGTGTTCTCAAACGCTGCAGCACTGTACAACCACGATGAAATCTTTTAAATAGTTTACTTATAAAAATATCGTACTTTTTTTCGTCACGAGTGTGTAACACGGCCGAACGCGTGATGCCCGGCGCGAAGGCGGAAGTGCGCCGCTATAGGAAAGCTTCCGCCGTACTTTAGGCGTCGTTCAATTCAATATATCCGTTAACATAAGCATTGATGATGCGAACTTTGCTTATTCAATAAAAACAGTGTCCGGCGTATTAAAACATTTGGAACTTGAATACTATTAGCTAATATTGGACATCTCATGGTATTGTAGAAACATGGATCTGGCAGAAGATCCAAGAGCCAGATTAACTCGACACTATACCGAAGTTATCCCGGATGCCAGTCATGATCTACGATGATCGATGAGGGCGGCAGGGAACCGATCTTTGTGGTGAAATGGGAGGCCTACGCCCGGCAGTGGAAATTGTTATGTGTTACTTTGCAAGATTATGACACGGTTATGTAGCACCTTCCACATCCGCATATTACCGTCGGCCCAGACGTCGCTTAGTAACCAGCAATGTATATGAACATTATCATTGCAGGAGGAGAATTTAATCATATCCCTACTTCCCTACTAATAATATAAATGTGATTGTAATTTGTTTGTTACGCTTTCACGCGAAAACTACTCAACCGATCATCATGAAACTTTGTACACACATTCTTGGATGTATTAGAAGTAACATAGGATACTTTTTATGATTTTTTTTTTATAAAAAGCGAAGTATGTATGTTCCCTGTAGACCTATATACTCCGAAACGGCTGGACCGATTTCGATGAAATTTACAGGGATAGTCTATATTGGCACATTCCTGTGTTTGGTAGCGATCGGATCAACATAATTAGTGGTACCCGGGGGAAGCCGGGGCGGGTCACTAGTATGACATATATCACTCTAAAGTGATTTTTTATGAGTTTTTTTAATTACCCATCCTTCAATTTTTACTCTGCGCCACCGCGTGATTTAACTCCCTTTTTAGACGGAACCTTTTTTGTGACCTAATTGTCTATTTAAAGAAGCTTTGGTACATGTACATACATGTCTCTCATCGTTGAACATAAAAATATTCCCAATACATCTTACTATTGAAAATTGCGTGAACTATAGTGCTTCAACTTGGCATTGCTCGGAAAAATCCAAATGTAGCTGTAATTAGCGTGTCTGGACTATGAATATTGTATAAAGTAAGACCGGAAGTCGGCGGAGGCGCGGCGCCGGTCTCCGCGGCCGGGGCTACATAACTCACGCGGAGCCATAAGCCGCGGACAAAGCAAGCAGTTCACAGGGCTCCTTGTAAACCACCGCAATTCATTCAAGACGCTACCGGCATTTCGATACTAATAATTAACAGATGACATGCTATAGTATAAGAATTAGTTCTAAAGGTTCAACTCACAAGGAGTAACTCAGTGTAAACAAATCGCTGTATGTTTTATATTAAGGTATGCAGACGGAAGTGAAAACTCAAAACAGGTGGAAAGGTGCAACAATAGTTCAAAAAAATAATAAAAAAACAACAATGCAAATGAAAATTGAACACAAGAAAAATGGAATGCAAAAAAAAAATTAGTCGATTTATTTTGACATTTAAATAAGCATGTCAGGGACTGGCCGAGTGCAGAGTGACTTGACAAGTAAAACGTTCGAGCTGTTAGTCACTCTGACACAAGCCCAAGCTCTAGCGTAACGGCGAACCTGGTAGCGGTCATTATATTATGAAGAGTGACGGCAATCGGGTTGCATCGTGGATACGCGCTACGTTTATGGTAGAGTGTCGTTACATGAAGTCTACTTACTGTACTATCGGTTCAGACTATATTTTGTAATGTACTTCGCTACGTGTCATTCTCCTTACCCTAACGCCCGGCGCCCGAGCTATTCAAGATGGATTTACGCATCGTGTCTGTACGTTCCTATAAGCATGTTTCAGACGCATGTTGCGCTAAGAAATATCGTGTAACGCGGCTAAAGAAGTTTTCACTTCAAATTGTTTAGGTTAAATCATAGAAAGTAACATTAGTCGATTCGACATATTGTTTTAAAAAGTGATTTGTGCTACAGTATTCCATTTGTTAGTCAATTAGCCACATTTGGTCGCCAGCAGCAGTCACAGCTGTACGCAGCTCAACTGATAAGCCTCCGTATACAACGAGTTATCGTATCGTTTGCACTATAATTGTTTACAAACAAACAGCTAGTTAATTCTTATTCCGCCATGTTGGCAGCGCGACGCGTTGCTGTCTCACGCACACCGCTCGTACGATGACGTCACCTCGTTCAAAACAAACTTATGCAATTAAATTAGTTGACTCGGTGACACTTCAAGATAATGAATATATTTATAATTAGTTTGTCGTTATAATTGACTAATAATGTAATGTGTGCGTGGGAAGAAATACAAACACGTTTCCTTAGGGAAGTAAGAACTGTGAGGTAACAATAAAGTGTTACATAAGCTTAGAGTACAAACTCGTTTCGTTCGCAGCCAATATTCCGTTTAAATACTAATTTATATATGTAATTATATATGCAATGTGATTTTGGTGACAGAGTGCACGTTTGGCGGTATAGAGGGGTACCTGCGTCGCAAACAATGCACCCAGAGTGTATTTACCCGCTGGAGGGCGCTGTGTAGTACGAAACTGAGAGGTGTTTACCTGCAACAAAAATTAAATTAATTAGTAAATCGTATAATGTGACTAACACAAAGATAATGAAGAAATTCGCAACAAGCTTACAATCGTAGCATTTTAAAGATAAAAACCCAGCATATTTAGCAATCAAAAATAATTATAATAAATAAAATAATAATACTAAACTGAGTACGCACGTAAAAATACACTTTTTTAGATAAAATACATTAATTCTACGAGCCACCAAACCAAGCTACCAAAATTGAAGCAAGGGAAATTGACAGTGCTCTTTACGCATACACGATTATACGTCCGGTGCGTGCCTAGGAGTTTATCACATGTTAAAGTTTGAGCTAACATATGGGCCAGTAGAGGTTTGAAGTCAGCATTAAAGTACAGAGGTACGGAAATATATACTAGGAAAATATACGTTGATAGAAAACGAATACCAGAGTCGGTAGAGGACGTAATGTCGGTGACAGATATTGTTGTAATATCGGTTGCCATGGTGATGTTACATGTTTTGAGAATAACAACTTTTTGATAAATGTTGGTTATTATAAAATTTCCACGGTGGAAAATGAGAGACGAAACGCCTTGTAAAAATGCAAACACGTAGTCTTGTTGCTGTCATCATGGAATAATTAGCTACTATTATCTTTTGTTCCAGTGAAAGCTACCTGTAGCGACATCGGCAGAGATGCTCGCTACATGCATAGCTCAGGTGTTGGCAGAGTGCAGCGCGTGACGTCACAGGGCGGCACCCGCTCGCCTTGACCGTGCCCTGCTGGCGCGGCGCACCACGCCACAAGGTCCCGCTTTGTTCGTGCGCCACTCGACCGCCTCACTCCACGACGACCGTGCTCTCAAGTGTCGACCGACCGGCGCTATATAACTAACATGATCCAACTTCAATTTTAAAAAAAATTATTCCCATTTACAATTTTAAAAAGAAAAATCAAGGAAACGCACATACAAAATTTATATAATACTTGAACGAAACAGGATTTAAATTGTAATCGATCTATCCGCGGGCTTCCCCGCTGGCGTAAAATCGTGTCGCAACACAAGCCTTTGATTTTTTTATTACAATATCACTCAAATTACTAGGTCATCTCTCATATGAACCTTATAAGAATTGATAACGGAATCAATTTGCAGCCCATTGAAAGATATGGCGAGGTCACACACTACAATGTTTCAACAAGTCTCGTCCCCTTCAGTCAACAACCTCAATTACAGTACCCGTGCGACAACACGCACGTGACATGTGCTCCGGGACAACTAACACGTGAGACAAGCTGCGGGACGACACACGTGACGTGACAAACATCCCCGACGCCTCGGGGATTACTTCTCGAGTGGTGACTAGCTGACTGCTTACGAGTAAAAGGGAAATAGTTGACAACTTCCATTAAAGTGAGGACCTGGAGAGGTCTACTCCGCACCACATGCCGCTTTCGAAGAATAACACGCAAGCGAGTCATCCAAAAAAGGGACCGATTTATTTGTAATTGAAATTAAACTAATGGACCAACACAATTAATTTAAAATTACTCACGGCCGTTAGTTAGTAATAAACATTACAGTTTTCCGCTTCCCGCGGTCATGAAATGACCAGAAGGTTGTTGTCTTTCACTTATTGAATGTTAATTCTCAAGTCACTTTTACCAGCCTTCAATAATTTACAACTGGGTTGTACTCGTTTTTACCGAGTTGAAACTACCCGCATTTTTAGTTGATAGAGGTAGAGAGATTAAGGTTGGTGATCAAATCAATGTTACAACAAGTAGGAAGCATAAAAACTGTAACAACGGAAACCGCTCGCAAACAGTCTCTATGCCACTGAATGAAGCAACAACCAATTCTCTTCACCGAATAAGTAAAAAACAAGTATAAACAACGAGCTCCGTGGCTCGTGGCTAGTGGGTCGTGGTCCGGTGCGATAAACTGTTTCGCAAGTGTTGCGCGCCGCTCCCAAACAATGTACAGCCAGCAGCGCAAGTACTATCCAATGATATCGAAATGTCTTCACGAACTTTGTATTGTTACGTATTTATTTTGTCGCAGATGTGTTAACCCCATAGATTTACAAAGAGGAAAAGTATATCGCAAATCCTACTAGTATTATAAATGCGAAAGTTTGTAGGTATGTATGTATGAATGTTTGTTACTTTTTCACGCAAAAACGGCGGAATGGAACTGGATGAAATTTTGCACAGAGATAGATTACACTATGGAATAGCATAAAGGCTACGTACGGTTCCCATTGGATATTTTATTGTATTTGTGTACGTATATATTCCGAAACTGCTACCCGGGCGAAGCCGAGCGGATCACCAGTACAACATATACTATAGGATAGCGTATGTTTGGTATGGGCTACTGCTTTAGGAGTCAACTGATGCAAGAATAAATGCAAATCTCTATCGAAACCACAATTTTAATACGGTATTTACATGTTTCCTATTATGCCCTTTGGTGGGCGTCGCTTCGCAGGAATATGTGAACAATGTGCATTAAAGAATTTCTCACTGACTATAAGATAGTTGGCAACACGGTCGTGCTGTGTGGCGGGGCGTGCGCACGTACCGCGTGGCGCAATCAATGAATGACACTTGAATGTCGGATGTTATCAACCCGCGCCGCGAAACGCCGCGCTCTTTCGTGCTCGCTCTACTAACTCGTACTGCAATGGTGAGTGACTTGTGCGCCGACAACTCAGCACTGACAGAGTTCAGTTCCGTACGACAACCACCAAATACACGAAACTTATGGATGTGATCTGAGTTCAGTTGTGTTTAAGTCACATAACTGAGTTGCATCATTTTTGGAAACATAAAATATTTTACCAGAGTTGCGCAGCCAGGCCACTGCGCAAGAAAAAAAGCTCAGCAACCCAAACGTAGTAACGTATATCGCTTGCGGTATGGCGAGACGCTATGTTCCCGCGGCTATGTTTACATCACGGGGCTTACACATTTCTATGGACACGTCCTTACTATACTACAACCTAACCTGTAACAAATATGTAATTATATTTAACTAGTGACAATCCCCCCCCCTCCTCCCCCCAAGCTTCGCACGGGTAGCATTTTCCAATTTGTTCAGTATTTAACAATATGTACAAAGTAATAAAAAATGTTCCTTTGTACATATTGGTCTAATATCCCATTAAATTTATTATAATAGTAACTATGTAACAAGGCAAGAGACCATGTCGAATTCGGTCAGGGGACACCGTCTGTGTCTCACCTTCGACCTGTTTTCAACTGCTAAATGACAAACAATAAAGACTCGAAACTACGCGATTAACTGCGCATTTTACAACTCAAGCCGCTCATAAAAACCGAACACTGGTAAACACGGGGAACTGTTTAGCCAAATTCACTCTACCTGTCATCACAAAAGGACTAAAATCGTCTATAATCACACTTCTTTAAATATACTTAGCATAAATATAGTCGTATATTAGGGTCGGGTCACACCGGGCGCCGAAGCGCGACCTA
Source organism: Papilio elwesi (assembly GCA_029849275.1). Taxonomy (NCBI): domain Eukaryota; kingdom Metazoa; phylum Arthropoda; class Insecta; order Lepidoptera; family Papilionidae; genus Papilio; species Papilio elwesi. The sequence continues at coordinate 7,077,912 of CM056710.1, read as the reverse complement.
CGACCGCGGGTCTAAGTATAGACGCGCCTTAACACAACAGAGGGTAACTCAAAATAGTTTCAGTATTACGTAATGAAATAAAATTGATAGAACTCCAGCGTAGTAAAAATATACATTCAGTTATATGTTAAATCTAAATTATAATATACTAGTGACCCGCCCCGGCTTCGCCCGGGTACCACTAATTATGTTGATCTGATCACTACCAAACACAAGATCGTGCCAATCCGGACAATCTCTGTAAATTTCATCGAAATCGGTCCAGCCGTTTCGGTTCCATTGGTCTATAGGGAACGTGCATACTTCGTTTTTTATATGCTTTTTTTCATAAAAAGTATCCTTTGGTACTTCTAGTACCTCCAAGAACACGTGTACACAGTTTCATGATGAACGGTTGAGTAGTTTTCACGTGAAAGCGTAACAAACAAATTTACATTCACATTTATAATATTATTTATAAATATATAATATATAAGTAGGGATTTATTCTAATTAATAAGAAATTGAAGATTAGAGATGGTTAGCGGTTTAACAATTACAAACTACTTGTTTGTAATTTAGTCCACGACTGATTCCTGCTGTTTAAATTAAACTTAACATAAGAATATAGTAAACACGAAAAGATACCGTGGAAATAGTTTTCAAAGTGCTACTGAAACTAGCAAGCGGTTCTCAAGTTGCAGATGTGTTGCCTACCTTTGATAATCATAGGAAGGAATAAAAAGAATACTTACCAAAGACGGTAGAAGAGCAGGAAGGAAGAGAAGTAGGATCAAGCCTCCGACATCTCACTCGTCAGTTGAAACGCAGAATACTTCAACTGCATGCCCGTCTTATGTGAGGTCTCTCACGCTTGGTATCGCCGACGCACACCCCGCACGCTATCTTCGCAGTGCGGCCGATAACAATACGATAAGCGAGGAGATAGGTACAGCACTCGATTCAATTAATAAAGGGAGACGGGACTCATATATGGTGTAAATTATTGTCACCACATGACCACTACAGCGGTCGTAACTCCACAATGAGTCCGACCGTCTCGACTAGATACCGTAGTAAAGCTACGTCATCTGACACAATCATGTTTAGCTACAAAGATTATAGTGCATTATTACCGCGATATGACTTTTATAAAAAGCCAAGTTTAAATTTAATTCACCTATCTCCATTACGTAACATTCTGCATAACAATTAATAATTCGGCCTTTTTTAGAATGTTTCCCACTGCAGGGACACAGGGCTCCTATCCGAGAGAGGGAAGGGGCCTTAATCCACCAAGTTGGCTGGCAAGTTGGTAGATCTCATATATCTTCGAATTTAGTGGGTTCTAAGAAATGCCGGTTTCTTCACGATGTTTTCCTTCACCGTTTTTGGAGCAATGGTGATGAAATAAATTACAACACAGTGAAGCGCCTGCCTGGGTTCGAACCCGAAATCTACAGAACGTAAGTCGGGGCCTAAACCGCTGAGCCACCACTGCTCCTTATTATTAAAGAATTATTTATGTAACTATAAACAATTGGATCGTCTGAACCTGAATCATAGATATAGAGTTTGTGTGTTGTTGTTCCTTTTACGACGTACATTGGTCGCACTGAATACATTGCCGCGTTCTCAGCGATGTAACCGATACATGTAAAAGTGTTTATTGATACACCTTTCATGTTAATGTAAGCGCGTCATATTACCTTCTGATTATGTTAATAACGTGCGATCTGGCCGCGTTCGGCTCCGCTCGGCTCCGCTCGGCGAGGAGAGCTCGCCGTTCCGCGCAATGTCAACGAGGTCGTATTTTTAAAGTCCAATGATGTCATTGCCGCTCGAGGAAAACGCCACAACAATCGTATATATTTAGTTTTATACAAATAATTAACAAGATAATGTGGGTTTGTGCCAATGTTAAACATAAAAATACAAGTACTGCCTTTTGGTTGTAACGCTATGTAGTCAGTCTCATGTCTTTACGTTTCAATTTACAATGTTATATTTATAAACTTTCTATGAAACGGCTTTACTCACGTTCGCGTTTTTCTCGGTGTATTTTGTACCGACAAGTTTCGGACCTGTCGGAGGTCCTTCTTCAGGGTGAGCGGTATTAATTCGCGGTCGCGGCCCGCCTCGCACTGCGCGCCTGTGCTCGCAACGCGCGACTTGACAGGGCGGGGGTGCGGTTAATACCGCTCACCCTGAAGAAGGACCTCCGACAGGTCCGAAACTTGTCGGTACAAAATACACCGAGAAAAACGCGAACGTGAGTAAAGCCGTTTCATAGAAAGTTTATTGATAATGTCTCACGATAGTTTTAATAATTTTAATGTTATATTTATTTACAAATGGATTACATCTACTCATCTTAAACTGTGCATTTATTACAGCCTCTAAACTCACATGGTACGACTGCGCCTGATCAGCCGGCACATTTTACACCATACGTATCGACTTACGGTGGTGACAGTGACGGTACATACACCAAGTCGAAAGCCGGCTTTACCAATATTTTGACAGATACATTGTTAAGAGTACGGTAAAATGTTTGGTGTTATTGTGTGATCTTGGACAGAATGCAAAAACTTTTCGGAACAAACCTCAATTGGGACATGGTGTGTCTACTTGGAACCCAGGAATGTTGAACAATATTGAGTTGTCGTAAACGCTCGTCTTACAGTTTTCTATTGAAGAAATCTAAAATACTCAGTTTAAAATCTAGTCTAATTCAACAAGAAGCGATGCTTCTTTTTGACCTTTGTAATAACAGATATGAAAGCAGAGACGTTGTCACTGAGTCAGTATATATAGAGTACCATCTAAATAGCAAATGCGAAGTAAAACTTCTGCGACCCAAATGCGAAGTAAAACTTCTGCGAACGCAAGTCGTAGGTTTGATTCCCACCCAGGACACACATTTGTGTGCATGAAAATGTGTGTCTGTCCTGAGTCTGGGTGTAATTATCTATTTTAGTATGTATTTACAAAAGAAAAGTAGTATATGTAGTATATCAGTTATCTGGTTGCCATAGCACAAGCTCTGCTCAGTTTGGGATCAGATGGCCGTGTGTGAATAATGTCCCAAAAAAAAAACAAAATGAATTTGGTAAAATATACTTTATTGTTAACTTGTTTGTGGTTCAATAAATAAGAAAGAAGTGATTACAAAAACGCAACAAGTTTTCGTTAAAAACATTTTTTATAAAAAGTTTACAAATATTTTTTTAAACTCACTTTCTTTAACAACTATGGACATTTTGAGTATCTTGGAAGTCGCGACAAGCGAAAGACTAAAGTAGTTGTATTTAATCCATCAAATTGACCCAGGTCTATATTACAGAATATTAAAGCTAACTTAAACAGACCTTAGCTCACAACTTCAAGGTTGGGATATGTAAACACCGTTAAGACATTAGTACGGAACAATCACATCAAGTGTTTGTTCACTTTATTTCTTACAACAATTTAAAGCTTGTATACGAGGTAAATACTTCTAAATAGCTAAAGATAAAACAAATAGCATATGGCAAGCGGAGGCGAGATTGTTTACAGTACACTCCAGTCCCGAGCGCGCTTCATAATGCACGGCGCGCCGGGTGTCTGCTAATCGCATCGCATCCGGCCTCCGCCGCGCCACCTAGCCCTACTTCTGAACAATGGCTTCAGCTAACGGGTGTAGTAAATCGCAGTAGGATGGGAATTGCCGAGTTCCCTCCCGGGGTCAGTAAAAATAGTTATTCCATCAGAGGTATGCATAAGAAACCTAGTGGAGTCCCGCTGTCTGACTCAGACTGTATTCGCCTTACCCGTCAATAAGGCGCGGGAAAAAATAGTATTTATGTAAAAGGGAAAAATATTTTTTTTAAAATCATTAAAAGGTTCACCGCAGCTTGTCTGCTGTGTAAATATGTTTAAAGGAATGGGTATTTTATGTGGTGGCGGGATACTGTTGGAACGGACGGGACGGAATCAGCATGACCCAAATAACCGCGGAACGGAACTGATATTCACAAGGATTACATATCAGGAAGCAGACTCTAAAGATAATCCGCCTCTATGAGAAGTCGATTGTACAGACATAGTAAGCAATGATGTTAAATTGAAGAATGTTCATTGTAATACTTGTGTCGTACAAAAACTCATCTAATTACCGCACTCCATGATCCACGGCTATTGTTATCCCACTTCTTCTAATTAATAACGTAGAAACAAATAAAAGCTTTAAAGTAACGTAATAAGACACATTATAGACCAGACCGTCAATTCAAATCGACCCGTAGATTATTTCAATTAAATTCTAATCTTATTACTACATGATAAAGTTGTTAATTACTGGCGGTTGTGTTTTCATTGAAGAGCGGCGCCTACAGCGACCAATTAGCCGCGTATTAACACACTGTACAATGCACGGGCATACGAGCGCTTTTGTTATCACACAATACGAAGCCGGCACGCATCATTCCAATACATTATACAACTGAAAGGTGTTTTAAAAGTTCATTAATGAAATACCCCCTTATTTCGTTACATAAGTGACTATGTACGAACGTGCGTCGAGTGCATATGATCGTTTATTTAATTGCTCACATCACAATTTGTTCACCGTATGATAATGGTGTTAGGCAATTCAAAAAGCTACTGACAAAGTTTACATAGCGTTAACAGCCCGTGGGATATGTACGGACTAAATTTATTTATTTTATTTTTTATCGTACGGTACTTTGGATTTCAAAGTGCCTAAAATGTTCATTCGTCGAGTTTCATTTTCACCGTACGGGCAAAATAAAATGCAATTTTTATGTAAAATTATATTTTTCTTTTCGATTCATCCATAGAGATGCAGACAAGTCTTGTTTTTTTATTATATAAAAACTTAATGAACAAAAACATTCCGACAAGTTTCATAATCACTGAAGCGAAGCTACTGAGAGATGAAACAGTAAAACATACATCGGCTCTCCGAAACTTGGCTTGGGTTCAGTGCACACTGACAAGCATTGGTGACATCAGCGCGGTCCACATGAGATCACTCCGGCCATTTTTGTCACGTTTCACACAAATACAGCACAGCTTCGGAAATGTCAAGAGACTAATTAAAACAAAACAACTGCCGTATATGCAGGACCAGTTAATGCCAAGTCACATTCGGACACTTTTTCTGTGCCTTGCACGCAATAAACTGCCTACTTCTGAACTTTGACTGATCACGGTTAATTACCTCACTCTGGTGAGAAGCTGCCTCTCCTACGGACGGACGGATAATTTGGCGGTGAGAGATATTGCTATCACTTCTAGGTTTATTATCTAATACGTGCAACTAAGTGATGAAGGATTTGAAGGGTCAGCTGAACCCGTGAAATATCGCGAGCTCACAGAAAGCAGACGTCAAGTAGAATTATTTCTGCATTTCGTGTGATAAGTGAGGTGCCAGAGGTCTCATTCCGGTTCACTTATCCTTCCCACCTTTATTTATAAGAAAAAGATGGCAAGGAGGAGAAATCCCTTGCTCTATCCATTAATCTGCAACCTATTAGCTTGTTGCAGATGCCTTTGCGGCCACTTAACATTAGGTGAAACCTTCAGTTAAATTATTAATGTATATTTAGTGAGTTTATCGAGGTTAGAGCGCGACGGGCGTGGCCTTGCGCCGTGGCACGCCGCCGCCCGGCCGCGAGTGAACCCTTTGACTCGTGAATTAGAACAAAGGTCAACTGCCAACGAACCTTACTCCGTACGAGCACGTACATCGATGGAATGAACTAGATATAGATACGTCCATTAATATAAAGTTGACTCAACTAAAATAATAACTTTCTCTTCCTCATAAGTCAAAAGCCAGTGAAGTTAACAGTGGTAGAGCGCAACAATATCTGTTGCACGAATAACACAACCTCACAGAAGACAGGCGACAAGTAGAAGTATTCTGCGTTTCGTCTGATGAGTAAGGTGCTGGAGAGATAATTCTAGTACTTCCCTTCCTATCGTCTACGAATATGGAAATGACCTTCCATTCATTTGAAATTTGGTCAAAAAAATATTTGGTTTCCCATTAAAAGAGCATTTGGTGGGGGTGCATGGATAGCACGAGGAAATATCTTTTTCTGTCTTTTACCCTCTGTCCATAAAAGGTAGACAACACATCTGCAACTCATTACCTTGTTGCAGATGCCTAAGGGTAGTGGTCGATATCGGGTGTACCGCTTGCTCGTTTACCAACTTCTACTATAAAAGCAAATCGCCATGAGATGAGACCCGAGGCTCCGTATGATTATTTAACATAAGCATAATATTTTCATTGTTCGTCAGATTAACACAAACAATGAACGAGGAGTGCTTATAATTGTGAGAACGATGTGGCGATGGTTACTGTCCCAGCAGGCAGCAGGCACGCAGACCTCGTGCCCGGTGCGCTGAGTGCGGCGGGGTACGGCTTCATTCCGCCGCTAAACTAGTAACATATTTTAGTTTATAAATACGGACCTATTAAAACATTGGCTAATCGTAGAAGGGATAGCTGTAGCATTAACAAAGCGCTTTGAATTTAGCGCAAGGCGTCGTTTTATAATAAACCAAATGAGGTCGGAGCGCGCACGTAGCAACGCGGAAGTGCGCCGACCCGCCCGGAGCTGCGCGCGCCGACGGGGAATTCATAACAGGGAATAAATTCGGCGAAAGGAAATCAGCTAGAATGTTCTAAAATAACCATAAATAGCGATGTGGGTCGTATAAATACCTAATGTGATCTAAATATACAATAAATATTCAACAAGGCGTTATAATTTATAATGTCAAGAATACTGCAACGATGTTTAAAGTAGTCAAACAATAATAATATTAGAATCGATTCAATATAATATTACCGACATTGCAATCCACATGAAAGTGAGAGGCGCCCGCAGTTGGACCGCTCGTAGTACTTACTTCCTTCAGTTCGAGCTTGATATAGTAACGACCAAGATAAAATGTTGGAGTATCTGTTTGTTTTATGATATAGAGGTGTCATATGCGTTCTGTTCTTACTCTTACTTTGACATTTTTAAATCCCTACTAAGTATAAATGTGAATGCAAGTTTGTTTGTTACGCTTCCACGCGAAAACTACTCAACCGATCATCATGAAACTTTGTACACATATTCTTGGAGGTACTAGAAGTAACATAGGGTAGCATAGGGCTTTTTATGCAAATAAGAAATTGTATATAAAAAGCAAAGTATGTATGTTCCCTATAGAAACGGCTGCACCGATTTCGATGAAATTTACAGGGATTGTCCAGATTGGCACATTCCTGTGTTTGGTAGCGATCAGATCAACATAATTAGTGGTACCCGGGCGAAGCCGGGGCGGGTCACTAGTATTGAATAAACCACCTAGTGTTAAGTGTCCATGTGGTCCAAAGATGGCTCGCACTAGTTAAGTAACAGTAACCTCTTCACTTGAATAGTTCGACGGTAAAACTGACACTCGCAACTTGTTCCAGACCTTTGCTGAGTATGTACCGCTCTATATCCTACTAATATTATCCTATATAATATATGCGAAATTTTGTATGTACGAATGTTTGTTAGTCCTTCACGCCAAAACTACTGAATAGATGTTAATGAAACTTTACAATAAAATAGCTTATACATCAGAATAACACATAGCGTATAATTTATAAAGATATTGTGTGAATTTTCCAAAATAATAAGTGTCAAGTAAGGAGGAAAATTCCGCCATTTGCGAGCTATTCTGATGTGCGCTGCAAATACCACTAGAGTTACACGTATATAATGTATAACGGAAATGTTTACCTTAAATAGTCCTACAAAAAATCCCGGGACAGCATATATAATCTTTTATGTGTAAGCCATTATCGCCAGAATAGTGAACCATCTATTAATTATAGGGCGGAGCGAAGTTTGCCGGGCCAGCTAGTCTACTATAAAAGGATGAAAGGCAGACCAGCTGTGTATTTGAACGTCCGATGGTCAAATGGAGATGGGGGAATTAACTCGTATAATTCCCGCGTACACATATAGGTTGATACACGTTTTAAGACAAGAAGAGATGGTAGTGTGTGTCGGCGGTCGGTGAATTTTGACTAATGGTCGATTTTGATTAATAACTATTTTATTCTGTAAGTTTTTGTTTTTCTCTGTTATCCCACTATACTAAGGTATGGCGCCTTCATTATTATTTTAAAAAATAAGTTCTACAGATTCGTGAGAGAAAGTTGGCACCGACCTGAAAAACATTGCGAATCCGAACAAAGACTCGACTTTATGAACGAGGTCACTTAAAGGAAAAACGAACTGAAGGCTTAAAAATAAAAACAAGCGTAAATAGAGCACTTTCTCGTTGCGAGAATAATTAATTTTGATCAATCTGAATGTGATAAGGCGGCAAGTGGCAACTGGCACGCGGAGGTGAAAGCACCGGCTTAGCCGATAATTGCAGTCTGTGGACACGTTCTCTGTGCGCAATCGATTGGTGTGTGAAGCCTCGCTAGAGGCAGGAGAGACGTCAGGAACCTGGCAAACATGTCCCGAGACAAGATCCCCACGGGCAATAGATATAAAAGAAGATATATGTATGCTCCCTGTAGACTCCAAAACGACTGGACGGATTTCGATAATACTTTCAGGTAACCTTCAGATTGGCCAAGCGGATGATCCTGTGAAGTTGGGTAGCGCTCGGATCAACATAATTAATGCTATACGGACGGAAGCCAAGCCGGGTCAGTAGTTATAAAATATACAAGAACTACTAAATATGGTTCAACGACCCTTCTAACCTCAACACGATTGTTTTCCCGTCCAGTAATTATGGGAAATTACTTTACCTCTGAAGCGTATCGCTGAGCAGTGGAAGGGAAACCCTAGTAGGTTACGGACCGTGGCTGACAGTACAGCTCCTGACAACTCGTCTTCATGCATTTTGTTATCAATTCTATAGGTACTTGTTCTGTTGTGTTTAGTCAATTCATTTTTGACATTATTATTATTATTATAACAGGACGTTCCAAAATAAACATAGATATTAATAAAAAATAAATCAAAACTATACCTAGTTTCACAGCAAGATAGAATTTTTGTAAACAAACAAACGTCACTTATCACTTTTTATAATTTAATCGGAAATGTCGTAAATTTTGTGGTGATCGTGAGATAAAGTGAAGTCAAAATGTATATTAATAGGATCAGAGGTAGGAAAAAATTGTTTTCCTAAAATATTTCGGAATTTACGAATTTTTAACGTGAACACATTACAAAATTTCCATGTTGCTCTGACAAGGTGCAATCAAAAACATTAAAGATATTCTAGCGACTTATTTCGTAAATTCGTACTTATTTTAAACTTTAATGATCAAAATGTATTTTGCCTTGCAGAGGTTGTAAGGTTGTCGGAAGTGGGGCCGCAGCTGCAATAGGAGCGGGAAGCAAGCGCGTTGGAAAGCCGATTACGAACTGGATCTAACCTCACGAGCGGGAAATCACTCGGCCGCTTGTTGCACAACATGGCTGTCCCCACCTCACAACTCAATTGTCAATATTGATCTGACTCGTCGCATTACTACAACTGTTCTATACGTTTGCAAACAAAGCTTGTGCAAGCCTTGCATCCATATACATATTGCAAAATTACCGATCATTGACATTATTCTATTTCATATAAACAAAGCGATTTATTGGCAATTCGATCGCGTGACAAACGCATGAGTAAGACCGATGACATTGGAGTAAAATATAATCGAATAAATCTATTCATTAAATATCATTGATGCGATTGTTTTTTAACGATGCAGGCCATTAGCAAGGACTTAACGATGGATACATTTCCCAACGGCCCCGGCTGGCGCTGGACAATTGCCGCTAAACGTGGGCGGTGCTTAATGATGGCTATGTTAAAATAAATTAAATGTTGTGATTGTCACATTCCAATGAGGACGTAACTTATTAGGGGACGATCACAACTCATTTCTACATCTTAATTTTTCAATGTAAAAGTGTAGATTTGTTTTTATTGAACTTCGATGCCAAGTAATTGATACCATAAAATTAACGTTATTGTAGCTAGGTTTTACAATACAAAAAGATAATGTGCACAAACACTAATGATTACCCACACAACAACACAAGTGTGCACACACAAACTGAATTAAACGTAAAACGATTCTAGCGTTATATACTGACAATGGGTAAACCACTTCACTTATAGATCTTAATAAACTCAGCTACTTGAAATCAATTAATAATAAATTATCAATTTTAATTATAACATAATCCAGAGACATTCCGTTGATAAGAACCAGGAAGGTGACGTGCAAGTTGCAACCCGCGCGGTCACGACTCGACATTCGTTTTGATTGTCTGCATCGGAGGCGTAGAGCAGACAAATTCAAACTGACGACTGCATCAGAGCCATTGGATTTATTTTAAGCAATTAATTACGTATAGTTGGCAATGTGGCGACTGACAAATCCATACATACTTATTAATTTCAGTAAACATACTACTGCCGCCAGTTAAGGAAGTCGAGGATCGTATATACACGTACGTATAAAACAATTGTTTTCATTAGTCAGACAATAGCTACCGATCGAGCCGGGGCTCGGCCCTCTCGGGCACCCTCGAATCGGATGCTAAACGCGTATTGAGTGACAGCCCAAGCCGAGAGGAGGGAACCCTCTCGGGGTCCCTTGAGCCCAGTCACTCCGTGGAGCGTCCGCCGAAGCGACCTAAAAGCTCGGCGGCCTCCCAATACGGTAATACTAGTCAAGAAACGGCCCGAGCCGAGGCTTCCCCTACGGAGGGAGCCCTCGAGCTATGTTACTCTTAAAGAGGCTTAGGCTAGGCGCCCTCTGCGCCCTGCCGCCTCGAGCCCGGTGTAGCTGAAATGCCTCCTCGAGGCAAACAGTGACCTTTCAGTCACAAAAAAAAACAAATGTTTTCAGACGCATCGCTTTCTCCGTCCTCTACAAGCCAAATAGCCGAACTAGAATTCACTATGTGTAAGCCTCGGTTGCTCGTCTATCATGTCCATTATAACAGAGCAGCTAAAACAATGGTTGTAGTGTTGTCATTGAGAATTCTTCCATCGTAATATTAAAAAGGAAAGACTGCCTGTGAGAAAGTGGTTTTAATAATCCTTACCGTCTGACGTCAGATGTAAACTTTTAAAGTAATGGATAGACTGAGATAGAAGATACGAAATAAATCTTTTGTGCGAGAAAACATTAAGAAGGTAAGAAGAAGAAACCCACTGGTACATTACTGATGTATTTCCTAAGTCAGTTACAATGTTATAGTACCTATAATTAAATTAATTTATATTAAAAAACAAATAAGTGAATTATTGAAAATTAAAACAATTTATAGCTTTCTTATCCACTATTTAAAAATCTACTATCATTATTACGCTACAGTCCACCTACAGTACATCTTAGATACAGACAAGAAGTTATAGCTGGCGACAACCCTATCGTTAAATCCACACAAAGACAGGCTGCCCCTGTCAGCTGGCGGCGGCACGCGCCACCCTCCGATAGCGGGACGCCTCTGTGAATTATCTGAGAAGCTAAGTGCGCGGAGGGGAACAACCAAAAAGGGACGCGGCGCGCCTTCATGTCTATTATACGCCCCGAGAACAATTTTATATTAGGCATTTATAATGGAAAAGTGGCGGTGAACATTGCTTGCCGCTCATAACGTGTATATGGCGTTCTAATCAAACAACATATTAGTGGTACCTACTCATAACCCATTCGAAAGAATAACAAACATCCATACTTAAAAACTTTAGCTTTTATAATATTAGTTACTTAGACAATTGTCCAAATACGTCGCACTAGAGTGTATTAATATTTTGAGAGGCAATAAACTGGTAACAAATAACAGTAAATAATCATGAAACCTATCCAAAATGATTTGAATACTACAGCCGTCGGAATTATTTTGGTTTCCAAGTCCTTAAAACATATAATAAATATTATTAGACAGGGTTACTTTAGCGAGGGTACATTTGAGGATTATGAATTCACAAATAAAGAAGAAATTTCAAGTGAAAATATATTATTATAATTTCACAGATGCGCTTTTGTCGTACGAGACATTTCGTTGCCAGACGACCGACGCTACAAATATTTTCACACATTCGAAGAATTTAATTTCAGAGAACACAGTACAGGTGAATGACATACATAGCGCGACACCAGACATAAATAAATTAAAACGAAACAACTAGATCGATTTTTTTCTGTACATTAATTAAATACCGATAGCTATGATGCTTTAAAATGTGTAACAAGTAGACATAAACGCATGTCAACGAGTGGGGTTGACAAAATCAGAGAAATAATTCTCCTTGGTATCGTCAGTATTGGACTTTTAGTCTGAAGTAAATCGGCGTTGTTATTAGGCATTATTGACAATATTGTCCACATGGTCAATATTGGGCGAATTTTAATAATTAACCCTCAAATAATGTAACAATAACAAGGTATAGAATAAAAATTAGCGTTAAAATGATGACAGAATTGTATTCTTTAAAATAATTAAGTTCTAAAAATAGGAAAAGGCAAGAATTTGGTTCAATTAACATAATTTTAAACCTAAAAGTAAAGTACTAAGAAGTGTAGATGTAACAAGCATACACCAACTATTAAATTCATCTGCGCGGGCGCTTTGTTTGCGTAAAACCAGTCCCGAGGTGATTCGCAACTCCAATTTATTCGACTGTCGCCCACCAAATATACAAGCGATGACTTAACTCGGCCAATAAAGAAAAGTAAAGTATAATGAGCGGACGCTATCTGCGACCGCGATAACGCTCAAATCGCCGCGGAATCGCTGGGAAACGGATAACTAATGCGCCGCCAAGGTCGCGGCGTTAGTGACGTAACCGCGCAACAATAGCCGTGAGAGCACTAAATAACAACAAGTCAAGTGCCGTCAAACTATTACAACGCTCAAACATATGCTAACCTTTCTTCGCTTGTTTCTCGCGCTCCTTTTCCTTTTCCCGTGCCTTCTTTTCCCTCTTCTCTCGCTCCTGCTTTTCCTTCTCCAGTCTCTTCATCTCCTTCTTCAACTCCTTTTCGTTTTTCTTCGTCTTGGTGTCGTCTATTTTCTCTGACAAGATGAAGGTCTCAGTCTGGAGCTTCGCGTCCGTCTCGTCCTTCGGCCTCATCTCCGTACCGGCACTACACTCGCGACGGTAACGGTACCCTTCTCTAATGCACTCTCGGTGTATCGTCAGGAAAGAGGATCGATTGGGCGCGGGTCGACCGCTAGCCGATATTTTATCACGAACACGAGCCGCGACCGATTCGAATATCTAGCGGTACGGTCACCAACACTAGAGGCGAACGGTGCGAACGTGCGTACGCGGCGGACGCTCGAGCGGTACTGGCCGGCGCGCGCGCCACGCGCCCCACCCCGCTCTATAAATAAGCTTCGCTTCCTATAGTTTTAGTTGTACAATGTACGGAATCGCGGGACGATTTATGGCCGTTGAACCCATGAGAGCTTTTCTCATGTGGTGTCTAAGACGCAGCCTCCGATCGCTCCCGAGGTGTGATCGGTGTCGGTGCCAAGGTCGCGGTGACTGATGGTTTATGGCGAATGATATATCAAGGTCGGCGCGACACCAAGTCGAAAACGGGAATATTAAACGTGAAACGTGACTCAAAAAAGTGGCCTGGAGATTACGAAAGTTTAACGTGATAAAAAAACGGAGTGACACGTTGCGGATAGCGGTGTCGGCCAGACGTTGTCTCACCAAACCTGTAAGTTTCGTAAGACGCGGCGACGACAATCGGGGCGTCTGCAAAACAAAAGAAAGACTCCGCAATAAAAAGCTCCGCTTCCAGCGAGCAGCGGAGCGCGCGGCTGGGACTGGCTGTGTGACCCGGCCGGCCTCAGACACTTTGTAATACCACTGCAGACAGACGAACAACTGTCCCGCCCACCAATACATATATATAGGCTCACGCCCGTAACCCGGAGAGGTGGGCAGAGGTCATGGATTTCCATGTGGCGCGATCCTGGCACACCTCTCTCGCTTCTTCTACATCCATACATCTACGCATGCATGCTCGTCGGTTACGGGTACTCCTTATATCGCCCTTCTTTAGTAATCCACTAATCTGATCGATATAAGTTCTCCTTGGGCGTCCCCTACCAACACTGCCACTCACTTTTGATACATTAAAGTTTTAAGTAAATTAATAAGGAATCAAATTTTCCTTTGTTCTTATATTCCAATTTGAAGTGCTCAGTTTTCTGGATTGTGACGGCCGCGGTCACCGGCGCAGGCACCGCCGTGACCGGGAAAAAGCGAACGTTTACAACTTAACAAAGTACAGTGCAGAAACTAAAATGCTATCATCAAACGTTAGTTACGTACACTTCTGACTATTACATTTGCAATAAATTTGCGATAATATAAAGCAAATTAAACAGTAATCGCCTCATTCTCATTAGAAATAAACGGGACGTCTCGTGTAGTCGCTCTGGCATCAATTAAACTAAGACTGCGAACATGGTATGTCTCTTCAGCAAACAAGCAGATATCGTTTAAATAAAATGTAATCTTCCACGGCACAGTACATACAATAGTAGGAAGTGAGGAAAATAACAAAACATGTTAAAAGAACACGGGAAAACCTTAAACACCGATACAACATAGTGAGTGTCAATGAGTTATATTTACGTCACAAAAACAGAAGTTTATACACTTACATGAACCATAAGTGCATTAAAAAAAAGTTTTTTTTTATGGGAAGATGGCAAACGAGCAAGCAGGTCAATTGATATTCCTTCCCCGCCAAATCTGCCCACTGAGCACTGTATGCCCTCACACATAGGGCATACAGTGCTCTGCGTGTCCAGTATAATAATGGTCTCAGGGCACTGTTGGGGTTACCACGGTTTTGTAGTGCTTCAACAATGTTTACGTTATGGTCACTGTGGTGTATAAAAATGAGTGATGTGAACCTGACGCGTGTCAATTCATTTAATTGCCTACACCTCGCATTTTAGACAATCGTTTTGTTAAATGAATAGACAGAACACATTGCACAATAATTATCTCTCTGCGTCACTGTTTATCTACAGCGTACAAAAGTTCCGGCGAGAGTACTGAAGCCGCGGGACCCTCTTACACTTTAACACAAAGACTTCCCCGCAGCCCTGCACGCAGTCTGCGTCCGCAACGGCTGCTGGCTCAAGCATGCATGGCACAATCTAATGATTTTTATATCAGTACAATAACATTGACCAGAATAAACTGTATCAAATTTGCAGTGCACTATTCCCTCCTTATATTTTGAGGTTTGTGACCACCTCCAGCAATGACCTTCATCCTTATCATGTTACGCCCTCTATTAGGGCACCGTATACTCTGTCAGTACAGTAGTCTGATCAATATATGAATAACCAGCAGCTATAGATCCGTCTACAGCGCTAAGTGTAGAACACGTACATACGCTAATTATAGAGGCGCGACGGGGCACATTCCGAGTGCGTACTGAACCGACTCCGCTCTAGAAGAGAGTGCAGAGAACTGCAGCACGGCTGGCAATATTTACCGATTCGAACAAGAATGAAGCAATCACACAGACATGGAAACCAAGCTCATGATAACAGTAGAATAATAGAGACGTTACTTACGCGGAATTCGTTAATGGAGTTTATTTAATACAACTCGAATAAGTTAATACAATTACTGATTAATAATGATACAGTGTGAGTGCAATAAAATAGATTAAAAAGATTTGACGAAGGTTTCAATGTAGTTTAAAAAAAATGAATGTGTCATTTAAAGTATCATCAACTTAAAACATGTGTAGAGTTCACGATTGCGGGTGAAAGAGATGTTATGATAGGTGGCCAAAGAGGTGTACAACTTCCTTCAAGATCTGATAAAAAGCATTGGCGCTGAAGATTGTCTAGAATTAAATTCATATACAGTAAGTATTGAATAGCACCTGCTCAAATAACTAGTTTGTATTTATCACCGCTAGATACCGCCACTGCAGTCACAGTAACGGGGCCTAGGTCGGCCTTATCGCTCGCCCGCGTTACATTGAATACCGTCCACTCGAACATATCGCTGACGTACGATGCGCAGATGCAATGCTACTTCAAATAATCACATCGTCTGAACCAGTGAACATGACCTCAAAGTCAACTTCAAATACATTGCTACTTACGCAATGTAAATTAATAAAAAAGAATAACAAAAGCAGCAACGTATGGAATGTGAGAAATCGTTTTCATCGCAATCCTCACGCGGCGCGCGTTATCTAATCGTGCCGCGTTTCGGCCGATAATGGCGGCTGGTCCAGAGAATTCATACTTCAACAGTGTTAGATTTATACATTTAATAATAAAGAGGAGAAGCTCCCAGGACTGGGCTTTTCCAAAGATTTCGCTATATACTTTAAAAAAAAATAACTTAAAGTCGCAATAACACAGTGTGTTTTATTTAAGTTGACCGAAGAAATATATTTAGTTAAACCGCGAGTCGGTCACGTTGTGATCTACAATTCAACGAGGCCCGACCGCTCGCCGCGACCCCACTCGCCGCGACCCCCACTCGCCGGCCCTCGCACGATTCTCCTCAAGAGATTAGATTATAGAATTTATAGAGCCATTAATTGTTTTATAACAATTTGTTATTAATTTCAATGTCATTATTTGATGTGTAATATCGGAAGCTATGCGATTTGATAGTTTCTATTTATGTTGTGCCGAGCCACCGCGCTGCGCCAGGCACTGCCCTCGGTATCAATTGTCGGCGCGACGGAACACGCGTCCGGGTTTAAGTATAGGGTTCCAAGCGGAACGATATCACACTAGTCCCGCCACTAGATACATATGCGGAAAAGACGTTTTCTATCCTATAGGGAAGTTATAAGTATCGATATTATTAGATCCCGAGCCAGCGGGATGTCCGGTCCATTCGAAAGCTAGCGGCAGCTGTGCACTTTCTAGTACCAATACATATAGATAAAATAATAGTAGTTAAAGTATGTAGTACAACGTAATTGATTCGGTTCTATGTTAAAACAACAAACGACGGAACAATCTAGAGGCAGACTTCCACAACTCGATGGTAGTCAAACTGCGCTATACATAGATGATTTTGCAAGGAAACTCGAAAATATTTCACGATATATGGAAAGGATGAGGAGACCCCATCTCCTCCTTCATTTTCTTATCTACACCCACATTCATTTTGCAATACATTCGTAAATCTTTGTACAATTGTTTTGAAACTTAGAGGTTTTCGATTTCTTAATGTCAAGGCGGTTTGCTCGTTTGTCTGCATCCAACGTAACAGAATAACTGGACATACCACACGTGAGACTCGGGAGGCCAGGGTTATTCAAAAACAAAAACCATAAAGCGGTCATGGAGAACCAAACAACACGACACAAAGGTAATAAACGATGACATAGCGCATCGGCTTGCGTCACCGCGCCTGCGCCAGTACACATGCACACTGTTGCGGAAAGTCCCGCACGCATTACAAAATACTCATACGTGCAACTCGTAACCACAAACCAAGCCCTCGTTGTATGAATACTACTACCAGCTGTGGACGTTCTCTGCTTTTTTTAAATATAGCGCGATCTAACAAAAATATGTGATATCAGTAAGTTATCCCTTGACAACGCTCCAACAATAGCTATAATACCTATGTAAAGATGGCGCACATTTTTTTTGACGTTTTTATGGACAAAGCGCCTACATCGATATATTTAAAAATAAAAACCGAATATAAATACAAAATTTCACGAAAATCAAGCGTTGCCGCGATACAGATTATAATATACTAGTGACCCGCCCCGGCTTCGCCCGGGTACCACTAATTATGTTGATCCGAGCGCTAACAAACACAGGAATGTGCCAATATGGACAATCCCTGTAATATTAATCAAAATCGATCTAGCCGTTTAAGAGTCTTTAGGGAACATACATACTTCGCTTTTGTTATACTATTTTTTTATAAAAAGTATCCCATGATAAAATAACACCTTCAAGAACATATGTACAAAGTTTCACGATGATCGGTTGAGTAGTTTTCGCGTGAAAGCGAACAAACAAACTTACATTTATAATATTAGTAATGATGTAAACAATTAATATTATAATTATAGGTATTAGAATAATAATAATAATAAATAATAAAGAGTAATGCAACTTTCAAACAACTTTGTGGCTAGTTTCGGAACAAATAAGTATTTGTATTACACCATCGAAGTGGGAATCGAGATGTATCGAATACCGGCGCCGGCTCACCTTCACCCACTTTAAGTTCAGTGCGCGCCGACTGACTCATCACCCGCACACCAGACCTATCGTTCGCAGCCCTTGGTACCCAGACGCTAATTTATAAGAATAACACTTGTTGGGCTTACACATGACCAAACAGTATTTATATATTATATATAATATATTTTACAGTGGTAGAGCCCGCAATAACAACATCTTTTGCACGAATGGGCCGGCTCGACCGGTGAAATACTACGTCACAGAAGACAGGCGTCAAGTAGAAGTATTCTGCGTTTCGTCTGATGAGTGACGTGCCGGAGGCCTAATTGTACTCCTCTTCCCCCTCCTACCCTTTTCCAATAAGGAAAGGATGGGAAGAGGAAGAGGATTTGACGGATGAGGAGGAGATGGACAGGGAATGGAATTATCCTTTTTTCTGTTTGTCCCCTCCTTCGTCCATGAAGGTAGGCAACGCATCTGCAACTCATTAGCTTGTTGCGGATGCCTATGGGTAGCGGTACTTATTTCCAGGGGCCGCTTGCTCGTTTGCCACTTTGTAATATAATATATATATATATATATATATATATATATATATATATATATATATATATATATATATATATATATACTCCATTAGTACATTACGTCTGATTCAAACATTTAAATTTAGAATAGAGATCAAAACTCAATGAAAACGTGAACCGAAAACTACCCCCTTCCTGTACCACTAGTACGTATACAGACATGATGGAGATGAATGAAGGGGTTACAACGTGTACTTGCTAATTGTAATTATTCTAGTATAGTAATATCCACAATGAATTTACAATACATGATTACATATGTTCGTTGAGGTAATTTAAAAACTAAACCTAAAATCTATTAACTCTGTAATCATTTCAAAATCATAGTGTGACCTACAAAAGCGTCAATTATTCGTGCATGAGCCGCACACGGCGCGCACGTCATGGACCCTGTCGGAAGTGCACAACCGCCGTGACCAAGGCACTAAGGCATAGCTGTCGTCGGTTCGCGCAGGAAACGTCCATGTTATTTTAATCGCAGTTAATTAAACACGCCCTTTGCTTCCCTTTTTGAACTGAAGTGAACATAATTCTTGTTCTGTGCACCCTTTTTTATGTGAGAAGGTAGCAAATGACTTAGGGGTTCACCTCATGATAGAAGGACTGAAATTGGGCTACCGGTCATCCCAGAAGAAACGAAGAAGCATACTTGTACTTGACGCCTTTCTTCTGTGAGGTGGTATTTCACCGGTCGAGCTGACCCAATCGTACAACAGATGTTGTTGTTGCGGACCCTATATTGAATATTACCATCTGGGGTGAAAAATATTTTATCGATATATTTACTGTATGGCGATAAATAAATCCATTTATTTTTAATTTAAATTTAATTATATTATTTTGTTATATGGCCATTGAAAAACTCAGGAAATAAAATCAATTTTCCCACCAGTTAAGTCACAAATGGTCTAACGCGTCGATTGCTTTTGTCACGTCCGTCGCATTATATTTGTTTTAAAAAAGCTTTTGACTCCAATCAAGCACGTTTTGTGCTACAGTATAATTGAAAGTCTCTGGGGGAGCGACCGAAGGCTTTGTGCCACAAGCAGCCGTTGAGTTGGCGGCGCGATTGGGCAAGCGGCCCGAACAATGCCCTGCACTTGGCACTCTAGGGAGGTGCTTGCAAATCGACACACAATATTGCGTATCGATAAAATGAAAATATAATCAAAAAATTGTAACTTCTCTCGCTTCACGTGTATTGATGTCCGTGTAAAGCTAAAACAAACAAGAGACAAAGGTGCAAGTACGCTGACTTGATTTAAGTAGCTACAATCTCAAGTTATACGCGGACTGAGAAGTTATGTTCGAGAAATCTAGGTGAAGATGAGTCAGTCTTCTCAAACAAAACGGAGAAATATAAATATCCACATCAAGGCAGTATTCTGAGACCGTAGCACTTGTCCGACCAAGCCAGCTCAGCCATGCGTGATGACTGAAGACCGGGACGTACATTATTGTTTGCAGTAACATGTACGGCACTAATCCGAGCAGAAAGCACAATATCGGCCGACGTTGTGCAACTACATATATCGGAACAAGAGAAGCACAGAGAGTGAGACGGAGGCGGTGCGTTACATCACCCACCGCAGAGCTCCGAGCCCGGCCGGAGGGCGCCGTGCTATGGCTACACCGCACTTGCAACTCTTTGTCGTACTTTCACTCGCGCAACATTAGCGTAGTTACTAATTAGGTGTGTTGAGTTAATACTCTCAAGTTACCGCCATAGAATAGTTAAAATCTATAAAAAAATGTCTGCTGTAAGATTTTTAAAACATCAAGAAGGTGGTGCAATTAACACATAAAATTAATAATTTCCATTGGGAGTGTCGACCGTCGTGCCGGCGACATAGACAGTGTCCCTATTCGTCATTTAACTAAAAATAAATGGCTACAGCAAGCCTGCTGCGCTTCAATTAACGACAAGCGCTAGAATGTAGTCAAGTTGATCTCTTTATTATCATTAATCATGGTAAAATACAAGTTAGAAGAAATAAACATCATGTGAAAAATTTTAGGAAGGTCAACAATCTATATACACAGTAAATGGGCAAGTTTCAAGCAAAATACCCGTACAAAAGTGAGCGATGGCAAAAGGCGAGATGGGCACGCGCGCCCACAGACCGCCCTTCATTATATAGGTCAAGAGGCACCAAGTGTTGACTGGCAATTGTTAGAACTGGCCTAGTGGCGTTTAGCAAGCGATCTACTATCACCACGCAAAAAAAAACACATGCAGAATGTTGTTTATATTTTATTATACCCGTGGCCGTCAGATCAAGTGAGACAAGCTGAACAATCGATACTAGTTCCTTTTTACAGTTGACATTGCAATATTTATTCGACACTAAAATAACCTCTACGGCTTCTTTGGTTACTAAACAGCTTTGACTAGCTTTGCCAGCTGTTGCCCGCGCGCTTTATTACTCAAGTCAGATATAAAATGATGCAAACACAAATAAAACTTTCCAGACGCTTCCTCCTCGAACCCGGGACCGGAGACAATCACCACTTCGGGTCCAACAGCTGCTCTACAGCCGCGGTCCGTATATATAAAAATAGCTCACATATAAGGCGTGTGTCAATACCCTCCCCGTCCAATCCCCCTCTCATTCCCATCCTATCCTTATAAGGAAAGGGTGCGAAGGAGAAGAGCAAGTTACTTCTACATCACGCCTGTTTTCTGTGAGGTCGTGGTATTTCACCGGTCGAGCAGGCCTATTCGTGCAACAGATGTTGTTGCGGACTCTTCCATTGTTCAATACGTAATCGAAACTTCGCACATACTATTTTTACTGTTATGACCAACCATATAGAATAAATATATACGCTCACACCCGTAGCCCGGAGGAGTAGGCAGAGATCATGGATTTCCATTTGGCGCGATCCTGGCACACCTCTCTCGCTTCATGTACATACACACATCTACGCATACAACCTCGTCGGTTACGGGTATTCCTTATATCTTAAACATATAGGTAGAACTAATATTTAAATAATTGTTTTGTGTTTAGAACGGGGCACAGCTTACATAACGATTCGCTTCGGCGCGCGGTTATCGCGGCGCGCAGCTGAACGTAATCGCCGCCGCGGCCCGTGCATTCTGTTGATGCAAGTCAGACGCGCTCGCAAGTCGCAAGCCATTCTCCAGGCCAATGCTAAGCCACGTATACTACACGTTCATAATGTATGTAGAGTTTTCACAACGTTGTGTGTCCGGTATCGAGACTACACCGTTACGGATATAAAAGAGATATTTTCACACTTGAATACCACTCAAGATATATAATACTTGACTTCATACTTTCCGGCTTGGTGCTTCTTTCATATCGTAAAGAAACCACCATCGTATCTTTCATACTAATGGATGCTGAGTGACTTTAGTTTAAGACAAATGAGATCATATCATAAGTAGTAAAATGTGGTGCTCGCGCTCGAGCTCGCGCTGGGCTGCAGGCGGCCGAGGCTGAAGGAATTCGCATCGATTAGCGCACCGACCCACTTCCCTGCGCCGCTCCTTGCCGTCGCTAGCCGTCGCTAGCAGTCGCACTGTTTATATAACATTACCCATGACAATTGATTCGCGAACTCTCAACAGATCGAATCGTATTACGCTGGGCTCATACGAACTAACTTTAAAATCGAACATTGCAAAAAACGTGCAGGACGACGTGTGAACCCATAACCCTTATGTTACCCATAAAAGCGATTACGCCTGCGACGTAGAGGGGTCGGTAAGATTATCAATACTTGTTAAATTACAGTAGCACGTCTACGTGATAAATTTTTTGATTAATATTAGCTAATGGTATAAGAGGCTTGCACAAAACACTTATGCTACTAGTACTGGTACAATGTGGAAATTTCAAAGTAATGAGAGAGTGTGTTTCATTGGAGCTTTATAAAACCTCAGA
The DNA here is from genome assembly GCA_029849275.1 of Papilio elwesi. NCBI lineage: Eukaryota > Metazoa > Arthropoda > Insecta > Lepidoptera > Papilionidae > Papilio > Papilio elwesi. Next base: position 7,055,166 of record CM056710.1, on the reverse strand, counting down.
GGATAATGTAGACCTAAATTCAGAAGGGGACATCATGATGATGAAACTGTATAAAACTTGTACCCTAAAAAAAATTATATAAAAAAATCTTATAAGAAGAAGTCTAACAATAGTGACTTGCAGATTTCTTTGCCAAAACAACATTTAAATGTATACTTCGTTTTTTATCGCAATAATCAAGGTAAAGATGGTCATTTGGTTTGTTTTATAAAAACGAATCGAGCCATATAATCCTACTAATATTATAAATGCGAAAGATTGCGTGTATGGATGTTCGTTATTCTTTCACGCAAAAACGGCTGAATGGATCTGGATGAAATTTGGCACAAAGATAGATTACAATTTGGAATAGCATATAGGCTACTTTTTATCCAGGACAAAACATATGGTTCCCGTGGGATGATTATTTTATTTTTTTGTCCACATATATGTTGCGAAACGACTATCCAGGCTAAGCTGGGCGGATTACTAGTTAATTTAATATTTTTATAACATGCCCCTGACCCAAGCTTTTGCTAAACCTATCAACTGAGTATTTAATTATGGCACTTATTTATTGCTGCCTCATACGAAATGTTTTAATCAACTTTAAACTTTTAACATATATACAGTAGTGTTCCCGAGTATGTAAACAAGCATTGGAGACACATCACAACTAGATACATGCAAGGTGCAAACATTATTTATCTTAATAAAATAAAACTTCTCATTTAAAATAACTAAAACTGTTATCATATCAACATTGTTATAGGTAAACTGTACTAGAGCAAAACATCAAGTAATTATTTACTTAAAGCACAATTTTGTCTTCCATTTGTTACAAAGTATTCCTTTGACAAAATTGATTTTAGTTATTTAGGATGTTACAAAGTCAATGAATTAAATGTACAGATCAATTACTCTCTGACCAGGATAGCATCAAAAATTTACAGGAATAATGTTCATGAATGAATGTCAATAAATAGTTAATTGTATACAGCAATGGAAACACAGATTTAGTATATGTATACATTTATCTGTTCACATTATAGACTATTGTGTGATAGCTCGCTGTCCACAACCTGAGTGTGACTCTATGTACCTTACTTGTCCACCTAAATATTTAACATACATTGCACAGTATTTGGAAATATCACATGCAGATATATGTAGAACAAGCAAGTGTGCCGTGCTGTGCTGCATCATATGAAAATCTTTTCCTTTTGAATTGTGGAAGTGAGTCTAAATTAATTATGTTATTCATTTATTTTGCAACTACTTAAAACTTAATCCCATGCTTCCAGCACAATGGTTACATGTGATCTTGCTATACATGAACAAGCTTGTATAAATAATAGAACAGAATATGTCTACAGATTGTAATATTGCCATTTAATTTATTTATGACAGAGAAATATTGTGTGAGCTGTGAACTGAACTGTGTTTTCAAATATTTTTACAAGAAAAGTTTTACAAAAGTCCTAAAATATGTTGTAGTGCTTCTAGAAATTCTACTTTTCATTTCACATACTATAAAAAACATCCATCTTTGGCAAATCCTTTTCACTTTAAGTTTTTCTTGCAAATTATCAGTGTAGCAGCATATCAGACATAGGATAAAATCTTTAAAATGTTATCAGTCATGTACGAAACAAATGTAAAGAACAAACGCAAGAAAAATACGCGATAACAAGCAAAAGAATTAGCTTCCCCGTGACGACTTCGCGCCTCGCGGCAAGGACGCGGTGATTAGCAACCGTTCATGTAACGCCTGTTGATACTTACACAATACGAAGTTATAATACTTAAAGTTTTTAACGTTACCGACGAAGCACTTTAACGAAATTCAATAAGAATTGTTATTTTAAAAAATCAAATGGGGTTTCTCACGTTAATCTCGCGGCTTTAAGAAGTTTTCGCTGAAAACCACAACTACCAAACTTTTTCATGTTATTTTAAGCTAATTGTGGAAATAGAGACGCATGAGAAAAATCAATATTTTCACCACAACAAGGCGGTGTTACTGCCCTATATCTAATTAGAAAGCAATGAGACTGCAAAGTTATGTACGGTTACTTTATTGCTTTATAGCTCTATACAACAATTGCCAGTACTTTGTAAAATACTAGATAAAAAACTCGTAAAATGCGAACAGCCGGTGTACTTACCCATTTTAGTTTGTTCGTTCGCCCCGCCGATCGAATAATCCTCCCACTAAAGATACCTCTTTTCCTTCATCACAAACTACACCTTGACGCACACGAGCACTAATCTGTGTCTAAATGAACTGATGTTATAGTCATAAATGTCGTACAAAACGATATCTTTAAAGAAAATTTGACGAGCGGTGAGCGGCGCACTACCTAGTCGGCGCGCCAGCTGTCATAAAGCGCGCGTGCGTTCCTAGGTACGTTCCATACGAATGCGTTCAGTTATCTTTCTAGCGACTCGTTCCAATACAACCGTACTTCGCATTGATAAATTGTCCGATCACGCTCTTGACTGTTCGATATCTAATTACAGTAATACTAACCGCATATAAAATTACACATAAATCAAGGAATTGTTACATTATTAAAACAAGTATTTAAGAATCGTTCCTAATACATTTTTTTAGTTAGCCGAGGAGGTTCATACTCGATGAGGGTTGGTTGCTTGCTAAAATCTGTATTAGTATTAACTACGGTCATACTGTGCCGACCACATAAGGGGAGTGAAAAGGGTAGGAAAATATAGGCATTATGCATAATTGTTTTTGGTTGGAAATGGAAATACGTTAATTTGCGACATTTACATTTGGAAAAGAAGGTTCTAATCATTGCTGAAGATATTTTTTTTTATTTAATCATTTGATCAAATTATAGTCAAATATGAGTTATACCTTTATTACCAACTAGTAACTAATATCATTGCATGTACATAGTCTTTTTTATGCGAGACAGGGAACACGGAATCACCGTTAAGGTATCCACATATAAAGCCTGTAAGGGACATAGCACCACAGAAACATTGCCAGTATAACCTTTACATCAAGGATGACATGAAATATTTCGTGGTTTTGTGGCATCCTTGCTTAGGGCCTAAACAATATGTACCTGGATCGTTATTTTCTCTGTACCTATCTAGTTTTTGTTGAAGCATTACACATACGTAGTAGTGTTACTTACGAATGATTTTATACAATTATGATATTATCATAGTTTTGTGTAGTTACTTACCATTGTTAATCCTGAATGAGTTGTTTCTTGATTTGTGACCACAAGTATATAAAGGGTAAGGAAGGTTATGCTTAAATAAAACCACGAAAGTAACGAACGCTTCGTAAAATAAGTGCTTTATTGATTTAATTTGTATGAATTACAGATTTGTAATTTTAAATTAAATTGTACGTGTTTTGTTAAATAAAAAGAAAAGTAAATCTAGCTCGAATGCCAACCCGGAAACTTATTTACAATTTTATTCACTAAAATAATCGAGAACTAATTAAACTGTTTTAGTAGTTTGAAAAAATTAAAAGCTACCGAAGTAATTTTATCTATGGTCATTAGAAGCTGTTGGAGGGGCCTCACACACACGATTCCCGCGAGTTCGCATTGGACAGGTAGTTTCCAAAAAAACTGTATACATAGCATGTACGAGTTTCGCACCAAGCCATTAAAAGTCAATGGCCTCTGAGCACGTTCCAGAAGCATTCACCTCGACATAGACATAGAAGAGAGAACATTCGACTGGTACGGATAGCCGAATTATAGACTCACCAGTTTTAAGAGTAACTCAAGTGGCATCTGATCCTCGCATTGATCTATGAACCCATAAGCCTCCTGATCTGTGACATACAATTTTCCGAATCGAGAAGGCAAACAATGCTACACATATAAGTATGACGCAAAATACCCTCCTATTTACATATAAAACCGAATTATAATAAATATAAGAACCTTAAACTCTCTGTACAATGTCGTAACATATTTTTACCCTCCTTATATAATCTTTGTATATCTTTAAGTTTCTCCAGTGAAATGAAAGTTCGTTAAGTTTGAATGGAATATATTAATACTCTAACAAGCGGTGACCACGCGGAAGCCTAACATTATAAGCATCTTTTAGTAATGTAAAAGGTAATTAGAAGCGAGTTACCGCCGACTACAAGTCGACTGAACGAGTAATAAAAGTATTCAAATGTAAATATTGTTGAAATGTTGAAATTTTATGAAACAAACGCCCGCGCAGCCTGCGAGGGACTGTTACTCTCGTTCATGTTAAATTATTTATCTTTAAAAACTGGTAAAAAGGAACAGAGGATGCTATTTCATGCAACTGACAACAATCCAAGCTAAATTATTTACGATATCTATAAGAGTAACATGACTATAATCAAACAGGGCCCCATTTATAATTTTGGTCCTTCGACCCGGACTTTCTTTATGGATCATTTCTATCGTAGAGAATACGGAAGCAGTTACATACGAAATAAATGTAAAAGCCATGGAAAATACTATTATCGATCGATAGTAAGATAAAACTTGGCGATTGCACATTGTTAGACAAAATGACCAAATTGTATACAATTGAGACGTACGATCTATCAAAAGCAGGATCTAGAAGGAGTTACGGCCGAGAAATGTTCCAAGGTGCGCTGTATTCAGCGATGGTGACATTCACCCTAAGTACGTCTAGCCACGCTGGGCTGCAGTGCATGGCGACAGTCCCCCGTGACCGACTAACAGCACGTTTCTCATTAAGCAGCAAATTTACTATAAAATTTTAAATCTAAGTAATTGAGGCTGCCCCTTACTGACACTATACTTTCAAATTGAACATTGTGTAATAATCCTATGTTATTCTTATCGAAAAATCTATACCTACTGTTTTATTGCGAGAAAATTAAAATAAACTATGGGACGACATCGTCAAAGGGGTAAGGACAGTAGTAACAAAAGTTTGACAAACGTCAACCAATTCATGATGTGGATTCAGGATTTACAGTGATTGTAATATATCAATGAACAATTTAGTGTCTCAAGCAGAGTATGTAAATACTACGACAACATGGAGACTTCACGTGCGTCATTAAAAAAATTATTGCTCAATACTTTAAAAGCAAGAAGAAAACATATCTACTTGAAAGCTTTTTTTTAGTTTCAATGAATTGTGTACGGACTTTATGACTTATGTAAATACAATGATTTCCCTTTGTAAACCTTTGAACCAACATTTTTCACCATTAACTATGGAAACAGAATAATTAATTTTTTTATAAATAAACATTTCATGAAACGGTTGTTCCTGTACAACAGTGGCCGGTCTGTCGTCTGTTGGTCACAAATCAAGACTTCGTGAATTTAACCGAACGTATTTTCGGAAAGCAACATTTTTCTCACATTATTCTATAACATTAGCTCTCCAAATTACACAACAATACTCACCACCTTCACGTTATTTTCCAATTTTCACAAAATGGCAACACTAACAATGAAAGTATAAAAAATGGCTGCCTTGTATGGGATGTGACGTCTTTCCGTTTACAATGTTTACATCTTGATTTGAAATAAACTTTTTTATTATTTCACATATATACATATAATTTAAATAAATATCGTCCACAGTTATTCTTGACACAGTGATTCGTTTGTTTACATCGTATCAATTTATTGCATAATTTATTACTAAAATTGCATCACAATTCAAAAACATAATTGTAAATCCAAAACAATTTCCATCCGCCCTTTAGTAGCTAGCCAAGTTATTGCACAAGTTATACATATCTCATCAGTTGGACATATTTTTTCACAGCTTACGGTGCGGGTGATTCAATATTTTGTACAAACATTCATGTAATAGCATCACATATAGCGTATTCTTGTTATTTATATTAAATAGGTAAAAAAGATTATTTAAATTTTATTTGCAATACATATACGCATTTATACACACCCAAATGCATTACGTACGCACGCGTTTAAATGTCACCCGCACCATGGTAATAACTAGTACGAGTATAGTGTTCAACAGCGAACCAAAATAAATCATCAAACGTACTTACAAAATATTTTACAACAAAAAAAATATATTTAAAACTTCCCGATATAATTTGGTCAACAAGCAATAACTGATTTTATATACATATACAATCGTGTATGTTGTGTTTGTTAGCGAACCGACGCACTCGCTTTAGTTTTACCAACATTTAAAAATAAACATGTCAGTTAATTGACAGAAATATCTGGACTGTAAATTTCGTAGCTGTATCTGTAGTGATACCTGGTGGCGGCTGGTGGTGGCTGGTGGTGGCGGGCGGTCACTCGTCGTCACTGTCGGGGTCGCTGGAGAACTCTGCGGCGGCGTGCAGTCGCGGCGGGAACGGTCCGCGGCTCTGCTGCCTGCAACAGTACATTCACTACTGAAATATACTATGAAAATTTAAGAAAATTACAAGCAATGAAAGAGTAAGAAATAGTCCAGCAATCGGTGCTCTTACTACTACGATATTTTTAACAAGTGGGAGAGCCCGCAACAACATCTGCTCCACCGCAGGGCCGCTCGACCGGTGGAATACCACGACCTCGCAGAAGACAGGCGTGGAGTAGATTATTGTGTTTCGTCTGATGAGTGAGGTACCGGAGGCCTAATTCTAGTTTTCTCCCTCTTCCCACCCTTTTCTTATAAGTAAAGGATGAGAAGAGGAAGAGAACTTGACGGTGGAGGGGATGTGTAGGAATTGGAAATAACCATTTTCTGTTTGTCCCCTCCTCTGTCCGTTAAAAGTGGGAAACGCAGCTGCAACTCATTAGTTAGTTGCAGATGTCTATGGGTAGCGATCACTTGACATCGGGGGAACCGCTTGCTCGTGTGCCACCTAGTACTATAAAAAAAAACTATTTATATACCTGTAATTGAATTTCAACAAAATAAAGTTATTTACAAAAATTGCATGTGTTGGCAGCACAAAATTGTCCTCTGCCCTGGCTGGCTGGCAATCCAAGTGATTACAGCGGTTGCCCATCACTTACCGTCACCCTCAATCTTCTTCCTTAAAAAAGTGTGCTACACACCGAGCGGTGTGCTATGATAACATCTATAGACAAATAATGAGTGTGCAGGTGTTGTATAGTGAGCGAGGAATAGTGTCGTGTACTGACGCCAGGCGGCGGTAGTGGTTGAGCCACTCCTCGAGCATCTGCGCCTGCAGCAGAGGGCGCGCGTGCAGCCGCTGCCGCGCCGCCAGCGCGCCGCCGCCGCCCAGCACCACCGCCGACACGTAGCGCCGCACCGCCGCCTCGCCGCCCGCCTCCCCGCCCTGCAACATACACCACGGACGATTGAAACTCATATCCAGATTTATGCTGTAACAAGTATATATTGTACTTGTACGTACGCGTTTACGAGTCACCATGGGATAGGGAAAGCTAGTCCAGATAGATACGCGCGGAGCCGAACGATGGAGACACGCGCGCTCTCTCACGCTTCCTCCCAACTGAACTTTTTTACTGGTGGTTCGTCCGCTGCATGTTTAGTGCGTCACCTATCTGGTCTTCTTTATTATGATTTCAATAAATAATAAAGTTCCTTCAAGTGAAGGCACAAGCTGCGCTCTGACTGACCTCGTCGCCGGTCAGGAAGTGAACGGGCAGCAGCTTGCCCTCGGGGTCCGTCAGCGGCAGGAACGTCATCTCCTCGCTCTCCTCCTGCTGCTCCCTGCACCATACACAAATTCTAATTAATAACTACTTCTCATACAAATTAAATTGTGGTCTGTACAATCAATTCAAGTTATAAACGTCAGCTGACATATTACATTAACCGAAGAACTTGCAGAAGTCAAGCCTTAACTATGGTGTCACAATAGTCTGTCATATACTGTCGCACACATTACAGAGCTCAGCTGATACAATTGGCAACATGTGTGTGTCATTACCGGCAGATGTACGCGTGTCGGTGCGGGTAGGGCTCGAGCGGCACGAGCGCGGAGAAGTGGCCGCGCGTGTAGCCCAGGCACAGCGGCGACTTGGAGCAGAACTCCGGCTCCCACAGCAAAGGCAGGTAGATGCCTGGAAACACAACACAACCTTCATTGGTCACTTTGAGACGCGACTTGATAGTTCACGGCGCGTTGACGCGACGAAAGCCTAAGGAACTAAGAAAAGGCACTTTTCTAAATTTGGTATTAGTAGTTTACAGGGCCATGTTCCTCCCTGCGGAACAAACGTTGTAAATATCATACCCTGAAACTTGGCGTATCCGAGCGCCTCTCCGCGGAACGAGTTGACGACGTCCACGCCGTACACGATGATGGGTCGTCGCATCACGTGCGCGAAGGCAAACACGTGCACCTGAAGGACAAACAAAACAATGACACGATGATGCGGCGAGGTGCGGAGGGGGGTTGTGGGCGTGGTGACGTCACCTGGTGCAGCGGCGTGCCGGGGCGCGCGGCGGCGGCGGCGAGGCGCGCCCACTCTGCGCGCAGCTGGGTCTCTTCGGGCGCGTAGTGCAGCAGCGACGCCTGCCACCGCTCCCACGCCTGCCAGCGCTCGTAGAAACTGCACACAACAAGACAATCTGTGGAACTGTGTAACGTCACCCGAAGCTTAACTTATTTAACTTTGTGTCTTATTTATATTCAATAGTGCCTTTTAAAGTTAAAATAAAGATTCAGTCTGTTGACATACACCACAGTATTATTATAACATGATTGTGTATTGCAAGTTGGTGCTTGTTGGTTCCTGGGAGTACCACCAGGTACTGTGTCGGTGCGTACCTCCTGTGCGCGTGGTGCAGCGAGTCGGCGAGCGCCTGGCGCAGCGCGTTGCTGCGGTCGAACACGCCGTACGCCGCCTGGCACACGGCGTCCGGCAGGCAGTCGCCCGCAGAACGGTTCCACAGCGCATACAGACGCGAACCTAACATGTATACATATACTAATAGTTGACAAACTAAAATCCATAATGATTTAAAAGATTTTGAGATGATTTAATATATAAATAAATAAAACAGAAGAATAGAGTGGAGTGAGGTATAAAGTTTACCCAGGGTGACGGTGAGCTCGTGACTCCAGTTGATGAGCGGCGGCTCGGCCTCCAGCGTCTGCTGCGCCTCGCGGTCCAGCAGCTCCGAGAACAGCTGCTCCTGGATCGCGCCCGGCAACTCTTCTATCTCTACACGGTCACAACACATTATATTGTGAAGTTCAATGAAGTACCCAGACCAGAGTTTCATATTGAATAAACCAAAAATTCCGATCATAACCTTACGTATCCTTTAAATAGCTCATTTTTATCATCGTGTCCTCGGTCAATAATTTTTCTTTAGTTAATATTTTTTCTGTAAAGGCAAAGAGTAAAAAAAATGCGTATTGCGTTGGACTGGTTCTCTGTGTCTAATACGTGACAGTCTAGTTACCTGCTGGCAGTGAAAAGGTGCAGAACTCGTTGACATAGCGACAGGGGAAGTTGCCCTTCTTGGTGCGCACGCAGCCCGCCACGTGCCGCCGGATGGCCGCCGCCAGGTCCGGCGCTGCGCAAACCACATCGTACGTTACCATCCATTTACCCAAGGAGTGGAACAAGGCAATATGCACATTGCTTTGACACATGGTTAAAACACAAAGACAGCCAATGATGTTGGCGAGTTGGGAAGTGTCCTGTTAAAATTGTAGACAAAACTGTGTACTAAATACATCACCTATGTATGAAGGCGAGCGCTTGAGGCCCGGCCCGCCGCCCGAGATGCGGGACAATAGCGTCGACAGTATGTCTTGTCTTTGAAACCTGCAACCACATTTATAGTATTAAATATTTCAAAGTTTTTGTTAAAGATGAATAACAACACCTCGGACACTCTGCTCTCTCGAGTGAGAGCGCACGTACATATGGCGGTGCGTATATGTACTGAGACTCGTACAACGACTCTCCTGAAACGTATTCGGTGGAATCCACGCTCGCGGTGCGCAGATGACCGTCTGTGATCCTCCGACTTATTGTCCTGTCGTGTTGGGTAGACGGCTTCACAGCGCGCCGCCGTCTACGATCATCGATGAGGCGAACATCTTGTGGGCGTGTACCTGATGGCGAGGTGCACGAGGGTGTGTCCGGCGTCGAAGGCGGAGGCACGGTTGAGCAGCTGCACCTCGGGCGACGTGAGCGCGCGCGCCGGCGACCCGCCACTCGCTAAATACGCCTCCACGCACCGCGCCTCGCCCTCCACCACGCCTGCAACATACCCACAACGGCTGTCACTCAGTCAAACGAGGGTACTAATATGTCGTGCACAAATGTAATAACTACATCTACGATATAATACATAGGTTAAGAGACTGTACAGTATTTGCAGTGGGGTTCCATGACCTGTTGTTTTAAAGGTTTAGGACCTAATGGTTCAGAACTACAAAATGTAAGGCGGTGCTTTGGAACCCGCTATTCGGCTATTGTGACATGTCTTCAAGCACAAGCTTAGTTGGAATTAAAAAACAATGTATTCTTTACTTAATTCGTTTTTATTAAAATCGTTTGCACTCGAAGTCGACCAATCAACACAAAGTAATTTCACTTATTCAATGTCCTATCTAAATAAAATAAACAATAATCGGGTTAGTGTCGGACATACCGAGGCAAGCCTGCAGCCACAGCCAGTCAGGGTTATTCCTGCGCTTGGAGCGCCGCCCATTTGAGTCCAACTCGTGCAGCGACCCGGTCTGACTGTTGCACATCTCGTTTATACCTGAAGTAGGCAGGGAATCACTTTACTTAGTTAGTTAGGATTGCAAAGATCTATCCTTTGACACCTTCATCCAGACCCGGGAGGTCCACAATCAGCGTATATCGCTCATGTTATGGTTCCAATTGCAGGAGCGTTTGGCCCCATCGGCCATTCGTTTTACGAGTATTGTGTTCGGACCATTGTCACATAAATATAGAAATTGAGGCATATCGGTGAACTTTCTAAGGGATCGTATCCTCTCCGATACGATTCCGCGTACACTCCGAACACGGCTCTATCAATTTTGAGACCTTTTGAAAGAGCCTTCGTATGGTACTAAATGTGTTTTATCATTTATAAATAAAAATAAATTCCATATATAAATCTCTTGTCTGGATTGGGGCAATCCCTCATATTAGGTATCTTTTGTGGGAAATGTATTTTATGAGATTGCACTGACCATCATTCTGCTGGTGGTGTGTGTGGTGCGCATAGTGGGCGTGATGCACGTGCGCGGCGGGCGCGGCGCCGCACATGGCGCACTTGAGCGCGCGCGGCCAGTTCTCGTACGTGCACGTCTGCGTGTACGTGACGACATTAAACATAATCTACATTTTTCTCTAGCGATACACCAAGGACACGGTAACCAATACCAGTCCGAGATTACTTACCTTATTGAAGAGAACAAATACTTATTGAATTAGATATTGTAAGCTAAACATTTTCTATTAACAATAGACGGAGATGAGAAAATAATTTTATTTTTTACAAGACAATATATGTTTTGATTCTTCTTTTTTTTATAGTACGAGGTGACAGACGAGCAAGCGGTTCACCCGATGTCAAGTGACCGCTACCCATAGACATCTGCAACTAACTAATGAGTTGCAGCTGCGTTTCCCACTTTTAATGGAGAGAGGAGGGGACAAACAGAAAATGGTTATTTCCAATTCCTACACATCCCCTCCACCGTGAAGTTTTCTTCCCCTTCCCGTCCTTTCCTTACAACAAAAGGGTGGCAAGGGGAAGAGAACTAGAATTAAGCCTCCGGCGCCTCATCAGGCGAAACGCAGAGTACGACTTAGGGTCCTTCGAGAAGCGAGCCTATCTCTTTCTTAAAGGCCGGCAACGCATCTGGAGTTCCTCTGGTGTTGGTGTCCATGGGCGTCCTTGAGCACCTCCGTGTTTCCGCCGCTCGTTTGTCCCCTTCTCTTATAAAAAAAATCTACTTCACGCCTGTCTTCTGTGAGGTCATAGTCTTTCACCGGTCGAGCCGGCACATTCGTGCAACAGTTCTTCTTCAACAGTGATTCTTCTTTTATAGAATATTATATAGACTAGAGAATATTCTCGAAAATACATACGTACATAATGTTGTGTAGGGCTGACACAGAACAAAATTATCATTCGACATTTCTTTTGAGCAGATCCCAAAAGACCTGGCCCACACCAGAAGATGCTACCGAATTTAGTGGGTGTATTCCTATTTCCAATCACAAGATAAATGGGTGCATCCATCTCGTACATAAATAATCCGAGCCAACATCAATATTGTGTTGTACGATACTTTTTAGTAGTTACTTAGGCAATAAACTTACTGAGCAAGCCCATTTGTTGACAGAAGAAGCGCTGGCCTGGCCTTGCGGAGATGATATTCTCAATGGTTTTAAACGTTCCGCTACCGCCTCTGCTCCTGTGATGCAAGCCAAACGAATCCCTACTAATATTATAAATCTGAACGTAAGCTTGTTTGTGACGCTTTCACACGAAAACTACTCAACCGATCATCATGAAACTTTGTACACATATTCTTGGAGGTGTAAGATACTTTATATGAAAAAAAATATAGTATATAAAAAGTGAAGTATGTATGCTCCCTATAGACTCCAAAACGGCTGGACCGATTTCAATGAAATTTACAGGGATTGTCCAGATTGGCACGATCTTGTGTTTGGTAGCGATCAGATCAACATAATTAGTGGTACCCGGGCGACGCCGGGCGGGTCACTAGTATATTATAATCCATAATACTTTAAGAAACTAATCCAAAGCTTGTCTTAACACCTCCACAAAGTGTACTATTTGTTTTCCTTGTATCTCAAATGTTTTTTTTTATTTCACTATAATTACTTGAAGACATAAACAATTGTTTTTTAGCATAAAATAAATAAATATACGCTCACGCCCGTAACCAAGAGGGGTAGACAGAGATTTCCATTCGGCGCGATCCTAGCACACCTCTCGCTTCATCTACATCCATACATCTACGCACACACGCTCGTCGGTTACGGGTACTCTTTATATCGCCCTTCTTTAGTATGTCACTAATCTGATCGATGTAAGTTCTCCTGCCAACTCTGCCACTCACTTTTGCGACATGAATTTGTTTCGTTACTCTCAACATAGCATCCACTTTTAAGCCACACTTTTCCCTTATAATGCTATATTTAATCGTATCATTCAACGTCACGCCCAACATACTTCGTAAGGATCGCATCTCAATGGCATTTTTTGCATGTATTACATTTATTTTATTTTAAAATGACAAAACTTTTTATTAAAGCCGTTTTATTTATTATAACGACAAGAACAGAAACAAACTTACACTGAAATCTATGCAGTACACCATATTATAGCCACTAAGTAAGCTAAATCACTTTGTATGATTTTAGATGACATTGCCACTTACCGCTGACGTCTTGAGTGGGCAGAGCACTAGCACCGTCTTGCAGCTTGAAGATGTCCTCTCCGAGCGAAATCTTGGGCGTGCGGCACATAGTGCACTGCAAGAGGATAAAACGACAAGTATCAAGTTATATACTAATCCAATGTAATATCTGGCTTATCATTATATATCATTATACACAATGTGTACAGGCCTTGTTATCTAAAGGTGTTTTTATAATTCACTACACTACATAGCACCTACAGGGTTTGCTGCCCCTCCAATCTCCAGAAGATTTTGGAGTTTTTTCTTTATAAGAGAAGGGGGCAAACGAGCGGCGGGAACACCGAGGTGATCAACGACGCCTTGGACACCCGCAACACTAGAGGAATTGCAGATGCGTTGCCGGCCTTTAAGAAAAAAAAATAGGCTTGCTTCTTGAAGGACCTTATTATTGTTAGGTTGCTTCTAAAAGTTTCTCTAAAATGCAGTAATAGGTATTATATTATAGGTATAGATTATGGTAATAACATCATGTTAACCATGTACTTTGTGTGTAATAGAGTTAGACATATGTTGTGTGTAATAAATGGACATTAGTTATAATAAATAACATTTTAAATATTAACATAAAAATAATTACAAAATGTCACATACAATAATTACCTTCCTTGAAAGTGGGAAATTCTCATAAGTGCATGTTTCACATGTCCACTTGCCCTCAGAGTGGGGTACTGATCCTGCCGTCAACTGCAGAAACAACACAAGTCAGACATAACAATTTGTTGACTTTTAAATGGCAAAAGAACATGATAAAATCAAATGTGTGATGTACAATTAAGACATAGTTTAACATAATTATTTCTACAATATGGTAATAATAATTTTAAGCATGATTGTGAGTTCGGCTGTGAGTTCACACTGAATTTCATCAGTTTTTTTTTAGAGAAAGAGAGAGGTAATAAAATGTATTCAGTAGTGCAAACATGGTGTTAAATTATATTTCAACTATGGCCACAAAGAAACATATTCACAGGTAATAATAATTTTGATATTGCTAGAGTAACATGGTTAGTTTATCGTAGTTTTGTTTTTCATTCAGCACAAAAACAATTATCTTATTCATAAGATAAAAATAATAATATAGAGATAAACAACTGGGGAAATATTTATTCCTCACTAAGGCAAACATGGCATACTTTCAACTTTGATAATAGGTTGTCATTTATTTTTTAAATTGACTTGACTGAATCATTTTAAAGATATATCTAAAGTTACACCTGGTATGAGGTGGCCGCTTGGTAGGCAACATAAATTGTAAATTAAATTTTGGGGTGTCAATACATATAGATAGTTCTTAAACAGTGGTAGAGCCCACAACCGCAACTACTATTTCCCATTTATATACCCCCTCTGTTAATTAAAGGTAAGCAAGGCATCTGTGACTCATTTACTTGTTGTATGGGTAGCAGTCATATCATAAGGTGAACCATTTGCTCATTTGCTACCTTCTATAAAAAAATATAGCATTACTGCTGATGCATGAGACGTTGCTGAATAATGAATAGATTGATAGGTACCATCAGATAAACATATATATACCAAATTAGAACACCTTTATTTATTGAGTCACATACCCACATCTGGACTCAATAAATTGTGTTTGCAATATACGTGACCAGTATTGTATAAAGTAACACCAATTGAGTATACAATCCCAGTGAAAATTTAATATCTTTGATCAATAACAAAAGAGCATTTTACCATTTCATGATTTATATCTCTAAAGGACAATAAGTTTGTTTCTAGAAAGGTAACAATTACCTGCCCGAGCTGCAACTGTGAGACATTGGTTGAAGCATCCTGCTGTGTCGGTATACATTCAGCTCCCTGCAAAACTGCCTCTTGCGACTCGGCAACCGATGCAGTCTTCTTGCTGCCATCATTATGTGCCTCCTCGCTCATTGTACCATCAATAAAATCATATGTACCCACCTCCTTGCAATTATGTCCTATGTTAATAACTATGAAGTTGGCATTGTAACATAACCCCTTTATTTGTATTTATGCAAGTGGTGTAACTTGTCTTTGAAGAGCACTTAGTTGTGGGCGTACAAAAAAATTTCAGCTAAAAATATACACATTTATTAGTTATAAAACTGCTAAGTCTTCAGTAAAAAATACAACGTTACTTACATGTAGTTGTACAAATAGCAGCGTTAAGCGATTATTACGTATCAATTTCTTATTGGATATTTTGACAGAAAATCACGTTGGATATCGGAACGTATTATTGTCGAACAATAAAGCGTTGAAGTGAGTCTTGGCACCTCTTCTGGCGTCGTTACACAACTTAAAATTGCACCGAGGTGTCGATGGCCAAACTAAGGTCAAGAACGAGAAATCAAGCATACAATTCACTCACTCGCGACGATCCAGTGATTACGGAAATAGAGCACAGTACGATGATCCTTTTGCAAGTTACAGGCTTTGGTTAGATTTTTGGCTGCAAGCTAATATTCCAAGAAAATCAAGGAAACAAATCGGAATTGATGGCTATAACGAAAAGAAATAATGGGATTAAGGCTATAATGTTTATATATGGTATTTTGACAAATAAATTTGTGTCAACTCTGTGTCAATCTAATTCTAAAGTCTAAACGGAGTAGTGATTGTGATATTTTTTATATTGATAAAAAAATGCAAATTGTCACCCTAATACGATTGGTTGTGTGGTCTGGATGTGAATAACGAACCAATGAAAATGGAGTACAGTGCAAAAATAACCAATCATACCTTTTAAAATGTTTTCAGTGCAATGGTCATGTTCCGTTTTCAACAAAAAGTTAAGTGGATTATTATAATCGATATTTATTGCTGTATAATTGTTCTGTTGATCACAATTTTTCTTTCTAATTAGATAATTAATTACTCAAATCTACTTAGAATCAATTTACACTATAATCCAAAACTATGATTACTAAATGTTAAAAAAATATTTTCCAATGATTTAATGAAAAGATCACATAACATTTAATTTTTCATTCATTAATTTTTACTTACAGATTTCAAGCTTGAACTTGACAAAAACAACAAACATTTGATTATTTGATCCCTGGTATCGCCGACAGTATATAAATAAAGTTAAAGACGCGCCGTTGAGCAAATCTATACAGATAAATAAAATTGAAGTGTTGTCTGTATGTAATATCAAAATAAATTTCCATACTTAATACACATAATGGATATACGGTACATATAACAAAAAATAATGTTTAAAATTTTTGTCTGTCCGTCTGGTTATTCCGGGTAATCTTCGAAACGACTGAACCGATTTGGATGGGACTTTTACTGGAAGATAGGTAAATAAGGATAGGTATTATAAGGATTCAAATAAGACGGTGGTGGTGTTGGTGGTTACGATAGTGGTCAGTAGTCAAGTGATTAATATGTTCCCCGCGACTTCGGCCGCGTGGAATCAAATAAAACATATAGTTAACAGCTAGTAATTGTAGTATAATCGAATGATAATTCACCCTTTTGTTTAGTAGCTTATTATTCCCTAGGAGGGTTGGCGTTCCACGGACCTGCTGGGTTGTCTCAGTGGGCGGAGAGGTGAACTTCGACGTGGCGCGTCCCCGGGTGGCGGATAGGGGAACGCTCCAGCCTGGTGCGAGCTGGAGTAGGGCGAAAGCCCTGCGGACCAAACACCAAGGGGAGCCTGCGACCTCGGTTGCGGGCGACCCGATCCGACGGGCCCACTTGTGGGCTGGCTGGAGTTGGCCGGCCCTTGATTAAGGGCTGGCCCCAAGGAGGTCGCTCGGGGTGGACTCTTTGAGTCCGCCCTTCGTAGCGAACTGCGGGGATTATGGGGTCCCCGCAGTAGTTGTGGTGGTGAGTCGCGGAGGAGGAGGAGTGCTGGTATTTCGGTGCGCCACTCTCCCTGTCATCCGCGACTCAGCGGCGTCGCACCGCGTCTGCGACGGCAGTGGGGCTGTGGGGGGGAGTGGTTTTTCCGACCCCTCGCGGCCGTATTGCACGCGTAATCCCGGCGGCGACGCTGGGACCGCGGGCTCTTGTCTTTTTCAGGACGGGGGCCGCGAGGAGTGAACCTCTATATAAAACTTAAGGCGGCACCAACAGGGGAGGGCGAGAATTCCCGAACCTGCATTGCACTGGTGCCGTCTCCTCAAGAGGAGCCGGAAACGGCTGGCGCTGAGGGGGGGGGGCGGAGGTTGTGCGAAAGCGTTCCCGTATCATATGTGATGGTTAAACTGTGTTACGGCCATACTGTGTCGATCCACATACGCGGGAAAAGGGCAGGGAGTTTATGATGAGGCTACGGTAGTATTAAGTAGATAATAACATTTCGTTTAAGTAAAATTTGGGTGAAACCGCAGGGAACATCACACGGTGAAATCGGCGCCATTTCTGAGATTAGCGCTTAGCGCTCACAAACGCACAGAAAAACAAAGAGAAAAAAAAATCTGATAATCATTGTTTTGGGTTTAATTGCGTTTAGGTAGGAATAATAGTTTAATATAGTTAAGATATGTATATAATAGTTTTTCTCAAATATCATCCATCCATCCATGATCCATCATCTCTGTCTACCGAGATGGTAATTGTCAGCCTTAACGATCACACAATAGAATGGACATACATACGTGCGAAAAATGTTACTCTATCCCAACCCTACCCTACTTTTAGGTCGGTCGGTCTGAAAAAATTAAATACACGATGTTACGTTGACCAAGATTGACCAAGATCATATAAAGTGGAGAGACGCCCGGTAATATTTTTAATCCATCCTAAGTCAGTCAGCTTCTAGATAAAAAAGTCAGTTAAATAAATATTCAGCTTAATGATTTTGATATAATATATTATACTATTGTATACAAAGAGTATTACAATATCATTGTTTTGATACATATTTGAAGTCTTTCGCTTTTAGTTGATGCAAAGGTGAAAATTACACTGCTTAGAGTGTATAGCTTGACAGTAACGTTTATATAAAGATTAAGTTTATAATAAACGTCTAATTGAAAAGCTCTTTGTTATAAATATACAGCTATACAATTAACATCTGTGGACATTGGACATGAGTATAGAGTTGCGGCAACAGCGAAGAGACAACTAGGTACATTGTTACAAAATATGGATGACAGATCGACATGACAGTTGAAAAATGTCTGCGAAATCTATGTTTCGCTTTTGGAAATTGAAGGCAAACGTTTATATTTTGAATGAATTTCAGTCATATATCGAAAAGCTCTCTCAGATCTTCGTCATCCTCTAGCAAAAGTATTTATCAACCTGAAGAAATATTAAAGCTTGAAAACATAATTGCAACACTTCAACGTAATAACGAAATTTTAAAGAAATCGCTAGAAAAGAGAGACACTGCGATAGGGATTTTGACTCGAGAGAAAGAAAAAATATACGAAGAACTGAAGTGTGCACAGAGAACAAATAGAAATTTATATCAGCAGTTGACAGACGAGAGGTAAATAAATTACTTTCTTGCGAATGATTAATTTATGCTGTTCAATAGTTTATCAGTACATCTTAGTGCTTTCTTCTTAGGGATATACATTTTAAGGAAAAGGAATATTTGGTACAAGACATTAAAAGGTTATCTATTAGATGTGAAAAAAATACAAACTTTGTACCTCATGTAAGTATTTTGGCTGTACATGTATGCATTCGGTTGTATATGGTATAATACTGTGTATTTATAGTGATTGTGTTATTTATTTGATATATTCTTTAAAAAGTGTGAAGGAGAAAAAATATTTTCGTCAGTAGAAGAGGAAATCCAAGAAAAAGATCGAGTAATTTACAATATATGTACGAAATATTTAAAAGTAAAATCGACCAAAATGACGTTACAAAAAAAAATTATAAAATTACAGAAGCAAAGCAAAAAGGTAAGTTTACGTAGGTATGTACGACAATACAATACAAAGATTAGTAGAGGTCGTAGGGGCTCTTCAGTCAGATATTTCAGGTTTCTTAAATATTAGGTTGGCAATTAAATGAAGGTATATCTAAATAAAGTTGAATGTCCAACTATTTTTCTTTACTACTACCTCTGTGCTAGTTATAAACTTTCGTCATTATGTTATAAATTTTGACGAGCAGGATGAAACGACCGACCTATTAATATCTATACGGTGGAATCAGAAGCGGCAGTTAGATTAAGCAGAAGTAAATCTACATTACTGAAATGTTGGCATCTAATTGCTATCCAATTCAATCAATACCTTAATAACATGTATAAATAACTTCCTGTATACCATTTTTGGCAGTTCTCATCTTGTTCTGAAGGAACCTTACACCTTAAGGTTCTTGATGCAGCCTCCGACAGTTTTCACCCCCACCTGCCACCTCATACCTGCTAGTTCACTCAATTGTAATTAAGTGTGATGGTGTGTGTAATGTTTCGTGCGTATATCGATTAAAGAAAAAATTCTTTTTAGATGTGCGACAACATCGTGTCTATATTAGAAGAAAACAGGGAAGTTTTAGACGCGCTTCTCAATCGCTTATTGAAAATGTCACATATATCAAAGCCTGGCAAAAAGTTTATTAAACTATTGCAAATCAATACCAGGCTCCATTACGAAAATACGCAATTGAAAATACAAATGACACATGAAAACGAAATTTCTTCGAGAAAAGGCTTAAGCGCGTCTAACATTGAATTTCAGAAGAATACAATGTCTGAAGAAAAAGACTTAAATGCATTAAGAGCGAAGAAACCACACCTCCGGCGGTCGTTGTCGACGAATGCCACACATCTTATCAGACGTCACGAATGTTTAACTAGTTTTAAAAGTCTGCACAACAGTTTATCACCGCACTTTCGTAAAGAAATTTATAAATCAAAGTCCGATACCAACTTACTTTATTTTAAATAGATTTATAATAAACTTTTTTTTCTTTTATATTTTAAAACTCCTTTTTTATTCCGATCATTTTAAACAACTATTGCCGGCACGTAACTTGACAAGGATCGTTAGATGTGCAGGATTCGTTTTATAGGTTTCTGTATGAAAATGTACATGTGAAAACTTACCCTGACTTGCTCACTATTCTAAAACCTTGCATAGTTACGTGCCGCTCACAATAATAGCAAACTTTTAAAAACCCGACCGTATGAATATCGGGTGTTGTGCTAACGTCATAAATTTGCTCCGGAATGTGAAAAAACACATTACAGTTCTATAGATTATTTAAGCAAAAGTTTTTTAATTAACCGATAATCTCGACTGTGCCCCTATGACACCGAAGCATATGAATCTAATGACCTTGACTTAATGACACCTCACTCCCTCACTCTTCAAAATCGATCAAGCCGCAGTTGGTGGATACAGCTACATGAACATGGTCACAATTGAACGGACATACAATATACTACGCGCGAAAAACATTACCCTGCTCCTGGGTCGGTCGGAAAAAATAAAAGTATTACGATTATATGTATTTCTTTATAACTGAACTAGCGGTCCGCGCCGGCTTCACACGGGTAGAAAAAACTATCCTATCTTTTAAATTGGACGAAATTACACTAGTGACCAAACTTCAAAATAAAGAATATTTTGGGTAATTTCTTACACGTTGGGTTGCATTATTGGTTTTTAGTAAGGTTCCCTAATTTTTTAGAAAACACAATATAGCCTATGTCACCCAGGGATAATGTAGCTTCACAAAAGTGAAAGACTATTTCAAATCGGTTCAGTAGTTTCGGAGCCTATTAATTACAAACAAACAATCAAATCTTTCCTATATTTACTAATATAGGAAAGATTTGATTGTTTGACAAATTTTTCATAGTTTATCAACTCAAGTTTTATCATCCTGGGTATAGCTTTAATTTGCAATTTTTTTGTGTGTCCGAAGGCCGTGTCAAAGCATAACTTCATTTCTACAATAATAATGTTCAATTAATAATATCAATATTATTTGCTGCCTTTGTCATTTATTTGATGGGTGGAGGGATGTATTTTTAATATTGTTAGCTTGTCATTATTATAGAAAAGTATGAATCTCTCAGCGACCAGATGACTTCTAAAGGCATAATGGTGTGCTATGCATTATCATATTGCTCATTATTTAATGCAAGGTGATGTCAAATGTTATCTTGAATGTCTACTGGTATTCTCGTCCTAAATTGGATTGGTTCGAAAACAGCAAGATTAAAATTTGATAAATCACAAATGATGCATTACGACATGGGAGAAATTAGTGCTGGGTTATTATAACACAAGAGACGAATGCCGGTGTTTTTTTTTTATGTGAGAAGGTGGCAAACGAGCAAGCGGATCACCTGATGTCAAGTGAGCGCCGCCCATGAACTTCCGCAACAGGCAAATGCGTTGCAGATGCGTTGCCTACCTTTAAAGGACAAAGGAGGGGAGGGCATAGACAGGAAAAAGGATATTTCCTTTCCCCCGTTAACCCCCTCCCCATCCTATCCTCTTCCCCTTCCCGTCCTATCCTTATTAGGAAAGGGTGGGAAGGGGAAGAGGACTAAAATTAGGCCTCCGGCACCTCACTCATCAGACGAAACGCAGAGTACTTCTACTTCACGCGTGTTTTCTGTGAGGTCGTGGTATTTTACCGGTCGAGCCGGCCAATTCGTGCAACAGATGTTGTTGTTGCGGGCTCTCCCACTGTAATACGTACTGTGTGTGACACGTAGTATGGTTTAAAGTAACAGCGAGCCGGACGAAATGGTAAGCGCCAGACCTAAAAGGGTCCTTGCGAATTTGACTACCTCGGCAACTGAAGTATCTGAGGTACACTGGTAAAATGAGACTTAGGTACAAGTACAACCAATTATTTCCGAGTAGTTGCGGCAAGCAGGTGGCCGGCCGAAAATTGTAGTCAAAATATCCATACTGTCCAGCAGTATGGCGATGGAGTACAGTCATGCTTTGCCGACACAATAACATAACGTGGTAAAAGGACAATATAGGTTTTTTTAGTGAGGCGTTATATCTAATATTAGTCAAATGAAATAGAAAATGGTTTTATACATGATGTATTTTGATTTATCTTCTGTACTTTTTATTACATTAAATTTCACACTTTTTGTAGTGTCTAGTGTCTTAAATTGTGTCTTAATTTTTTTCAACAGTCAGTAACTCTGTATATATATGTATGTAACGATGCAACGCGAAACTTAAGTGCTCGATCTCGATCAAGGGAGTAGAACACTTTTAGAAAATTACTCTGTGTGAAAAAGCGAAAATACTCTTTGCGCCTTTGATTACTGTACTGGCAACTGGCAGCACTGTTCCCAGATTTGTGTGTGCCGGCAACGCATGTGAACGTGTCGTAAAATCTCAATAAATTAGTGAAATCACCATGTCGGACGAGTACTTTTACGGTGAGTTTTATTCTTTATAATGTTTTTTAACAAATCAAAACTTTATTTATGATTTAAACGTAGTACTTTGTTTGTTTAAATGCCTTTACTTTGGCGTATCCCTGTTGACACCCGGCTACTTCGCCATTTTATTTTTCGATATTATAGAATTGTAATTTGTAACATTGGGTTTAAAATGTTGAATCGGAAAAGTATTAAATCCAAATCCAAATCTAAGCCGTTAAGCTTATTTAATGTCTTGCCGCCATTTTCAATATTTGATATAAATTGATCTGCTAATTGTTATCATGCTTTACAATGGCGATTCTAAATTGTAAGTATGAATTGCTGCCTGTGGTACATTACTTCAGTCATAACTTAATGTGCACTATAAGCGGGACGTTGCATATTAATTTTGTTGTGGCAAGGCGGGGAATTTGAAAGTATGGCGTCCAAGCGTCTCTGCGAGACGTTTCAGTATGGTTCGAGGGAACATGGGTTTTAAAGTCTTCCTTACACTGTGGAAGTTGTCAATACAACTGAAAGTTTTAGGTTATACGTTTTCCTCCTTACACATAACGTTAAATGTTATTTATGTTGGTTTGTAGGTGTAACCTTATCGTCATCACATCAGTCGGAGACATGGGATCCGGAAGCGAAAGCTGAATATCCTCGCAGCAACAAGCTACTAATCCGCCAAGCGTTGCTGGGTCCTGATGCAAAATCTGATGAACTCAATGTTGTACAGGTACTGTGTATTTTTAATTTACTAACTTAAAAACATTTAATTTGAGCCAAGTCTAACTCTAAAAGAGTTAAGAACATTTAAAAATTTCATTTCCCTGCTCCCGAATTATACAATGCACCCAAAGCATGTGGTATGCCATAGAAGGCCAATTTGTTAACAGGTTTCAGTATAATGTTTCTCTAGAGTATAAATTGGAGGAGTACAAACAGAGCTCATTTGTGTACTATGACATCAACCATTTAAAATTATTTACTACAATTTTTATTAGCTTCAGGTGAAATATATATAATTCAAGAAAAAATTAAGTAATGATAAACAAACTTGCTTGAAATTTGTGGGTATATACCATTGTGGGAAAAAATAAGTGTCTAAATATTTATAAACATGTTTTGTGTATAGGTGGAGACCATGTGCCTACAGGATTCGATCAAAATTCCTGTTGCAATACTCAAAGTGGGTGAGACGAGGCATGCACGCTTAGACATTGAGTTTCCCGATGCGCCTGTCACTTTCACTCTCACTCAGGTAATTTTTCTATTGTTTGCCATCACTAAACAATTTTAGGCATACACGTTTACAAGACATGTGTGCCTAATGAAACAGGTTGGACTTAAACTTTTATAGAGAATGTAATATGTAAATATTATGAATTCATAATAATTGAATATTGTGATTGCTAACTCTGTCTAAAAACTTTCAAAACTAGCAAATATAGTACGTCGATTTACTAAATGATGATAAACTAACCATTTGCATTTGACGGGTGTGTAATGTCGTTTTGACTTTACACTGCCTGGTAATGATTGCTCGAGGCATTTGTCTGATATTCTCAAGTTTCACATGATATTTACAAAGTTCATACTTTTATTTAATATACATAAAATGTATACATTTTTACTTTGCCAGGGCTCTGGGCCAGTACACCTAATTGGCCAGCATTTACTTGGCGCACTTGTAGAGGAATTCGAAGACATGGAGGAGATGGAGGAAGAGATGTTAGATGAAGAAGAAGGAGACGATTCCCAATTTAAGGTTGGTATTCCCTCAGTTTCTTACTGACTAAAGTGTAAGTCACCAAAACATATCCCTAAAATATTAACCTGTACATGAAATTTAATACAGTGCAAAGTGATGCACGACACTATGTGGTGCATTTTAAAAACTTTGCCTAATGTTTGTGTAATTAGTGAAAAGTTTGATTTATTTAGATTTGTTTGGCCTCAGTGATTTAGTAGATTACTAAATTTACAGGAAGATGAGAATAAAAGGAAAGGAGCTGGCAAGCGCAAGACGAATGAGGTACTGAAAACCTTCAACTAATATCAGATTATGTATGAGCTACTTACATGCTCACCAGAGGGAAAAGGGCAATGGCCCAATTCTGCAAAATATAATGGCTGCTCTAGTTTGTTGTAAAATTTTAGTAAATTCTGTTGCTGTTGTTATTTGCTGAAACTGGGCCCTTTGAGAAATGTAAATTGCTGCAGTGTGTTGAGTGGGTGTCTACTCGCACAATCATTGGCTGTTGGTTTTCTGTACTCATTCAGAACCCCTTTACCTTCTGATAGCTTAGCTGCCAAGTAATTTGCTATATTTGATTGAAGTTCTATTTTACCAATTATTTAAAATATTTCACAGGATGAAGATGATGATGAAGGTGAGCCCAAGGGTAAGAAATCGAAAATGTCCAATAATGCCAAAGGCAAGGCTACATCGCCCAAGAAAAATGCCAAGAAGTGAACCGCCTCTGTGCCTAAGTACCGCTTACTACGCCCCCTTCTACTTAGACCAATTCTGTTGGAGACTGATAAAACTATTTTAGGTAATCTTACCTATTGCAATTTACTTTGTCAGTTTTAAATTCAGTTCAGAAAAACAAATCTCAAAAGGAATTTGTGGTGGTGATGGGACGGAGCGGCAGCAGAGGCATTTTAGTTTTAACTATATAGTGTGGTAGTACAGACTAGGTTAGCATTGTATCGACTCTGTGCGACTGAGCAAATGTGGATGAGCATGTGTGTGGTGTGTGTATTATGTTCATGGTACAATTGCTTCACAGTTTGAGCTCCACTTGTCTGACAAATTGCAAGTGATCTTAGATGTGGCAATCTGTGACTGACAACAGTACCCGCAAACAATCCTATGTGGTTGCTGGTTGTCAAGTGTGATTTACTTCACTATTTTTCAGTACTAAATTTTTTCATTCCTTACTGTGGTATAGTGTTATTGATGTCAAATTTATAATAAGCCTTAATTCACACAGATGTATTTTTAAGTTAAGAGGTAAGCATAATCAGTGTACATTAAGTCTCATTGTCAACTAGTTGCCCAAGACATTATTCAAATTGCGACGACACGTTTCAGAATGAAAACTGTACATATAAAAATGTAAGAACGGTATTAATAAAACCATTTTTAAACAATTCTATATCATTTATTTACCTGAATTGCCATTCTCTTTTCTGGTCTAGGGCACTATTAGTTTCCCTGCCCTGGAACTGCTAAAGTAGTTTTCATTTGTTTTCTATAATATAGGACTAATATTTATTTCTGTGAAGCTAGGACTGCATTCTTGTATACAATTTTGCAAGCAATTGAGGATATTCTATTCATCAATAGTTATTACTTCAAGTGGCACTAAATAACCCATAGAACAATAAGGGAAATAAAAGTTAACAATAAGGGGAAAAATGTAAAAAAAGACGGCCTATTCTTCCCTTCCTATCTATGGAACAAAATGAGAAAAATAAGTCTTATTTTGTCATCATATTGAACATAAAAAATGGGAACTATGGGAAGTGCAATGATAAAAATTAACTGAAACTGTTACAGAAAATATACACATCACTTTCATAACTGATTTGTCATTAAAATTACTAATGTCTTAGTTGGATGGCTAAATTAGCGCACATTCTATTAACTTAAAATGAAGGGATATGTAGTCAAACAGCCTTAGAAAATAGTTACTTCCCACATGATGGATCAATCAGTCAAAGTTTGAAGAGTCCACTGCATTGCTACTGGACACTTCTCTTTGTGCCATTAACGAGGGAAGCCTACATCCAACAGTTGATGAGTGTTGGGCAATTTTTAAAATTGAAAAGTACAAAGTTTTCAGTAAATATCGACATTTTTTTGTATCACAGTAAAGTTGTAAACATGTATGGATTGATATCATTGTCTGTGAAGCAGCGCTTGAAGAATTTTGTTTCTCTCCCTTTGAATTACATTAGAGTCAGCAAGAACTTGCACCAATTTTTCAAACTTATCTTTATTTTCATTCTGGTGCATATTTCTAACTGCCTTTTTAATTTCCGTCAGTGTCACATCAACAATGCCGCACCTGTGTTTGCACTCCCTACTAACTTTTGGCTCATCATAAATTTGTTCAAAGTAACTATAATATGGCCATTGGTTACATTTACCAGTTTGCCTCTTTTTCTCTGCTAGTCTTATATATGTTTGTTTTAAGTTTCTGAATTTTTTATCACACTCTTCTGTGGAGAGGCCCAAACTTGGTCCTATTTGTCGCCATAGATTTCTCTTTTTCATTAAAGGATCCCTAAACTTTTCCTTATTATCTAAGTAGAAAGTTAGTAATTGGCGAACATAGTTTTCTTCTTGGTTTTTGAACATAAGTTTTGGAATACCATCATCACTGTTGTAGTTGGTGTTCTCATATATTAATTCAAAATCCTTATAGTAATACCACTTTGTAATTGATCTGCCAGATTCTGCTCTCATTTTCAACCTTATATATGTTTGTTTTAAATTTCTGAATTTTCTGTCACAATTACTGGGACTTTCTCCTACTATGTTTGATATTTCTTTCCAAAGTTCTTTTTTTTGAAACTTGGGATTTCTAAACTTGTGAGCTATTTCGGCATATGCTGCAATAAGCTGTTTTATTTTATTCCTATCCCAAGGGCCAACATTAGGGTTGTAGTTGTAAAATATTCTTTCAAAGTAGTTTTGGTAAGGCCATTTTATTACTTTGCCAGACTCCCTTGTCCTCTCCAACCAATTCAAATAGGTTCTTTTTAAATTTTTGAACTTGTGGTAACAATTGTATTCAGTTGTATTTAACTGTAATGCAATTTCTCTCCAAACATCCTTTTGCAAGCAGTCAGGATCTCTGAATTTATTTATATTTTCTATGTACAGGTTAAGCATTCTTCTTATTTTGTTGTCTTCCCAGGATTCTATTGAGGAGGATGACAAGGACTTGCAATCTTTAAATACCTCTTCGCAAATGTTGTAATGAATCCATTTTATATCTTTACCTAATCTTTTCTTTTTCATCAATCTGATGTATGTTTTTCTAAGATTCCTATATTTCTTATCACACTCTCCAGGAGAAGATCCGACATTGACAGCAATTTTATCCCATAAAATTTTGTCTTTTGCCACATTTTTGTACCTGTGGTCAAGACAAAGTGTGAGCAATAATTTGATTTTGTTCCTGTCCCAAAAGCTTTCTTCTCTTGATGTATCTAGAGCTTCTTTTTCACAATGCTCTAAAGATGCATCAGGTATGGGTACGGGTGCTTCATTAATTTGAATGTAATGTCTGTTGTCAACAGTATCTATAACACCCCTGGTCTCTTGACCTGAAATTGAATATTGTTTTTATTTAAAATTATTCAATGCACAAAAATTAAGCGAAATTAAAATATATTTTCCCCACAAGATGGAGCAATGATATCAAGGTTGTGGATGCCACTAGATGAGAATGGTAGGGAACCAATCACTGGAGGAAACCTGTGTCCAGCAGTGGACGAAATGACAATATCCATCTATATGAACTGTGATATCCATTTGGTTGAGTAGGATCTATATATTTCTTGTGTTGATGTTATTAATGTTACGCAGTAAGTCCATTACATTACTATTAAAAACCCTTTATATTTTATATTTGCAAAGGTTTGTTTTTAACAATTTTAGCTCATACTGTATACTTACTTTGTGGATTTTGAATTGCAAAATTGTTGCTACTGAATATAACATTGCTTTGATCTTCTCTCAGTACGAACCAATAACTTTGGTTATGTGGATGAGTTACATCCATCGCATCAATATTTTTTCTCCTAAAGTAATAAAAATGATTGATAGATAATTAGTATTTCAGTTATCCCGAATTCGTATTCGGTATTCGAAGATGTACTGAGAACCAAAGAGCATATAAAATATAAATGCTACAATACTTGTACATAATGTCAAAGAGCATATAATAAAATGCTTTATAATTTCTGTCAACAGTCAAATCAAATAAGAAGATATTCTTATTA
Organism: Papilio elwesi; assembly: GCA_029849275.1. NCBI lineage: Eukaryota > Metazoa > Arthropoda > Insecta > Lepidoptera > Papilionidae > Papilio > Papilio elwesi. Next base: position 7,026,415 of record CM056710.1, on the reverse strand, counting down.
CGGAGGATACAGACACACTAACGACACTGCCGAAACATTCACACAAAATAATTTTTCAGAATGGTTTAGTTGCTGGTTTAGCATCAATAAAGGTGTAAGACAGGGCTGTGTAGTATCCCCGTGGCTGTTCAATCTCCTTATGGATGATTGTTTGAAAGCTTTGAAAGACGAAGAGCGTGGATTAAGAATGGGTGAGCATGTTGTAAAATATCTTTTGTACGCCGATGACCAGGTCGTGTTTGCGTCATCTGCGGAGGACTTACAACTTATGGTGAATGTAATGAATGATTAATTAGAAGGTAAAGGCATGAAGATTAATGTAGATAAGAAAGTAATGGTGTTTGAAAGAGAACAAGGTAAGACTATAAATGAAATAAACGTTAACGGTAAAGAAGTGGAACAGGTGGAAGAGTTCGTGTTTGTTTAGTAGAGATGGTAAGCATGTTAAAGATTTTGAGCGACGAGTGAACTTAGGAAATAAAACAAATGAGACTATAAGTACAGTAGTGAGGAGTCAGAATGTGTCTATGAAGGCTCGTCTGAAAATGCACAATGCTGTACTAGTAACTTTACTTTTTCTTTAATGTATGGAAGTGAAAGCTGGGTTTGGCAAGAAAAGCATGCTTTTTTTTATGTGACAAGGTGGCAAACGAGCAAGCGGATCACCTGATATAATGTGAGCGCTACCCATAGACATCTGCAACAAGCAAATGTGTTGCAGATACGTTGCCTGCCTTTAATGGATAGAGGGCGTAGACAGGAAAAGGATATTTCCTTATCCCGTTAATCCCCCCCGTCCAATCCTCTTCCCTTTCCCATCCTATCCCCTTTATGAGGAACGGATGAGAAGGGGAAGAGGATTGAAATTAGGCCTCCGGCACCTCACTCATCAGACGAAACGCAGTTTCTTCTACTTTACGCCAGTTTTCTGTGAGGTCGTGGTATTTCACCGGTCGAGCCGGCCAATTCGTGCAACAGATGTTGTTGTTGCGGACTCTACCACTGTTAAAGCTAGTAGAATTAATACCGTTGAGATTAGTAGTATAGTATAGTAGCATTATAAGAAAAAAGGTATGCTTCGGTGGTTCGGGCATAATGAAAGGATGAATGAAGAGAGAATAACGATACAAATTTATGCAGCGAAAGTGAGTGGCAATGTTGGTAGGAGACGCCCTAGAACTTATATCGATCAGATTAATGGCTCACTAAAAAAGGACGATAAAAGGACCACCCATAACCGACGAGCATGTATGCGTAGATGTATGAATGTAGAAAAGAAAGAGGTGTGCCAGGATCGCGCCAAATGGAAATTTATGATCTGTGCCTACCTCTTTACGGTTGATTAATTAATGTATTTTTATTTTCTCAGATTAAAAGAGAGAGAGATAGATAACAACATTAAGTAAAATTAAACCAAAACAGTGAAGACAAAACAAAACAACAAAGGATAGATTGCAGTTCTATAACATTTGTTAATGTTCACTTACGATATAATCATTATAATAGTCCATCGTTACCGTGGGCTTACACTGCCGAAAATATTCTCATAAAACATATTTTTTATTATTTTACTCTTTGTTTTTTATTTGTCTTTTTTATTAGAAATTCTTTATAATATTTAATATTTCCCTGAAAATATCATTATTCACAGCCAAGCCTGGTCAAACCCTTTTTATATCTTTTATATCCTCTTTGCCAAACCAAACAAATCTCAACCATTCTTTTTGACATGACATTATGACATTGGGAAAATATACAGATCAGAAACGTATGTATTCAATTACTTTTTTTATATTTTTGTCATAATAAAGTATTATTTGCATTTTGTACATGTCGCGTTAAATATTAATTATGATTATAGCGCATTTGAAAACTTATACTTATAATATTGGTCAAGAGGCGTGTCGTTGTTCCTTTAACTATCCTAAAGACAACATGGCTGTTGTCAAAAAAGCTTGTTGAAAAGCTTTTTTGTATAATTACATTTGACACGGACGTGTACTCTACTCTTTTTGAATTGAACGACAGCAAAGGAAAAAAACCAAGAACGACCGACGCCATTGTTTTGTTCGCCATATTATTTAGTTATCAGTGCTTAATTATTTATTGGTTTTTAAATACTGCGGATGAGGGATTGGATTAAATCTCTGAAGTTTAAATTGTCAAATTGATGGTCGATCATGTTTTTATGATTTATTCTGTTTAAAACCGAACTTGTCAAAACGGTAAGTGTCGAGTGACGCGCCGGTGGAAATAATTTTTACGTTATATAAATGGTTTATTTGTTTTCGGTGCTTGATGTTCCTTGAATTTAACCAAATATTACCTACACACGTAGGTTTTTTTGCCTTCTAAGTTTTTGTTTTTGTGTTCATATAATTGTCAAATGTCAAATGCATTGTGGCGGGAAAGTTATCTTTATTTTTTCAGTTTTTAAGTAAGTGTATAAGTGTAATGGCACGTAGATTTTAGTGTCTATCGTTTTCAAGCTACAAGTAGTAATATTAGTTAACATGAGACTAACTTTCTAGCTAGAAAGTTATTTAGTTATTATACGATATGCACTTTTTTTAAAAAACGGAAGATTTCAATGTGGCCATATCTAATTTGTGTGTCTAATGTGTTTGTGTGTGTGAGTTAAATATGTCGAGATATTCAGTGTCTACTAGCAGTAGTCCTCTTCGTGTTCATGCAACAAGAAGTTTACATTTCCCAGGCATGCATAGAGAAAAATTGTATTTTGTCTTACATGGAATGATGCCACAGTTGCATCAGGAGTTTCTTTTTTATTTAAAGACAATGTACTCCTTGCTGCTTTACATTAAACCAATAACTAACTGTACTCTAAAATCTTTACAAGGCTCTATTAGAATTGTTTGAATGGGGATTGCTTGTTTTCAGGCATGTCCGGAGGCCACCTGCTGGTACTGGACCGTGCAGGCCGTGAGGTGAAACAGTACGACCTCCCATCTGGACTGGTGACACTAGGCAGCAGCTCATCATGTGACATACGTTTTTTGCTACCCACAGTAGAGCCGCATCATGCCACTGTGGTTGTGCATGATAAACAGGTTTGTGGTATTAATTTACAATATTATAATGAACACATAAAGGGGCTCCCTTACTGGGAGCATTTGCCTGAAATGAAACATTTAACATTTGATTTGAACATTATGTTGTAATACTGCCTTCCTGAGTAACAAGCAATCACTTCAAATGTAACATATTTTATTCAATTTTGAGCATATCACAGGTTGCGCACTGTATGCTTGGTTCTCCTCACTCACTGATGTTGTCCTTGCTGCTCTTGCTGAATCTGCTATGTTGCATTACTGACAAAAGCTCAAAAAAAGCCATTGAACAAGCTCCTTTATGAACATCCTATATAAGTCGGTGTCAAGCAAGCAAGAGGTTCAGCTGGGATAGGGAACAGGAGTTGAATTTATATTTATTATAGATGAGTGAGGTGCAGCTCACTCATTTAAACAAAATCATTCTGCACTTCACATCTGTGTTCATCGATTGTGTCTTTTGTATTTCACTGGTTGAAATGGCCACAGATGTTGTGGGCTTTATCACTGTTACCATGGGTTTACACTGTCAAAAACATTAACAAAAAACATATTTTTATCTCCGTTTTTTAAGAGATAAGGTTAGAGAGTAACCTTGTGGTGGAAACATAGTTAATGTAATGTAATTGCAGACGGTGGTACACAACGTAGGCGGTGGCGAGACGCTGGTGAACGGCGTTAGCGTAAGCGTGGCGCCGCTGGCGCACGGCGACGTGCTTGCAGTGGGTGGCCGTGAGCTGCGCTGGCGGTACGCGCAACCCGCCCCTCACAGGCCACGACCCACTTCCCTCACTCCAGGTTGTCTATCCTACTTTCTTTGATGGCTTTAATTTCCTCTAAGTCTGAGTGTCACTAACCAATTGTGATTTTGTCAGTGTATAAACTCATAAGATGTGATAAATTAATACTAATTGTAAATTGATGAGGTTCACAATCGCTTGGACAAACATAGAAAGCAAATGAAGGCATTGAGGGTGGATGAGAATTTTATCTATAATGAGCTAGCTGACCCAGCAAAACGGTGGCAAACGAGCAAGCGGATCACCTGATGTAAAGTGAGCAATACCCATAGACAGATGCGTTGCTTACATTTAATGGACAAAGGAGGGCATAAACAGGACAAAGAATATTTCCCTTTCCCCATTAACCCCCTCCTCGTATTAGCAGTATTAATTCTTGGATAGGTTCCCAGGTTGACCCCTGTGTTAAAAGCACATTGGACACAATTGGCGACAGCAAGGTGCGCGGTGTGAGACCCGCGCTTGATTTTATTTTCCTGCGTATATGTTGTGTTTTGCCATACTTCCTAAGATAATTATGTTATAAATGAATGCAGTAAGACCTACAGAAGCTTATTATCGTAGTACATTATTTTGATCTATCATGTCAGGTTAATGCAATCAAAGCGCACTAAAATATGTTTTGTTTGCGACAAATGTTAAGTTCTCTGATTTTATCTACTATAATATGCATGTGTATTGACCTTCCTCTTGAATCACTGTCTACTGATGAAAAAAACATTAAACCCTGCATTGCATAGTTTGAAAGATTTAAGGGAACAGACAGCGGAAACAACTTTGTTTTTTTTTAATACTATGTAAAGATGAACCAGTGAGAGACCACAATTCAATCTGATGTTTATGTGGCTATGTAATGGGACTGAGATTTTTTAATAGTATAAAATAGCTTTGTTCGTATGGGAGCTGTAAGTAACATTAAAATAACGATAGGCGTATGTCTAAACATCTGAAGGTAAAATGTGTTGCGGAAATTAAGTACACACTCTTTTCTTCATATGTGCCTTCACTCGCGTAAACGACCTATTATTTCGCAGTTTTGAGTTTTGTGTAATTTTTAAAGTAATTTTCTGATTATATTGTCATTACATAGGTACAGATAGGTTCTCTAGAAATATAAATATTCAAAACGTAGCAATGTCACTAGTGCTCTCTCCAGGTGTAGAGCGCGTACGATTCATCTTCGTCGTCACATTTAGCTCTTGATTTTAATCAAATTAACATAATTGTTTTGGGTACAGTTTTGCTGCGCATGAGCCGAGTGCGCGCGCGTGTCGCTGCGCGCCGCTCGCTGGCCCCGCCCACGCGCCCGCCGCGCTCCCCGCACAGGAACTCTACGCCAGGTAAACACGCTATAATACCTGTATAAATTTTATCTTCATGAAGACATGATACAGTTCTTTGAATTAAACAATCAATAGTATTTTGAGTTAAGTAACTAATTTCATCATAATCATTGTTATATTAGTGGTACTTCTCACCAAAACACAAAACAGCTTAATAACAATTACCAAAGTAGAAAATTAGGACACATCTGAAACCAGTATTCTTGTACGTATTCATGGAGCGTGTTATGTGTTGTGGTGCAGGCGGCGTGAGCGCGCGACAGGTGGCGGTCGTACAGCCGCAGCGCCGTGACGCCGTGGACACCACTGGTGAGTCAGCTTACCAATAACTAACCTATAGTCTAATTTACATGAAAATTATAGTATCATAGAAATTGTTTTTTCCTCAGCGGAGTCTGTAGCCACCAACATCAGACGTCGCGGGATACCAAAAAGCGAACAGGATATGAGCTCGTCTAGTAAATCCGAAGACGTTAAAGGCAAATCCAAGTCGCCTAAAGTTCCACAAATTAATCTACAAAACACAACAAAGGCAACAATGTGGATTGAGTCGCGTGAGACTAGTCCTAGAAATGTTAAGGAGAGTCCTGCCCGCATCGCGAAAGAAGTAACCCCAAGGAAAGCTATTTCGGCGAAGAAAAGCACGCCCCTGCGAATGGCTGTGCTCAAACGGGCGCAGAGCGCACACAAGGTCAAGGTCACCAAAATTGAAGCTCCCCTAACTATCGGTAAGCCCTTTTCAGACATATGATTGAAAATGGTACTATAGCCTTAGCGTAGGTTTTAAATATTATTATTATTTAAAGGTTGCTTACATTGGATACCTAAACCTTGTCAAAATTTAAATAATGTTTTCTTACTATTTTCAAACATTGGACAGTCGTTTAGAATCACTTTACTTAATTTTAAAGTAAAAAATAATAATTAATCATAATCAGTTTTTTGTTCTGGATTAAAATTTTGAAGAGTGCTGGAGCCCACCACTGCCATAGCGCCCCATATTACTTATTCTGTTCATGCAAAAGTGTCTTGAGACATGCACATTTTTATCGTTTTATTGACAGACCATACAAAACAAGCGGCAATAATGCTGATGACCGGCCACACACCTAAAAAGCGGCCAAATATAAAGACCAGTAATGCGAAGACGCCGAGCTTATTAGTAAGGAAACAAAGACACGTCACGTCAGCGCGGAAGCCTGGGAGGGCAAGTAAAAATACCTCCAATGAGAGTATCACCTCAAGTGGTTCAGCTTCAGGATACCTATCTCGAAGTGGCACCAAGAGGTCTTCAGAACAGACGGTGAGTTTTACTAATGTTTAAAAGAAAATTTTTGTACTATGCAACTCCATCCGTTTATTAGGCCTTCAACTAGAGGTTTAGCCCACAGTTCTTTTACTTAATGTTCGATGGTCATGTTTCTGCAAGCTAAATAGACTCCTAATTGTTAATGATTTTTCAGGTCCCTTCAATAGTTATACCGGATGCAATGCCTCGGAAAATTGTAAGCACAAGTGATACATATACAATGCAAGACACGTCGCTTCGTTCTCCGTTGTTACCAAATCCAAAAAAATCGGCTCTGAAAAGTTCCTCGGTGAAGAGAACCACAAGAAAAACTGAATCCATTAAATTTGATTTAAGCAATCTCGAGGGCGGCGCATCGAATTCAATGGACATGGTGACCGTGAGCGACGCCGGAGATCACAGCCTGGACGACGCCTCGAGAGATGAGCTGTCTCTACATTATTCTGACAGTTCCATGGGGGATTCCCCTTCGCCAAGGAAATCTATACACGCTGGGGAATCTCCGTCATCGAGGAGATCTGCGCAGTCGCGAAGCAGCAGGATACTAGAGAAGACACTAGGAATGACATTTGCTAAAGACAAAGAACATGAAGTGTCTCCCCCATCGATTCAAACTGCGAACCCTAAAAAGTCTACACGAGGCAGCATGATGGTCCACAAAGTTTTACAAACTCCAGATAAATCTTACTCTTACCAAACAACGGGATCTTTGTCCGACCAGAGTTGGGATACGACTGTGGCATCTAGATATAAAACGAGAACCTTAAGTCCACGAGGTTCATTTAAAGTGGATAACAAAATGGAATCTTATTCAGTAATTGATTTAGTATCGAGTAATTCTCGCTCTATTTACAGCTCGGCGTCCGATGCGAGCACCTCCAAATTTAACACTCCGCAGTCGATGGCTAGGAGAAGTATGAGATCATTGGGTGCTCACTGTTTGTTAGCGTCGAGCACGCCTGTTGTCATTCGTCCGAGGTCACCGCGCTCTCAGAGCGCTACAACTTTGCGCAGCTACGACTCCTTCCATAGTTCGTCTTGCCAAATAGTATCGAGACGATCGAAATCTTTGACCAATTCTCCGCTGTGCACCCCGCAAGATGCAACATTTAACATTAGCGAGAGAGAGAAGTGTCGATCCCCGCTAGATTTAGAGAACATTCCAGAAGCCACGACTACTAGTACAAGAAACACGCGGCAAAAGAATACGCCGCCGGACCATGGAAAAGAGAATGTGACTTATGAAAAGGATATCACGCAATCATTCTCTACGCCTACGAATCCGGTAGACACGTTTAATGTCTCCGATACGTCTAGAAAGACAAAAGCGTTTTCTACATCAAAGCACTCGTCTAGAAATACTGCATTAAATATCACCAACAGTTCTAGGCCGAGGCGCGCTCGAGGGGGCGATGACGAGATGTCGTCTGGAAGTGTCGCGAGGTCACCGATAAGGTCTAGGAGTTCTCTGAAGTCGACCTCGGCGCAAAGTCCTCTGCCTAATGGTATGTCCACTCCGGAAAACCAAAACAGCCCTGAAGATGTTGCCACACCTGTGCTGAGCATCCAAAGTCTTTTAGATTCCAGTAGAAACATATCGATGCCGCGACTATCGAGAAGGTGTATGGCTAGGTTACCAATGGCAAGGAAAACTACGGGTGGTCGAATGTCTACACTCCGCAAACAAGCTGGTGTTATATCTAAATCATTTACATTTGGCACAACAGTATCTACGCGATCAAGAAGAAATTCAAAGAAGGGTTCGATTTCTCCCAGGACTAACGCAGATTTATCCCAGGACGATGGAGACATGACCCCAAAAAAATCAGTAGAACTTGTTCATGAGGCGGTGAAAAACAAACATTCGACCGCCAAGAGGCCCAAGTCAATAAGGTCCGTTATAGACAATTTAAATGATTCTGATATCGTTAAACAACTTTTTAACAGTCCAGTAAAGAGAAAACTCTCCCAGAGCATGATTGAATTTTCTAAGAAGCAACTCATGGACGACGAAACCACCCCGCCGAAAAAAGCGACTCGCAACACTATCGCTTTAGCTGGAATACCGACGAATGAGTCCTCAATGGAACAAACGCCGGCCATCACACCGGAGGTGTTCGTCAGCCCGTTGACTGCAGGCGGCAGCAACAGACGTAATGTTGCTTTGAAACTTCAACAATGGAGTGAAAGAACGGCCGAAACGAATGATCGTCATGAGACAGCCGGCAATAGATCGACCCACACTCCCCGACAGACGCATAGGAAATCTGTTAAAAATGATTTTACCAAAGTTTCCGGAATTAAATCGCTATTTGCTAGATCACCGAGAAATCGGTTAACCGACGTCAGAATTAAAGAATTGTTAGCGGCCTCGCCCAGGAAAGATCTGAGAAGGGCTCCGAAACTCAGATTGATTTTCCAAGATTCGCCCAAAAACGACCTGCGAGATGTTTCGGGGGTAAGACAATTGTTCAAAAAGAGGAGCCCTAGGAATGACTTGCGTAACGTAACCGGTGTTAAAACTACGATGCGAAGACATTCTCCGAGAAATGACTTAAATGATGTAAGAGGCGTAAGAGATCAATTTCGCCGAGAGAAACGTGATGATTTGACTAATGTAAGTGGGATCGACGAACTGTTTAATGAGCTTCATCACGTATCAGATCTGGCCGGCGCGAACGCTGAGACTTCTTTCGACTTGCTTATGGGTAGACAGACGCCGGCGGTAAGAGCGTACCCGAAGGCCAAAAGCTTTACGACAAAATTAACCCGAAAGCCGAAAACTCGCAGGGCGCAATCGTTGCAAAGTTCTTTTAATTTAATAAATAATAACGTAGAGGACTGGCTGGAGAAGGAACTGAGGAAGCGTACGCACAAAAATTCTCCGAGAGAGCAACGCGTCAAGAGCAATATGTCTACTAGCAACAGTGGACAAACGCCAAAGAACAACTTAAATAAATCTAAATCTAAATCGAACGTATCGCGGGAGTTACTAAAACTGACCACGCATACTGTGGAAGGCAATTCACCGCTCCCCAAGAGCAGGGTTAGAAATAGTACCCTCGCTAAAACATCTCTAAACGATATGGTTGAACTTAAACGGTCTGCTTCAGAAATTTATGGATCCCATACATTGCCGATTAAGAAGAGATCACTCGTAGAAACATCGCGGAACAGAAGCAGCCACAAGAACTCGTTGCCGATCAAGAAGAGGATGGTGAAGCATTCGACGCCGATGAAGAGCTCCCACAGTGCGGTCGACATCCCCATGAATGTATCCGACATTGGGCGCATGTCGCCCATACCGCCCCACGATGCTGCGAACCTCGCCGCTAATACAATTATGTAAGTGTTCTATCCTCTTAGCTTGCTTGTCATTCTCAACGAAAATATTTTTTTATGCGTCATATTTATACTAAAATCACATTGCATTTTGACATCGCTGTCTTAGAAATCCTTGTTACTTGTTGCAGAAAAGTAATCTTAGATTTTAATTTTTTCTCTGCTTAAAAATTTATTCAAAAGTACCTACATTAAACTGTTATCCTTAATATTTCAGACCTACAGAGCCTCCCAAAGAGAGATTAAAACTGGCACAAAATAAAAAAGCTAGTGCTGTTCCGGTGGCCGATAATATTGTCAATGGTATAAATATATCTGCGTCTAAGGAGCAATCTTTTAAAAACAAAGAAAAGATAACAAGTCCGGTTCAAGTAAGAAGTACAAGAAGCCGCAAAACTAACCACAGTGTGCAACAAAATAACGTGAAAACACGGAGATCGTCTATCGTTGTCAAAAAGAAAGCACCCGGTCTAAGTCCAAAACCTGCAAGAAAAGTAATACCAGATACAGTAAAAAACACAGAACCAGAAGCCAGGCCAACTACAAGAAGAAAATTGAACCGAGGACTTCAGGACAATCTGACAACAAAAATTGCTTCTAAAGAATCAAGAGAGAAGAGGAGTGACACAGAAAATGAAGAAAATGAACATAAAGTGAACAAAAATAATAAAGGACGTAGCGCCAATGCGCAGAAAGGTGGAGTTGTAGAGCAAGTGAAAGAAAGTCCTCCAAAAACTAGGACAACGCGCAGACAAAAGGCGTCCGTAGACAAAGTGCAAACACCAAAGAAAATGCCAAGAACAAAAGTCTTAAAACTTACCGTTGTTGTAACAAAACCGTCTCCAAACTTGAAGACTAGAATTACAAAGCAAAGTCAAATAAAAGGAAATAAATCACCAATGAAAAATTTACAAAGGACTAGAAGAGCAAAGGCAGAGGCTAATACAGATAAAATAGAGTCCCCTCGGGAGATTAACGATGACGCCCGAAATGAAACTAAAACTCGTGGCGGAAAGGGCAAAGGAGCTCCGCTTGCAATAGAAGAAACGGAGAGTGAAGAAGTAAGATCCAAAAAAAATTATACGTCTAATCTAAGAGGAAACAATAAGGATTTAAATGCTGACCCTAAGCCTAGACGAGAAAGAAAAACTATAGCTCAGAATAATATACAAGATGAAAACAAAGCTACTGAAGTACAAAAACGATCAACTCGAAGTACTGTAAACGTAAATGAAAACGTAAATAGAAAAACTCGAGGCAAGACGGCTGTATCGCAAGCAACGACCGGACCTGCCAAGAGACGGGTTACAGTTAAACGAGGCTCAGAAGATACCGCTCGAAACAACAAGCGAAACACGAGCGTTAAACAATCTCCATCTAAGACACGACCAGGTGACAGCAGAGCTACAAATAGAACCAATCGGGGTAGAAGTGACGAGGAATCTGCTAAGACTAACCAACGCATTACTAAAGGGAGACAGGGGAAGGCAAATGAGGACCTCATCGAAAAGAGTGTAGCAGGAGAGGTGCCGAAAACTAGGAGAGGAAGACCTGGAAAAATAATCAATGAAGAATCTTCAGAAAAACCTGTCGAGTCCAAAGCTACTCGCAGTACAAATACCACGGAGCAACCTCCCGCTGGCAAGGCAAGTGGAGCTGCTAAGAGTGAAGTGAAAACAAAGAGGAATTCTAAAGAAGAGGCCAAGCAGAAGCTACTGACAGCCGTCGGCAGGAACGTGAAGACAAACACTACAGAGGAAATGGTGAGGTCCACCGATTGGTTTATAATTACTTACTTTATCAGAGTTTTACAATTTGTTATGCGAACCTTTTTAATTTATAATTACGACTTTAGATCCGCATTGTGTCCAGATATGATATAATACAATACCTAGCTATTCCCCGTGTTCGCTACTTTAGTGTACGAAGATTAACTTCTCGCCTGTCTTCTGTGAGGTCATGGTATTTAACCGGTCTAGCTGACCCATTCATGCAATAGATGTTGTTGGCTCTATTCTACCATTGTTAGATTTATTTGAATTGCTTGATACATTTCAGACGGAGATTCAGCAGCCGCTGGTGGCGGGCCGCAAGAGGAAGGCCGACGCCGACCCATCCATAGCCAAAGGTGACCTAATCATTAATCTCATTATTACTGTGTAGTGACAATTGTATTGGCAATGTGAGACGGAGCCAGCAAGTAGCTAGTGAATGTACCTAAAGTTTTAAATAATACGAATCTTCTGTATTGCAGCCGGGCCGTCGCCGCCAAAGACGCGTAGGACTGCCGCAGCCAGTCCCAAGCTGACCCGCGGCCGAGCCGGTACGTTTGTCTCTTAATGTCTTACATTAGACCAGCAAGGTATCTGCTTGGGCTAAGATCAATCGTTCACAATTCAACAGTCCGAGCAAGTCTTGCTCGTTTGTAAAACGCTGAACGCTGAGCCCATGCAAGAATTCAGCGAGTCGGGCTACAAATTGTCTATTTTTAAGTATGTTATAATGTTTTTGCGAAAAGGTAGGATTAGATATGAAATGACTTTATTCAACGACTTGTTAATTATTAAATTAATTAAGCTTTGGCACAATCCGTGATCACTTTGATGTAGCGAGTGTGTGACGTGTTTCAGCGGCGCAGCGGTCGGCGGCGCAGCAGTCGGCGGCGCGCACTCGCCGCAGGTAACGCGCTGCGGTTGGCTACTTCGGCTCCGTCGGCCGGACCAATGGTAACTCGATTTATTTCTACCCTACCAGACTGCGCGGTATAACTCATAGAGCTATTTAATTTAAACGAAATCCTATTACTTGATATTAAAATATATTACAAAAATACATACAGAATTTTGCAATAATTTATAATGTAAAAAAGTCAGGCTTACCACGATAGATTAGTGAAAACTGCATCCAAATCCGTTCAGCCGTTTCTGAGGTTAGTACAGACAAACTGAAGCGTTTAGTCTTGCGTAAGAGGGCGTTGTAATCAAATTGCCGTTGTTGCAGGCTCCGCCCGTCAAGCGCCATCGCGTCTTCAGAATTAAATAAGTGAACACATCTCCGCGTTTTATTCATGAATATATTACAAACGCATGGACAGACAGAAATCTATCATTGTTTTGGTTCTTACTGTCGATTAATTCCCCCTATAATTGAGGTCTGCATGTCTTCCGTGTACATACTCGTAGATTACACAAAGTGTGATTTATTAGAGAATTATTTAACTCAATCTGACAATTACTTTAGTATTGCCGTTGTGACGTGATGAACGCACCTCGTCGCTTATTTGTTACAAATTATTTTCAGATGTGGACAGGAGAGGCGTCCCGGTGCGCCGGGCCGGGGTCGGCGCCGGGCCGGGGTCGGCACCGGGCCGGGGTCGGCACCGGGCCGGCGTCGGCACCGGGCCGGGCGTGAGGATGACACTTAGCTATTTAAAGTACAAAATGAAAACGAGATGTTGTCGGAGATCGATATATTTGTTATTTCACAAATCAGCACAATGGACGATTATGTGTTAGTTTAAAATATGCATAGAAGAAAGGAGAAGTCTTTATGTTGTAAGAGCTGATTAGAGGAGTGTCATGCGCGACCTCTAGCGGACAAAACTTTAATTGTAAGTCCACAACCGGGTAAATATAATTAATAACACTTGAATGGACAAATTCATTGCATATGATAAGATGGAGTCGTCACAATATTGTAATTGTAACATCACATAAGGGAAGGCAAATCGTATGAGGAATTGATTTCATTGGTAGGTCGTAACATGTATTGTATTATTCAGCCGGAAATTGTTTAATTATACAGTGAGACAATTGTCTGAGATGTGACTAAATTGTGGTTAAATTAATTAAGCCCAGTGCTACGTGACGTGCGGGACGAGAATTAATGGAAATATCGATTAATAGAAAATGTATGCAATATACATACGTCACGCCACCGCGACAAACGGGACGGGGACGTGTTTGCAAGTTCTCCAATATAATTTTAATGTTACAATTACATTTAATAATACTAGGACGTTAGATTTTAGTCACGGTCACGGCGCGTGCCAATGTTTAATAGACCACACCCCGTCCCCGTCCCGTACGCGGTAATATCACGTATGCGTGGCTTAATATTATTAATTATAGCCTCAGAAATAAATGATCTTTGTTATAATTTTATATCCGACATATCGGCATTACTACCCGTGCAAAATAACATGAGACTGTGCCACCTGAGCACTGTCTCACCATCGGTCTGCGTTCTTGTTTCTACAGCGAGGCGCATTGTGTTCGTTAGATTTATAGATGTAAACTTTTTGTACACCGTACTAGCCTGTGGTGACGTCATCTGACTTCGTCTTGTGTTATTGTGCTCGAGTATTGGTTGTTAGTATAAACATGAACTAATAGGTGTTACAACTGCCATGTCAATGACTCGCTCTATGTTATTCTCCGCGAATGATTTTTCCAGCGACTTGTCTTTCTGGGCTATTACCGACTAATCACTATTTTATTTTAGTTCTATCTTTTTGTATGTAGACTTTTGTATGCGAGTACAATTATGTTAAATCCTTTTTTTTCTAATATATTTTTGATTATTTTGTACATTTTTTTCTATTTTAAGTAATTTAAGATTTTTTTTACGTTACCCCAACTTAATATTGATTTTAACTTATCGTCGAGCGTAACTGCTGTGTTAAGTTAAAAGTGGCTTATGTTCGTGAAGTACAATGTTTTAAGTGAGGCGTAACTTAGTTGTATTGGAACAAACAACGCACAAATGTTCAACACATATTCAACTTAAGTACGTTATAAGTCATTGTATGACCTAAACATAAACGTAATGGTTTTTGGTCAGTATATATTTCTGTATTGGTATTGGCGTATATTTTTGAATATCCAGTTGCATTGAGGTGCGGAGTTTGTGACGTAGCTCAGTGTCCGCTAGCTGTGGCACTGTCGGTTGGTTTTTGTAATATTTGTTAATTGTAATGTGTTGGTGGTGTTAGCGGCGGCTCGTTTGGAGATTGTAATGCGACGAGAAGTGCATGGAACAATGATTGCGATGAAAAATTATATGAATTAAGAATTCGATTTAAATAATTTAACTTGATTAAATATAGTACAGTACACATTATTTGTTTTATTTATTTTTTTGTGGCTTTAATTCCAGCATTGTATTTGGCACTTCTATAGGTTAGGTCTTAGCAAAATAAAAATTGAACGGTAGAGTTCAAGTAGAATAATTCAGCTCAAATAAGTGATATTGTGGGACCTCCTGTTTTGAGTACCTTACTCCACCCCCCTGTCTCCACCGGTGGTGGAAGATGTAGAGTAGAGGTCCGCAACAGCGTCTGCTGCGTATGAACATTGCGGGGCGGCAGCGACCTCACGTTATAGCTTCAAAATATAACTTGCCTACACTCGTGACGTCACAGAACGCGCTGACGTCAGAGGTATTTTAACGTGCAGTATTATGACACCATACTAAAATGTAAGTTGTCTCGACACGCGCGATGTTCAACGCGTTGGTTGGTGTCACTGTTTGCCTCGAGGAGGCATTTACAGCTACACCGGGCTCGAGGCGGCAGGGCGCAGAGGGCGCCTAGCCTAAGCCGCTCAGAGCAACTTAGCTCGAGGGATCCCTCCGTAGAGGGAGCCTCGGCTCGGGCCGTTACTTTATTATCATTAACGGATTGGGAGGACGCCGAGCTCTTAGGTCGCTTCGGCGGATGCTCCATGGAGTGACTCGGCTCCAGGGCCCCCGAGAGGGGACCGCGGCTTGGGCTGTTACTCATTACGCGTTTATCATTCCGCTTCGAGGGTGCCCGAAAGTGCCGAGCCTCGGCTCGATCAGTAGCTTTTATGGGATTACTACTTTGGAGTGTAATAACTCCAATATATCCAACATATATTTGAATTTTTACGCAAACGCTCACGATGTTGATCCAACGTGCGTTTGCGTACAAATTCAAATGACAAAACAGTATTGAGAGGCTTTTTAATATAGAGGCGGCATCATACGAAATGTTGACTTTAAATAGTCAGAAAATTATTCAGTTAGAGCAGGAAGTGACGTCTGTCACGTCGACAGCTAGTGAACCTGAGCGTGTGGGCGCTCACTGTTGTAAACAACGTTGAATATGTAAAAGCCATGGTGTCCTGCCTATTGGAACAATTATAGAGATAGGAAAATACAAAACAAAAAGTTATTTTGACAATTTTAAAATATTTATAATCAATTTACTTAAAATGTTCTATGGAATAATATGACTACATAATGATGCCTTCACTGGGACTGCCTCTCCCCATCAGATCCAGTCTTATCCGAGAGGAACGCAGACGATAGTCCGTGACGTCCGTGGTAGGGCCGCCATTTCTACTAGCATATGGTCTCTCAAGGCGTGTCACGTTCACTGATGACAGCGGCCGCGTGTCGTCAGAGCGTGTCGGGGCGGCGCGGCGCACGCAGCGGGCCCGCCACACGGAACACGCTCGGCAGCAGCGACTGCCACAAAAAGCAATACCAACTTCAGGTGACGTTCACGTCTCCGAGGAGTGCCACATTTATGGATGTAATATTTTAGCTAATACTGTTTCAAGTATAGTATAATAATATATTACAGGTTGATAGTAAAATCGTGAGTTCACACTGCCGAAAAGATTCACACATATTGTCCTCTTAGTTTTTTCAGAGAGAAATAGAAAGAACAACTCGTTTAATGTGATTTTTTTGCGCGCATGTGTGTGTGTGTGTTTTGGCGTTTCATTTGATTTTTTGTGTGGGTAAGGGTGGGGCTTACGCGCCTCCGTGTGTACCTGCACTGCTGTGAAGAGGTTCGGGGCGTGCGGGGGTAGCGCGGCGTGCAACGTGCGCAGCTCCGCGCCGCCGCCGCCCGCCGCCTCCAGCACGAAGCCCTTCACGCACTTGAGCACGAGCTCGGCGCGCCGCACGCACCACGCCGCTGTCATCTCCTGACCGCACACACATCACATACAGTTAAACTAATCTGAACTATTTGACTGCGAGCATTGCCCGACGAATTGCAAACCTTAAGTAGCAATGGGCCGGACACGTTGCTCGCAGAACGGATGGCCGGTGGGGCCGAAAAATCCGAGAGTGGCGGCAACTGAATGAGGACAACAGAGGAGCGACCCAATCTTTGTGGCGATTAATAGAGGAGGCCTACGTCCAGCAGGGGACGAATATGGGCGGTAGTGATGAACTATTACCCCAGTTAAGACTGAACAAACCATAGTTGGCTGCACGTAGGAGCAAGCTTTATAGATAGCTTTCTTTTTTTTACTCGATAAGGTGGCAAACGAGTGAGCGGATCACCTGATGTTAAGTGAGCGCTACCCATAGACATCCGCAACAAGCAAATGTGTTGCAGATGCGTTGCCTACCTTTGATGGACAGAGGAGGGCACAGACAGGAAAAAGGATTTTCCCCATTAATCGCCCTCTCTTTCCCAACTTATCCCCCTTATGAGAAACGGAAGGGAATGGGAAGAGCTGAAATTAGGCCTCCGACACCTCACTCATTAGAGGAAACGCAGAGTACTTCTCCTCGTGGTATTTCACCGGTCGAGCGGCCAATTCGTGCAACAGATTTTGTTGTTGCGGGCTCTACCACTAGTTAAAAACTTCTTCTTTACAAAGTTATCCGCTTGGACTTGTTGTGCGGATTGTATACAGCATCTACTTCAGCTACAGCGACAGCTCACCTCTGTGATTTCGTTCCTGAGCAGCAGCGGCAGAGAGATGGTGGTGACGTCATTGCAGCACGCCGCCTTCAGGATGTTGCGCAGGCCGAGGATCGCCGGGTGACGGGACGTTATGTCTGCTGAAGCCAAGAAACTAACTTAATATACTACAAATATACTATGCTACAATGTACAGACTACGGGGAAAGTGGACAAGGACACGGAAGAGATGACCAGAGTATTGGAACAGACACTTAGAGAATGTATCAGCCTGTAACAGCACGGAGCGACAGACTTCAACATTCATACATATACGCATACAGCTTGTTGAAGACACTGACCTGACTTAAGGGAGTCGTCGACTACGAGGTGGAAGATGACGTGTGTGTCGAGGTTGCTGTGCCGCGTCACCAGCACGTCGCCCGGCCGCGGCGTCCGGACCCGGACCACAGCCCCGCCGGCACCCTGCTGCCGCGCGCGCTCCTCCTGCAACTTACAACGCACAACACCTATTAATATAAAGGCGAAATAATATAAAGGCAGGAATTGTTAATTAAGACGTACAATCCCTTACACACACAAGGCACTCACACAAACGATAGCTCGGATAACTCCTACGTTACTAGGCCTAGGGCGGGGGACGTTACTACCCGATGACGTATTGTACATCACGACTCACGATATGCTGAATGCTTTCGCTAAGTTCCCCTTCAGCTGCGGACCATTGCCTATTCCATTGATTTCTCGGCCGTTCATCTGTATACAGAACTGATTGTCAAACAATAGCTTATATGAAAGGTCTTGTGCGAACCGGTGCTGGCAGCATGTCCGCTATGTGCCGCATCTGTCTTGCCACGTCATCGAAGTGGTGCTCGGTGGAGGCGGCGGCGAGGTCGAGCAGCTGCGAGCTGGGCAAGCCCGCCTCCGCCAGCAGCACCACGCCCGTCAGCTCGCCCGAGTACAGCGCCAGCGCCGGCTGCAAGCGAGCTGCCGCGCCGCTACGTACACGTTGGTCAGGCCAGGGTTTAAAATTGTGAATGAATAAGTGATATGGTCATTCAAACGATCGGAGTGTTGACTGGATGTGTTGACTTGATTATTTCACTTGCTTTTAATGAAAGGTGCTCCGTGCACATATAAAAACATACCCACTAATGTTACTGTAACACTAACTTGTCGTCATGATTGAGGGCGCAGAGGTCGAGCATGTCGGCGGCGACGAGGCGGATGTTGTGGGTCTGCTTGAGCTGGCTGCCGAGGTGGATGGTGAAGCTCTCCTCGAGCCGGGGCTTGGGCGCGGCCAGAAGAGTCGGCTCCGTGGGAAATGTCGCGAGTGGGGAGTTGCTGCAATATAACAATAAACAATATAAGACAAGGGGCCAAAGGAGCAAGTGGTCGCCTAGCGTTAAGTGATCACCGAGGCATAAACCATCACACCAAAGAACGACCAACTGCAGATGCACTGCAAGCCTTTAAACAACTAGTATGCTTTTTTATTGAAGGCCTCTAAATCGTAGTGGTTTGGAAACACATCAGGGGGACACGCGGCGCGGCGCAAGGCAGAGCTCTATGTGGTACACACGAATGCCAACCATTAAATAGTCTGAATGAAATATATATGTTTATTCTCTCTTCATTCATCCTTTCAACATGCCCGAACCACCGAAGTATACTTGTTGCGGCGATAAGGTTGAATTTCTTCTGTGAATTGTTGAGATGTCCGAGCGAAATAAAAATACGTGTTGACGTTTAACTTGCGACTGGTATTGTGCGCATTGCGCTCAACAATGCTTTTCTCAATTCTAGTCACATTTACTCTTAAGCCACACTTTTCCTTTATAATTTTATTTTTAATCCTATCATAATAACATATTAGTTATTTCATACTCCATGTATATAAAATTACAAAAAAAAACAGAGAGGAAAATGAGTTGTTTGGTGCCAAGCCACAAGCAACAGCTAGATGTATTATAAAAAATACCTCGGTGTGCTGAGGGCGGACTCTCCCTGATGCTGCTCCAGGGTCACCATGAGCCAGCCGCGGTGCGCGGCGCGCTGCGTGTGTTTGAGCGCGTCCAGCTGCGACTCCCAGCGGCCCACGGCCAGGCTCTGCTCCTCGAAGTGCCGCACCGCCAGGCTGTTGATCTCCTCCTCAGTCGTGCCCGCATTCAGGAGACGCATCTTCTCTTCCATTTCCTCCGTCTGTCTACTCAAATACATTTATATTAAGGTTACTTTAGGTTCTAGTGAATGATCAACAAGTGTCAATAACAGGTAACATTTAGCTGAGCTAATTAAATTTGAGAAGTGATATGGGTTCTACTACTTATCAGATTGTGCCTCAGTACGCATATGTGGGGCTCTATATCTTGGTTATCTACATGTCTTTAGAACCAATGGACCTGACTGTTTGTGATGTAAATGTGTTGTAAAAACAATTGATAATCTTTGTGTACACGAAATAATTGTATGCATCAAGGGAGTCACCGTTCTGTGAGTTTATTGATGTCTTCATCACGGCTCTTCAGCATAGCGGAGACAGTTTTGGCGTAAGAGTTCTCCATCTGCAGTATTGTGTCCAGGGCAGGGGAGTGCACTAACTTGTGGTAGGCCGCAGCAAACACCTGTAATGTATTGTTATATATATATATATATCTACTATTTATACTAAATTATGGGAGTTGATGCGCAGATGTAATATGTTTAAAGAATATTGTCAGGAGTACCTGAATGTTAGTGATATATTTTAAACATGTAAAATTTAAGCAAACATGAACATTTAGTATTAACAGTACAGTTTTGGGATGTACCAGTCCAAATTAAATTTTTATCCAGAAAGGCATGAAATAGGGACAAGCAGTTGAGAGGTCAACTAACATCTATCTGTGGAATATTCATAAAACAGAGGTTAACAGTGCATACCTCCTCATCAGATGTTCCCTTCTGTTCAGCAAACTCCACCACATTTTCTTTGAAGAGTTTCTCCCATTGCTTAACAATGCCATCTACATTGAGCTCGCTGTTCTTCAGCTGATTGAGCAGCTTCTCATCCCTGCTGTTGTGGAAGTCTCTTGTCTCTTGGTGTATAAATTGAGCCAGTTTCTCATTTAACTCTGAGGATAAAGAGTACTTCTTTTACATAGTACAAAATAAAGTAACTGCAACGGGTTTTAATATGGTTTGCAATATATTAATAGACAGAGTGATTCAAGAGGAAGTTTTAAATGTATAGTACATGAAAATTATTGTAGAGAAAAGCAAAGAATTTCAAAGATATGTAATGTGATGTAAAATATATTTTTTTGTGTGCTTACATTGCAAACAGGCTATAAAAACAGACTAGACAGATACAGTATTAATCCTTGTCAACTTAAGCATTACTTTAGTAACACCAAGCATGTCTGGCATGTTGATAACCTTTTACACCATATAATGTAAATAAATATCTTGGAAGCGCAAAATAAAAACGAATGTGCTCGAAAATAAATAAATAAACAAAGGGTGCAGCTTGTTGTTCATAAAAATAATTTTGCATACTAAAACATCTTGAATCAAAACTGGAAGAGAGAGATTTCCATCAAAGTCACCAAGCTTATTACATGGGAAGCCTACTGCGGTTTGCTAAACATCAATGAATGTATTGTTTCCCAAACAAAATAAGTCGTCCATGCTAGAATTTTAAATCAGGAATTTTTCTGCATTAATCTTAAGGAAAACTGAAATCCTTATTGATTTGCTTGTCGTATTTTAGCCTCCCCGATATAGACACAAATTGTAAAGTTCAAGTTATGGGCTTGTAAATATGTATTAAGTAATTTACTTGCCATCTTCTAGATAGACCGGTATGTGAAACATATTTATTACTCGCTGCACTAGCTCGCGCGTGGACCCATCGCAGGGTATCTCGACCGGCACTTCCAATTTGAAAAGTATCTCTTCGTTGGTGCAGGTCGGGAAGGAGTACTTGAATGTTTTTGTTGCATTTTGTGCAATGGTTACTGTGGTCATTATCGGAAAGAAGACCAGACACCCACTGCGTCCCAAATGTGTTGTCAACAAATGTTGTTGACACTTGACAGTTGACACTGACAATTGGTTAGTTGATGTCCAGTCCAGTGTCCACCAGGGTCGATGGTCCACGACACGACCACGTATTTTGTCGCATTCCTTACTTTTGTTTGATGTGGCTCCTTCAGACTTTTAACATACATACTTTTACCAAGATGATGTTACTTTACATTATTTTTATGCTTTTTACTTGCCCTTATTATAGGCAGCTTTATCAAATCATTATATTTCAAATACTCTCCAGGTAGGAGAGTATTTGAAATGTAATGATTAAGATAAAATGTATTGTAATTATTAATAGTAATACGGCAAACTTCGCTCCGCCCTATAATTCATAAGTGATTCCCTAATGCAATAATGGCTTACACAAAAAAAAGTATATGCTGATAGGTTGTGGGCGAAGGCAAAAGCCTTTTTACAAAGCTAAAGACAGGTGTTCACGCTCTGATGCGTGGTGTGAGGCTAACATTTATTCTATGTAAACATATACGGTTATTGATACATACAAAGGGATCTTATATTCTACTTATCGCTAAGCATAAGGAAGTTGATACATAATGGCTTCCATAATGTGTTGTTCGTGCGAAGGGCTTGTGGGCTATGCCTACATGACTGCTGTCGCAGGCTTTTTTGTAGGATTATTTAAGGTAAACATTTCCGTTATACATTATATACGTGTTACTGTAATGGTATTTGCAGCGCACACTAGAATACCTCGCATATGGCGGATTTTTTTCCTCCTTATTTGACACTTATCGTTATATTTTAGACAATTCACACAATATATTTATAAAGTAGAGCCTATATGTTATTCTGATGTACAAGCTAAAGTATTGTAAAGTTTCATTAGAATATATTTAGTAGTTTCTGCGTGAAACCATAATATAGACGTCCATCCACAAACTTACAAACTTTCACATTTATAATATTAGTAGGATTTATTGTTGTTGATACTGAGCATGCATAAGGAATACTTTGTAATTTTTTTTGTTTATTTCTTAGAGAATATTTATGTATAATATAGCGCACAAATATATTTAAAAAGTAGCATACGACAAGCGTTTTAGTTATTTTTTGTGAATAAGAACAGAAATAACATGTGGTTGCAGAACAGAGTAGTGTCTCAACGAATCTATGCCTAGCTGTTAAAAAATAACAGTAATTATATAACATAACAATAACTTTTTACCACTATTTCTATTTAAATTACCCTGTTATAAGGTGAAAATTTATAACGTTGGAACACTTTAGTATTGCCATGTAAAATTTTTCCAAATTATCTCGCTAACAACTTTCATCAGCCAGACTGCAGTGGCATATTAATTACAAATTTCGAAATATCTATGAAAACAAATACCAGTTTAAAAATAAAATAAAACTGAAATTAATATTACAGTAAACAAATACATTTTCAATTTGTAGTGCTGCCCTCTATGTAGTACGAAGAGAGCGAGTGAGAATTTAAGTTTTTTTTAAAAAAGGGTAATCAGCACGGGCACATTAATTTTTTCTAAGTTCAGTGTGATGAATGAAAAATGAAAGGAAATGACTAATTTTTCTATGATTTGTAAAAATTATGTTCAATATGCTATTGGCCCCGCCATTTGAATGTATTACTTATTTAACGAAAAATTTAACGTTATTAAAATATTTGTTTCAATAATCATTTAAACATTTTTAATGGACTTGTGTGCTAAGTGAGAAGTTCTTAGGTCGCTATTTTTGTGACTGCGAAGACGTGAAGATAAAACACATTGGAATGAATGAATTTATAACTAAAAATGTGGTTCTATACTTGGAGTCCTTGCGATAGATGGCGCTATTTTTTTTTGTATTATTGCAAATCGTGATGTTAAGATTATCGCGTTGCGAATGACGTTCGCGTAGTGAGAGTGTCAAAGCATACTTACCTGGCGTAGGGGATACCGTGATCTTGAAGGCGGTTCTCCCAGGGCGAGACTCTTCCATTGCACTGCGGTTGGGTTGACCCCTGCGATTATCCCTTATGCGGATAACTCGGACGCGTAATTTTTGATAGTGGGGACTGCGTACGCGCCGTCCCCCCCATTAATTACCGGATTCGGACAATAAGTAGTCCATTCGACGGGGGTGTATAATGATTATGCCTCATGTAAAATATAAGATTTAAACGAAAAAAAGGATAAAATAATTTTATTTTATGCTTAATTGCTTGTGTAATGCTACGTATACTAGGCATGGGCGGTTTTATTAACCGAACTGACTTCAAAACGGAGGAGGATATCAATTCGTCTGTATGTCTGTTACTGTTACTGATAACTCCGCTTCTGATTAACCGATTTCGATGATTCTTTTTTTGTTCAACAGGTAGCGCTTGTCTTGTGGTCCCTTTTTTTAGTCAAGATGTACTAGTTTTTGAGTTATTCTTAATAATGTGCAATATGACAAAGTTGAGTTTTACTTTTTTGACTTACGTAGGCTAAACTATAGGACTAACATTAAAATGACGTATGAAAGAATTGTAGCTCTAATATGCTAAATAATAGTCCGCGATAACATATATCTTTTATTGTTGTCTCACTATAACCACTTTTGTCTTGGGAAACATTGATTAAAACGCAAAGGCCACTTATTATTAGTGTTCGGTATGAACCCATAGGACAAACAAAATCAGTTAAAGTGTAGATTCACTAAAATCGAGAAATAAACAACCTTTTAAACAAAAACGACGTCGACTCCACAAAGAAATATGACTAAGAATTGATTGTTATGTTTAATTGCGTAAAATTATTTTGTACTTTTTAGTGCATATGTTGTTTTTAAATTTAGTTTTTTAGTTTTTCGATTAGATATAACATTCAAAGTGTATAAAAAATATACCCTTAAGGGGGTAAAATAAAAATAGGGGATGAATTTGTGCGGAAATATGTAAGGTTTATGTGAATCTATACATATAAATAAAAAAGAAGTGTATGATGTAATATCAAAATAAAATTTCTGTACTCAATACACATGATACTAATTCTAAGAGGTTCTGGAAGTACGAAATTGTCGAGTTTCGGGAGAAGGGTTGTGCAATAGACTAGCACCAATGATACTTTTTATGAAAAAAAAGTATATAAAAAGCGAAGTATGTATGTTCCCTATAGACCTATAGACTCCGAAACGGCTGGACCGATTTCAATGAAATTTACAGGGATTGTCCAGATTGGCACAGCGGGTGTTCCTGTGTTTGGTAGCGATCGGATCAACATAGTTTGTGCTACCCGGGCGATGGCGGGGCGGGTTGATGACCCGCCTCGCCTACTACATTTAGCTGTTTGTCATTTTAAATTTTTAATGCTATTTTTATACCAGGAATCCTTTAAATAATGTAAGACTTTTATTAACATTGTGTCGTATTATAATTTTATTTTTGTCTTTATTTACCTATATTTAACTTATCTATATAGGACAAAGTAATTTGTGCCGCCTGAATCTGCAGCAGTAAAGCTACATTTATTTCCTTGTTTTTGGTTTTCCCACGAACATATATCTAAATATATGATAATGGCTGTGTTTATCCAAGTTATAAGAGCAAATTGTATTGGTTGCGTGACGTCATCTATGTCACAGGGAACCTTTGCTGCGTGTGACAGTGTAAGTAAATGCTAATGGACTCGATTCCACTAGTGTTACGTGACGGGGACATGATGACACCATTTTGGTATAGTAGTACTATATTTTCATTACATATAAATTATAAAATGGAAATAATAAATTACATAAAGATTTTAAATTAAAATAAAAACATGTTTCGGTTCGCTTTACATTTAATCCTTTCTGTGTGAACCGAATGGACCGGGTGGACTGGCGGAGCTAGCGTCACGTGCCGGTGGCGGTGGCAGCGGTGGCGGCTCCGGTGGCAGCGCTGGTGGCGGCGGTGGTAGCTCACGCAGCCTCGCCGCCCTCCTCCTCCTCAGCGCTGGCGGTGAGCATGGTGATCAGCTTCTGGGTGTCGATGAAGCCCTTATCGTCGATCTCCATCTGGTCGTAGGCCTCGTCGACCTCGTCGGCGGAGAACTTGTCGCCCCAGGTCATGAGCGCGTGCCTCAGCCGTTCGGAATCGATCTTGCCTTCGGCGTCGAAGGTCTTGAAGGCGTTGATGACGACGTCATCATCGTCGGAGCCGCCGGACATGCGGTTGGCGAAGAGGGTCAGCAGCTGTGTGAAGTTGATGGGTCCAGACGCCTCGCCGACCATGTCGTCGAGCTCCTTCTCCGTGGCCAGCCTGCCGAGAGAGTCGAAGGTGGCGCGGAGGTCGTTCTTGCCGATAATACCGTCTTTGTCGTGATCCATGAGTTGGAAAGCCTGCAGGATGAACAGAGACCTTTTGAGTACGCGTCGCATCAGCGGGTAGGTGACTGCCTGGACTGTTATCTCATAACATCGGCACATACGGTGTTTACTAAACAAACTACAGCACTGATGCCGCTTGCATCAGAATGACGTCGATAATGTGCTCCATTGTCCAATTACAAACTATATACTGTATATTGTAATTATACATTATGCTAATCAATATTGTGTTTGAATGATGCAATGGAATCTGGACGAACGGGAATGGAGTCAAAATAAGGTTGACTTAAACTTCTCGTCAAACCTATCGTACGAGTGATAAACTACTGAATCAGAAAACGAAGTGGTCTACAATGACTACTCTTAATACTACGTCTTTGCACTTTGTTTTTGTCCACTGCTCTGGTCGCCAGGGATGCGGATGATTTACCTCTTTGAACTCGGCGACCTGCTTCTGCGAGAACATAGAGAAGACATTGGAGCCGGTGCGCTTGGCCTTACGGCTGCCGCGCGAGGACTGGCGGTCGCCCGCGGCCGCAGCCGGCGCTGCTGGCGCCTCTTCTGCGGGCGCTTCCTCCTTCGGCGCCTTCTTCTTCTTTACCTTCTTATCCTTATCCGCCTGGAATAAGAGAAGAACTTTAACAAAATGTCACTGTCTAAAAGAAGTGGCAAATAATTGTTTGGTGCGTCTGATTTGATGAATAATGTTTGCTTTGTTTTTGCAAATTAACTTACTTCTGGGAGTCTTCAGTTATTTCAAAGTATTCGAATTTAAACCGATTTTAGACTGAATACATCATTTTTAAAACCTATTATTCTACTCGTAAACCTGCTTTAATTCTATTGGACCGCCGTGACTACATAAAGACTAGATCTTGTTCTCGATTGCTTTCAATAAATTTATTGCATTACATATTTTAATTTACTTTATTTACCTTGTAAATAACGTCGTATGTTAAAGTTTTCAAACGAACTACTGCTGTTGTACGTGTATTTACTGATTTCTTAACTTTACCTGAAGTTTGGATTAGAGTCACCTGATTAGCTAATTGGTGTTAATATTCGATCCCGCCCGTCCCGTTGAGGCGCTATTTCTGGCAACGTTATATTTAGTCCGGAGTGTCGGATTGCGCGCGGGCGCCGGGCGTTAGTAAGCCGTCACAAATAGCATCGCTTGCTGCATCAGCTTTATTATTATCTTCATCTTTTAAGGAGAAATTGAACAACAAAACGTTTTGTTTGAACTACGGTGACGACAGATTTTATCTTCTGTGATTGTCAAACTATTATGTGAGTTGTGTACCATATCTTAGTAAAACGATGATTTCGCGTTTCGGAATTTACTTCTGTATTTGTTGAATTTATTATTTGAGGAACACGAGTCGGAATACATTTTCTCGAGTTATTTCGCGTCGCGTTTTCTTGTTTGATTTTTATTTAATTCGATACTTTTTGTTTTATTTCGTTCAATATTATTTAAAGTTTTTCAATTGCTTTCTCATATTTATTCAATATTAATTTGTTCCGTTGTGTCCTTGGCATGTTTAGCTCACATAAGTTCACTTGAGTAACTTTAACACTTGAAACGTCACTGGGTTCACTTGTGTTCACTCTGTCCACTTACCATTGTGTTGTTTGTTGGATCGAAGATAAAGAGACTGTACCGTTCGGCAGTCTCACCCAGACTCCGAGTTCTCGTTCCCACTTCGACGTCCAGACTTCACCCACCCCCTCTCCCGGTCCCCTCTCCGAGACGGGAGACGTGCCGCCGATTCCATATATAGTTCGGTCAATGCGATAGCCGGCGAACGATTCGGCATCAGAACTGTTTGGTCCGCTAGCCGGTTCGGCCGCCGCCTTCAGGAAGATATCCGATTTAAAAATAATTAGCTCACCTGGCGACTCAGGGACTTTGGTAGTTTCGACGTTAAAGTCCCGAGCGTGTCTCGATCCATTAGTTATTGTATTACTTGTACTATTTTCTAGAACCGGGAAGTAGTTTCGCTTGCTTCGGGAGAACAAAGTCTTATTGAGATAATAAAAATGTTTTTGAAGAATAATTACTGATTAATTAAATGTTTTAAATAAAATATTTTTTTTAATAAAATAAAAGAAAATACCCTCGCATTTGACCTTTCAAGTTTCTAAATCTATTTAGCCGATTTTTAATACTTGTTAGACTTATGTTTCGGCGTCGTGCAGACTTTTTATAGTCTTTGGATGTCCTGTTAAAACATTTTAATATGAGAATCAAAGTTAATTGATGCGTCGGTATAATTTAATAATGTAAGTTTCCTTGCACCAGATCTGCGTAATCTCGAGACAAAAGTACAAAGCATTAGTCCAAATAGGTCAAAATAAAATTTTATGACCCTGAGGTACCTTTGGTGCTCGTGAATGGAAGTTTATTATTGGCTTTGATTATTGGTACGTAATATAAACACTCGAAAATAACTGAACAAATTGGGATACACTTCGATTTGTGCAAAATAACAATGTGCTTATGAAAACGTATCGAGCTCACAGCAAAGTTTTCTTGAAAAAAAACCCTTGAACTTTATTACTGGCCACTAATTATCTTTATACTATTGGTTAAAAAAATATCAAAACGATGATACGATTTTATGTTTTATGTTAGTGGAACGCGACATTTTAGAGACTGTTTGTGTAATGACCACGAAACAAGCAAGTGTTATTAAGCAGAAATTGGAGCTTCGCTATCGTCTTTAGTGGATAATATTTATTAAATTTTATCCACTAACGCCGTTTTTTTTTTAAATAAAAGATTCCCTTTCAGAGATGGTCTCAGTATGACACACATTGCAGTGATTATCGTTATGTTTATGGTTTATGGTTTTCTTGAGCATACAAAGTATGTACGTGATGTTGGGGTACCGACAAGAGACGACTGAACAGCCCGATGGTAAGGAAGTGGGTAAATTCTTCCGATCACATTCATCACGTGACAGCAGCCAGTATTGTGGTCACGGACTAGTTTATTGAGAAATGTCTTCTCCATTATTTGTCTAGTATTGGTTACCCACCCTCAAATTCAACGTAGTCTCGAATGTCCGCGTGTTGGTCCGGTATGCGAAAGATTCGCGCCACCCGCGCAATCGCCGCGCTGCGAGCTATTTCAGTCGCCTTGACTCACCACCTACACAAAATGCACCATTGTAATCCACACCAATTTTACCGGGATTCGATTCCTGCGCCCAGCGCGGTATCCCGCTGATGAAGATTTTTTTACTAAAAGCATAAATTGGGTTTAATTAAAATTGTTTATTTAAATCAAATCATAATAGCTTAAATTTACAATAATATATCACAATTAGAATAACATACAAATTTAAAGCGCCAGTAGCCTAATGGTTAAGACTACGGATCGTTCCATGAGGTCGTGGGTTCAAAACCGTAATCTGATTGAACTGGTGAACCAAACGAGCGCCATCATGTAAGCCACCATTTACCGTCATTTCAGTTGGAATGGTTAAAAGACATTTTAGAAAATTATTTCAACAGAATTAAAAAAAAAAGACAAATCGATATATCAAACTACTGGGCCTACAGACTTGAAATTATGTACAGATTTCTGTTATCTCGTGTTATTTATTAATACCCTAAAGGTCAAAATGGGGGATGAAAGTTCGTATGCCAAAATAATTTGAATACAATGCAAGCAGGGTTCAGCTAAGGCTGGATATTCGTCGCATTTAAATTTAATCGTTAAATTTAATTGCACGGCGGGTGAAACCGCCTCAGCCGGACTCGGCTTGTTTACTTGTATTGAAAAAAATATCCACTGTAATTTGTACCTCG
This sequence comes from Papilio elwesi, assembly GCA_029849275.1. NCBI lineage: Eukaryota > Metazoa > Arthropoda > Insecta > Lepidoptera > Papilionidae > Papilio > Papilio elwesi. The sequence goes on along the minus strand of CM056710.1, from coordinate 6,996,656 downwards.
AGTTAAAATGTCGCGGTTGTAATGATGTATCGCTGATTCATCCTACTTAATATTATACATGCGAAAGTTTGTAGGTATGGATGTTTGTTATAATTTCACGCAAAAATTACTGAATGGATTTTAATGAAACTTTACAATAATATAGATTATACATCAGAATAACATATAGGCTATAATTTATGTAGATATTGTGTGAATTGTCTAAAAAATAACGATGAGTGTCAAGAAAGATAAAATTCCACCATACGCGAGCTATTCTGGTGTGCGCTGCAAAAACCGTTAGAGTTACACGTATATAATGTATAATGGAAATGTTTACATTAAATAGTTCTCCAAAAAATCCCGCGACAGCATAGCATCTTTTATGTGTAAGCCGTTAACGCCAGAATAGTGAACCATCTGTTAATTATAGGGCGGAGCGAAGTTTGATGGGCAGCTAGTATAAAAATATACACAATAATGTAATGTATCACACATATACATATAGTAAAGTCGTTAACCAAACCCTTCTGGTGAATAATGAGGGTGGTGCCCATTCTGTGTCGTCAGCGCAACGACGACGACTTCTAACTTAGTGTACGGTAGTGTTTTTTTTTAAACAAACTGCATTTTTTTATTCAAACCTAATCTATGGCCATGTACCTATATATATATATATATATATATATATATATATATATATATATATATATATTTGAATTTATCGATGACGGTTTTCATATGAAAGACAATTGCGGCACGTTCAGGCCGAACCCTCGCTCGACCAATACTGTCATTTGCGATATGATCTGATCAAATCAAACGATTTATTGAGTTATAACAATATCCGACCTTTAACGTAAGTTCTACGTGTTCAACAGGGAAGCCTGAACAAACAAACTTGTAATACAGTTCACAGATTCAGTAAGAGACTTTAGTTTTGCTTCACTTCTAAATACTCGTGTATTTCTGGCATTGTGTAGCTATGACAAAAATACACGTGTTAGCTAGTACCATTTAATGACGATAATATAACGCAGTTTCGTATGTTGCTGTTCGGATGGGTACGGTCAGCTTTACCGGTTAGACACGTTCGTATGTAGTGAATCAGCTAGAAGACTAAGATCTTTCTCTCTTTCAACTCATACATCTCCTGGCCTGTCATATTTAACAGTCTCTTACGTCTTATAGCCTTTACGTCTATCACCTACCAACAATAACACAGGAGATGTACCAACAACCGGGACGTCATCAGTCAAGCGCGAGTCAAATATAAATGAATGAAGAATAAGTAATGAACAGTTATCTAATAACAATGCATTTCATCGTAATTCATACGAAAGGCACACTTACTACGTGATATGCGCCCTCTCGCTCTATCTATAGTCGTCTCGCTCGTTAAGTTGTAGCTTGAAGCCTTTCACTTGGTCATGAGACGGTGAAACTCTCAGACAATGTGCTGGCGCACTCCGCGAGGTCCGAACATGTTCTATGAAATCTGTTGACAAACATGTAACGTTGCGATACCTGTGAAAATGTTTATCAAATATTGTGATGGGATGCCAAAGTTGATCGGCTTAGTGATTTTAGTTGATTTTATTTTAGTGATATTCATTAAAGGTATGTTTAATTTAGTGGCCGTTCCCCTTATGTTTACAATGACCTTGGAATGCTGGGTTTCTTATTTGTTGAATCATAAGACAAATATATCTTAAACGATAATCAATAAAACCTGATTGGAACCAATAGTTTCTGAAGTAATTAAAAACCACTGGTTTAAGAGTTTCACCCAAAAGATATTGTTCATGAGTTTGGAGGTGAAATTTAAAACAAATTGTAGTTTTGTGACTATAACTAACTTTTCTGAGGTTGATATAGGTTTCAGACAACGTGACAGTTTGACAAGGCTGTCGTCTGTACTAGAAGTTAGGTTAATCGTAATTAATTCCTCATATAAACCAATGTGGAACTCGTACGATAAGCGCCTGTCCAATGATCGCCGCAAAGATCGGTATCTTGCCTATCTCTTTCAAAGGCCCCTGCAATGTTGACGAGATCAGCGATACATATTGTCGGAGGCCGACCCATGTTCCGTCGCCTAGAGTCATAATCACAAAAGTATACTTGAAGAAGCCTTTTCAAGGGAGTAAAATTATGATTGAATATTTGCTTTTGTTACTGACTGATGTATCAACGCACACCCGGAGCTACCGGCCCTTTGAAAATTCGCAATATTACACAGAGATTTCTGTTACGTTGACGTATACTAAAATGGATTCGAATCTACATGATCAATTATATTAAATAGAGTTCAGCTTAGGCTCGGAAATGTTTGATAAAATTAAATTTCACGGTAGGTGATATGCAGGGGCTTACTTTGTTTTTTTACAAAATTGCCACAGTACAGTTAAGGAAAAACTTTAATGTTGGCATGGGTATGGTATGGTTATAAAGTAAACTTTGACAAAAGAAGTATAGGTACTATTCTTGACGGGTAAAATGGTGGACATCGACTACTATACTATTATATAACGTTTGTCGAGTTAACACTAATATAATTCGGCGTCGAAACAATGCTGGAGGCTCGTCGGCACTCGTCAACATTTTTGGTAGCCCAGTAAATGGTGTTAAGTGATAATTTAAGTAATCGTATATTGGTGACGATATGTCACAGGATTTTCCTCAAAGTGGCCTTAGGAGTTTAGCACAAGCACAATGGCCTTGTAAATTATGTTAAGGCAATGCAAACGTAATGTTTGATAACTTAAAATCCGTCAATTAAATAAATTATGATGAACGAATTCAAATTGTCGTTCATTGTGCTGCAAAGGAACATGTTGCCAGCGTCAATTCTGACGTGGGTGAGAGTGACGAGGAAATCTTTTGACCACATCACCACTTACCATGAGATGGGCTTGTGGTCAAGTTCACAAATGAATATGACCGGATAGTTGTAGGCGATAAGAAACAAGTGAACACTTGTTCATCGTCGTCTTCGGCCGACAGATGTATATACACTATAAGAAATTTAGGTTTCAATTTGTTAAAAATGTAATTTCGTTGGACAGGATGCGATGGTCTCGTGCTTCGTGCGTACATCTCGCAGCATGGCTTGCACGGTGAGATCGAGTTCTCCAACAAGAACGACACGCTCATCAGCATCAGGACCAACCTCAAGCCCACGCTGCAGTACCCGGACGGCGTCTGGAGGTGGACGATACACGAGTTCCCCGTGGACTATCAAGACCTCTCCGATGAGAGATGCTTAGAAAGTAATTTAGGCACAGAATTGATAGACTTGACTGAAGAATTAGGATACTTAATAATACCTGGTAAAGATCACGCTGAATTCGAAAGCAAAAATAGCTTGACGGGCCCACTCGGCTTCTGGGGGAGAAGTATTGTATTAGAAACGGCGGAGAGAGACAGAGTCGTGTGCGCTTCTATTTTATCGACGGAGAAGCTTTACGAGAAATATGCAGAGGCGAGATTTACATCACCCGTAGCGGGAAGTCTTAACTTCCGTTGGTTGTACACAAGGGATTTCGATGAGTCGGACGCGTTCCTCATAGCGGACTTGTACCACACCAAGGCTAATCAAGACAAAAGGGATTTCACTGAGCATAAATGGAAGCTATTCGTGACCGACATATTCGACAAGGGCAACGACTACGAGGACAATTGCAATGTTCTGCAAGCGGTGTTCGATCCCGAGAACAGTGGGGACGGTATGAGCGTGGGCGATCTGGATATCCGGCTGGGTCCAATCAAGGTGGCGACGGACCCCAACGCGAAGCGCTTGCGGCGGCTGTACAAGGACGAGGTGCTGAACCTGCTGCGCGGCGACATGGAGATGACGCGGCGCAGGCTGTACGTGGTCATCTACGACAACCGGCACGCCGACAGCTTCCTCGCCTGCGCCAAGCTGCGCCCCATGCAGCCCAAGAATGCTAAGTGAGTACTCGACGTAATATTATATTGATATGGCATTGAACAAAAATAATGTCTTTAATTTACTTTGGGCCATTTGGATACTGTGCCGCCCAGATAAATTGTTCTAGGGAGTCTGCGTTATCTATTCCTTCTCTTGTTTGCTTGAATTACTGCAATGTACTACGCGCAAATGTGCAAATCTGCCCAGGGAGAAAGTAATGCACTGCCCAGTGTTTTATGTTTTTCTCATTTATGCCTTGTAACATGCCACATTGACAATGACAAAACCTTACACGCCTCCTATACTTCCTTATTCATCTACGAATAATGTGCTAACCGGTTAAGTTGTCCACTTCTGCAAGTGGGAATAATTGGTTGGGCCAAATAATATTAATCTTCCTTCACCTTACCCCATATCTGAGATCAGGACGAGTGATTTCATTAATATTACTTTGTCGTCAGGGTGCTGATCAACATGGACGGAATCCGAGGCACGGTGGACTTCGTGCAGCGGTCTCCGTTCGACCCCACGTGGGCCAACTTCCAGCTGGGGGCCGCGGACCAAGAGTACGAGTCCAACCTGCGCTTCGTTGGCGCCATGCAGCAGTACAACATCCGCCAAGTGCCGGCGCGCCTGCTGGGGCCGGACCTGGTGCACTCCATGTGTAACACCACTGGCGACCTGTACAATCCCACTGGGATTGATCTCAATGAAGTGCCGCCTTCGGGTCAGTATATGGATATATATGTAGATAGTTAAATGACGGGGAGACAAGTAAACAAGCGGTTCACCTGATGTTAAGTAACCGCTACCCATAGGCATCTGCAACACGGTAATAGTCTGTCTAATCGAAGATGAATCTTCGATTAGACAGACAAAGACAAATATATGCATGTTATAATTCAAAACTAACTAAAGTCAATTGCTCAAAACTAAATAGTACTTCACATTAAATAGGTTAACTAAAAACTAATAACTAACTATTTTAAATCAAATAGACAACGACAACAATTTATTGATAACATGAAAGAAGAGAACTCCTAGCCTCTAGTCTCTCTACAGCAGTTTAAACATGACGTGGTAGTCTATCAACTACACAATTCACGTAAAGTTGTGTAACTACACGTTGGAATAAATAGCGTTGAAATGTATAAGTAACTTTGATAATATAATAGTTTTTAAATTGAAAGCTACAAAATCAGTTAAATTATTTTCATACGCTGTGCAATTTATTTTTAAATTCGTCTGGGAGTTATGCTCACAAGTATTTGTAAACTATTTGGAATGGAAATGTACCGCAACGACGATGCGATCGACGTATTCATCCGAAATTAGCTCGAGTTCAGCTATGTCGGTCAGCCGCGCCGCGCTTCCCGACTTCTCGGTACACGCGCCGCGTGTTTGTGGCAACAATGATCAGGTATTCATCCGAGATGGTCTGCACGGGAAGTTGTCACACGTCACCGCAACTGCTATTGCTATGGAATTTGTTATTGCTTAGATAATCTGTGACGTCAATTTGAGTGCATCGATGCTGTACTAAAGGAATACAATACGTTGTTTTGATCAGATAAAAAATAAACTCTTAACACTTTTAAATATTCTGGGGAAGACAGGGTTAGGTCCCAATGGGTTCAACTCCGCTGAGGGCGGCTACAGCACATCTCTATTTACAAGGAAGCGAACAAATTCTAAAAATGAATCACGATGTTTTTTAAAAATACATTTTTGTTTTTAACAAACTTTGTGATTTTTTTTCCTTTGCCGAAAATCTGACCTAACCGTTACATTGTTCACCAAATATAAGATTAATGTTCCTCAATAAATTTACATTTAGTACTATGCTAAAAGCGACTAGCGACTCAAAAGCTGGGCTGTCTGATTCGCTCGGCCCTGTCGGCAACCGAGGCCTTGATTTAAATTACTTTTATCTATGTAAAAGTAGTTTAAATGAAGTTATAGGATAAGCGCCACCTGCGCTCTGCTACCTCACTACCGGTTTAATTATGCATACCTCTTGCATGTTGGTGAACAGCCTCAAAAACAGCTTTATAGGAAAAAGATGCTGATATAACGATGCTTAATAAGTACGCGTCATCTTTCGGTCACATCGCCACAGGCCACTACACGTTTGGGGACGTCGTCAAGTGCGGGACTTTCTCTTTAAAAACAAGTTTTTCACATTCTCTGGGTATAACCTTAATAGTTTAATATCTTGATATCACTTAATGGAGGTGTGTAATGTGCAGGCATGGGTACTATGGACCAGTACCCGGTCGGCGCACTGTTGGGCAAGTACAAGGAGCGAACGGAGTACCTCAACCACCGCTACCTGCTGCCGGGGCTGGCCGACGAGCTGAGCGGCGCCTACTGGGACGTCTACCTGCCGCTCTACGGACAGCACAGCGTCATGCACAGACCCTTGGTGCTGGAGAGGTAATGTCTCCACCAGATGTCTTGTCATCGTCAGCCATTAGACGTCCACTGTTTGACAAACGTCTCCCTTAAGCATTGACACAGCATCACCTTGCCGCCCTCGTCTAGTTTTGGGTACTAAGGCGTAATCTTGACGAAACGATCTCGAACTACATAGAGTTGTTTTTATATTATTTTACAGTTGCGGTTTATTTAGACCACCGAGGGTTGCAAGGATATTGCCGCGTAAGACTGTTCCGCTTTGATTTCTTAATTATTTGTAGAAGGTACTAATCCCTGGGATATTTTATTGATGGCAATGTTAGACTAATATACTAGACAGTTCGTGGTGGTGTGTTGGTGGTTTGGATTAGATTTCCAACCGACACAATATTTCTTTGGTATATTAAAAAATTTACTTGAAGAAGATAAAAATTGAAGTGAACAATAAATAGTAAAAATGTTCAATGCTGTAGGAGATCACCAAAGCAGCAGGTTTGCGGTACGCTGCTCTCCTATGAGGACTCCACCGAGTACCAGACCCCGATGACCTCCGCTCAGGTTATCTTTCGATACCCATTAGTCGGCCGCGTCATATTCCGGCAGCCGCTCGACAAGCCCTGGGAGGACACTACCATCATCATCGAAGATATGGTACGTCACTAAGTCTATCATTATACCATTGTAATAACTCTATAGTTTCCGTCGTATGTTGCTGACGGCTGTCATATAACTGTGCAGGTACATGCGGATGGATCTAACGTAAACAACACGTTCGAGCACCGGTGGGCGGTGCACGAGCACGCGCCCGGCAAGGACTACTACAACTGGACGGCCCGCTGCCTCAGCGCCGGCGGTATGTTCGACCCCGCCGGCCTCGACGTCGACACGCGCCACCCCGACCACTACTGCAGGCCCGGCCTCGCCCTGTGCAGGGTAGGGGACCTCAACACTAGGTACGAACAGTTTTTAAGAGGAGTTTAATAACTGCGAAGTAACCGGCAGTTTGTACACCATACTTACCGTACTAATAAATGTTGTGAATTTACTTTACCATTTCAGACACGGCACGCTAGCGGTGGCGGGAAAGAAACGCGACAGCGCTAGGCTCACGCGCAAACTGTTCACGGATACTTCGCTGCCATTGACGGGGAGAAACTCGGTGCTCAGGAAGTCACTTGTGATCTACGACGACCACGGCCCCGTCGCTCGTGGCGAGAGGATGGCATGCTCCCTGTAAGATTTGTTATATTTATAAAGGGAAAGAAAAACTAGGTCCTGATAGGTTCGGGGACAAACTGTGTGACCTTCCAGGAGGAATAACACGTAAAGAAACAAAGTTGGTTGTGATATTATACACTTTTCAGAATCAACGGTCTGCATCGTCGCAAGGCGGTGGTGCGCGACTGGTTCGGCAACGGACAGCGAGATGCGCCGGGCGGCCGCCTGGAGCTGGTGCAGCAGTCGGAGTACGACGCCACCAACGTGCAGGTGCAGCTGGCCGGCCTGCGCGATGCACACAACTACATGCTGCACGTGGTGAGCTGAACATATACAGTTGCAGAACGACGTTTTAAATTCGATCGTAATTATTAAATCGCTTAAATTGCAGGTGCCGGTGGAGAAGGACCTGGAGTTCCCGTGCGAGCGAACTACGCTCTACGACACCTACAACCCCTTCCAGGTCAACAGGTCGCTCAGCCCGCCGCCTATGAGAGGTAACGATTAATAGATATCTTTGAAAACGACCGACAAAGTTGTTACATTTTCTATTCGGAATAGTTCAAATAAAATCTTTTCTTAAAAGCAATTGTATATTGCAGGCACAGCCGATCAATACGAGCTAGGCGACTTCGGTAACAAGTACGGGTTGCTGGATGACTTCAAGTCCTTCACCACGGCATACAACGAGACGCAGATGTCCCTGTTCGGCCCCTACAGCATTCTCGGGCGCTCTGTTGTTATACACCAGAAGGTGAGGTCAAGCTCTGCTTAAATACAGCAATGCTTTACTCAACATGTGCTCAATCACTTCCATTCGTTTATGAATAAGACGGTAGCCCCTCGGAGTAGCCTGATTCAATAGCCTCAGAGAGGGCACCTTATCTTGGGCTTCTCCCTCTGTACGATGAAGCTGTGGCGTATGTTGGACCAGTGAGTCTTCGACAAGGAGAGCGGGTTGCAAATGGCAGTGTCTTTGTTTTGCGTTTTCATCAAAAATGCGGTGGGCATGGGTTCGCTGTGATGAGGACTACCGCTACCCGTAGGCATCCGCAACAAGCAAATGAGTTGCAGTTGCTTTGCCTACCTTCATTTGACAGAGGATATGGGACAAGCAGAAAAATGGATATTTCTTTTACCCATCCAGCCCCTCCTCCGGCAATCCTTTTTTGGGAAATTTCCCATCTACTACGACTCGGGTTAGGCTCTTGCGTACTAATGATTGTATTAATTCATCATCAACCTTTAGTATCGTGCAATGCTAAGCGAGCACACAGCGAGGTTATATAAACAGTGGGCGTGTGAACGTGTGTAGAGCAAGAAGCATCGGTCAGCGTGCTCGAGCATCGAGCGCGGCTACAGCCCGTCGGAGGCGCGCGAGATCCGCGGCATCGCCTCCTTTCACCACCCCGGCGGGTTCGCGCGCGGCTACGTGCGCATGACGCAGCTCATGCACAACGACGGCAGCGCCAGCGACACCGTCATAGAGGTCAACCTGCGCTACCCCGGTGAACGGGACAGGAACCTGGTGAGTACAAACCTTATAATTTTTGAAGTGGAAACTTCTTTAGGCGCCGTAGACGATTTTTGGTAAAGGAAAATCTTATGAGTGCGCGTTATATTATTTTCTTAAATCACGACATCTAACGACGATTCAAAACCCTGCTGTGTACTAGGGTTTTGTTCCGTAGGCATCACTTGACATATTGCACGATTTCGTTAATAGATGGCGCGGTTATGCAATTTAAAATATCTATTTATTATTTATACAAGAATTTGATGAATCAAAACCTACTATGACGTATCAAAATGTTCATGTCTAAGTCAAGCAACTTATTATGTATTGTACAGTTTCGATATTATGATATTACTTAGATAGGTTTTTTTGAATGAATACTCAAGATAAATATTTTTAAACTATTATCGCGCCGTTCTACTTGTTGTGAGTTTTTATTTCTGTCGGCTGTGCTTATGTCTGTTTTTTATAATAAATAGAAAAACATTTGTCATAAACATTTTTTAAAGTACGTATCTAAACAAATGTATGTTTTAATTCAATCGATTAATATAATGGTATTGTCTTGTGCAGACACACGGGCACAAGTGGGAGATCTTCGTGAACCCTGTGGGAGTGGACGCGGCCGTTAAGGTGACCAACACGCGCTGCGTGGCCGGTGGCTACCGGTGGAATCCCTACTTCACGCAGCTCGCAGATCCCCTCAATGTGAGTACGCCCCTACAGGCAACGACAAACAGTTTAAGCGGAAAGTTTGTTAGTAGTAGAAAATTTCAGTGTTCGAAGTCATATTCGGGCTGGTGTAGCCATGTTACAACTCACAGTACACACAAACACTATATGACTGTTTCAGCACGACTTGTACAACGCGGAGTGCGGGGCAGACAACCCGTTGCGCTGCGACGTGGGCGACCTCACCGCGAGGCTCGGTACACTCAGTAAGTTGCAACTTTTTCTCTTATATCTTCTTGGTCAACATCTATCTCCCATTGTCCGTCAATCAGTCTTTGTCTGTAGTATGTGACACCTTCAGATGTTACCGTACCGTTAGGTTCACCTAACGGTTGTCGAGTCAGTTGATTTGATCAGGTCATTAGTCGATCAAGTCGGAACGTTTTTTCGTTTTCTTTGAGGCTGTTTTTTCTTTTACGATAACTATTCATGAAGGGTTTGGTATGGTATGACTTAAACAACATAAATAACGCAATATGATTTTCTTTGCAGCGATCGGAGGCGAGCGTCAGATGTTCATGGACAGCAACTTTCCGCTGGAGGGCACCGTGTCCGCGATGGGCCGGTCCATCGTGATATTCGGTCCGGACCGCACCAGCGAGAGGTTCGCCTGCGCAAACATACAGCCCGACAAGGACATCATCAAATATGTCAACATCATGAAGCCGCCACGATTTGTGTTGTACGTAAATTATACAACTGATACGCGTGGATAGACAAAAAATTAACAATTGAAGACGACGAGTGAGGTGCCGGTGTCCAATCTCAGTTCTCTACCCTTTCCCACTCTTTCATAATAAGGATAGCGTGGAAACGTAGGAGATGAATGAGGAAAACGGAAATATCCTTTTCCCTTTTTTCCCTGTCCACTGTCCATTAGAGATAGATAACGCATTTGGAACTCATCGGGTGACCGCTCCTTTGCCGCATCTTTCCATAAGAATATCTAGGGATAGGATGAATTTGGTGGAGTAATAGAATAAGAGCCGATTATAAATCAGCTCACAGAACTGAGGCCGGCGAGGACCTGGTCAAGGTCGCGCTAGAGCACCTGTAGTATCCTCCAGGTATATTCATGGAGGGAAGCCTTCATCCGGCAGAGGATGTCTCCTTGTGAAATGGAATATTATCGAGTGCCGTTCATGGTTCGGTCTGTTTTTATTCCCAGAGGACTGTTTCTGGACGAGATGCGTGGCATAATGGGTGTACCTGCGTGGATGTTGGGCGTGGACTCGCGGCGCACGCGCGAGCTGCACCACGGCGCCTGTGTGCAGGTGTTACTGCACTTCACCGGACCCGACGCCAACAAACTGGAGCTGGACTTCACAAGGTGACCTGTGCCCATTATGTACCCGTTTCACAAGATGTGATTTTTGAAGTTAAAATTTGTTACGTTATTTATTTGATTAGGTGAAATAACGTGAACTAAATACAATAAAAATGGCATTTAATTACTAGCTGGCAAATAAAATAAACGAATAAAAAGTTATAAGGTGGGTCATGGGTCCGATCCTGCTTTCTTTTGTTTTGCGTCGCCCGTCTAGCGTTATCGCCGTTTTGTTCAAAATTAGTATCCACCGTCACTTTATGTTTAGTTCGTTTGGGGTATTTCTGATATGTTATCTAATATCTCCAGTGAGTACGGCCGGAACAGCCTTCCTCCAAGTGGTATAGGGCAGTTTAGACACCCTTGCAAATAACTTCGTAGAGAATTAAACGTGTAGTTAACGAACCATCACTTGACGAAGTCTTCTCTACCCACACACACATAGGTAATCTTATTCAAAAAATACTTATTCAGTGCCAGAAGCCGAGATTTTTTAATTTAGCCAGCGGTAAATAACAAATTACATTGTATCAACAACTATTCTTGGAAAAACGTCAACTTCGTGCCGAGTACTTTGTTCTCGCGCGAGAGTTACATTCGGCGCAGACTAAAAGCGTTTCAAGAATGCACAGACTAAACAATCAAAAAACTTTGTTAAAATTAATGAAGTTAAAGGTTAAATTATACATTTAATTACAAGTATTCTCGTATTACCTTATACCATTATCCGTATTACACAATTTCACTTCACTTTATCTCACGATTTCAGCAGAATTCCAAAATTTCCGATGAAAGTATAAAAAGTGTATTGGCCATCATAACAGTTCCTTATTGAACGAATAATGAATGGATAGAATAAAAAAATCTCTGTCTTCTGCGTCAAGAGATAAACTGCATTGCTTACTCTTAAACTTTGTCCTCAAATATGAGTACAACATAATTAGACAGAAAACAATTATTTACTAAGATTATTAGTGTCGCTTTGTTGTTACAACATGTATGTATACATATTTTAATTGTCTGTGAGTCTACAATAGTTAAATTGACTGTTGTATACTACTGAAGTGACCGATGACACTATGACAATGCTTATCAATGTTATCAATTGTTATATCGATTCATTCGGTCATTGGTGAGAAGATTTGCCGATAGCTTTTTTTGACAGTCTTGTTATCCTACCATGTTGTGTCGTTTCAGGTTGCTGGCGTCGGGCCGGCTGGACTCACCCAGCATCTTCATCCCAGGCTACGTGAACAGCAAGCGCAAACGCACCACCTCGCACCGGCACTGCGGCGTCACCGACCCCAACGAGAGAAAGAGTTAGTATTTTTTATAATGCTAAGTGATACACCAAGCTGCCATTAATATAACGTTATGCAAGTTCTATAATCCGAGAATCAAAGATCATCTACCCATCATCGTCATTTTTTTTCCAAATTTCCCAAAATCAGAATTTATAATTAACTTACAATCGATAAAGTAATTTTAGACCTTCCAGATTAATTAATTGTATTTGGGTACGGCAAAATACTCGTAACGAAGAATTTAATTCAATTATAAGACAAATTGGGATTTAGCAATTTGCTGAATTAATAATGGAACACCTGGGTGATCGAGCAACGTCGTTTACTTTTCTGCAGTCGTGTTTTATCGGAAAAGATTACATTTTTTATATGTTGTATTGGTTTTAAAATATGACCATCTATTGACGATAATGCCACAACCGTTCCGTTGTTGCGTTTTATACCAATAGCGGCACCTACATACAAGATGAAACAAAAAACTTTTCTGATACAAAAATTATTTGAATATATTTTATACATTTAGTGGTACGTTTCTGATATATTTTTTATTCTTTATTTCAGAGAGCTCTTTCTTCTCGTCGAGGCAGGCGTCCTTGAGCGCGACGTCACTCAGCGCACTCTGGATCTCTTTAATTCTAATCATAAGGGAGCTTATTTTATAAGAAAATAAGTAACTGTAAAAATGTAATTTAAAATGTACAATAAATTATCATTTTGTTTGTAGTAGTTTCATTGACAATTGACACGAAATATACATTCATTTGGCATTATAAAATAGCTCATGAACTATTTAATGCCTTCTTTTTTCTCTCTTCCCGCCGCTAAAGCTTGATCACACGTACCGTGCAAACTGGCGAGACAGTACTCGGCCCAGTAGGCAGAACGGGAACGGAGCTGCTTTCATAGGTCAAGTGCTCAGCCGATGACTCGACGGACACAGCTCAAGCTGAGGTGCCGTTGTCAGGTTACAGACGGATTAGGCCCTAGGATATTCTAGGCTTATAGTTCTTATTGTACAATATACCACAAATACAACTGATAAGGCTCTTAGATCTATAGAAGTCATTCGGTTTAGAACAAGATAGCGACTCTACTTGCTTTACATAAGCTGTTGATATGAAAATAAATTCTGGAAAGTACATAAATTTTGTCTTCATCTGGGTACAATAACCGCTTACTCTTGCATGTATACATAATTTAAACAGCATTCGTACGCCAATAATATGACGAAGAAAACAGGTGTAGTTCAACAGCAGAGCTATATTATGATAGAGCTCTCAATATAGTCTAGGGACCGGAAATGTCTTTTATTTATTTATAAATCCGACGGAGTACAACCCTAACGTGACAACAGTTAGTACGCAAAAGAAATGCCGGCGACGAATCGCGTTTTTTAGATTAACCCTATTGTTCTTGTTCCTGTAAGTCTGTCAGCTCAGGCGGCAAACTCGCGTCGATGCTAGCGGGTCGTGCGGTCTCCTGGCCAGCGGCGTCAGTGCGTCAGGCGGCATGCTGGCGAGGCGGAACTTATTACATCAGTAATATGTAAAACATAAACTAAACATAATATAGTGGGTAACAAGACAGGTGGATTTGTTACAAACGATGAGATCACGAACGTAATTTCTTCTTGGGAGTAAAGGCGTAGCTAGTTCCCATCAATATTTTTAATTACCTTACGGGTTTAAAAATACGATTAGAGTTAATTAATCTTGAATGGTTTCATTCGAAACCACAAGCAAATTTAACTTAAAAAATCAGGTTGGTACATGTCTGGGACAATCTAGCTTCTCATTGTTAGCCTCGTTGGAAGCTGCCATCTATATGTAGATACAATAAAATATTCTCAACGACATGACTAATGGTGGCAACTTCTAACATCATGGTTCCGTTAGGTTATGTTTTGACTTTGTAAGACCTCTTGGTGCTAAATTTCTTTGTTTTTACTCTAGTTATTCCTTATTAGTATTGTAGCTAGCGGATTGTACAGTGTAGGTCAAATGCATTTTCCATTTAAATTACATAATGGGACGATGTATCTCCAGGTCATCTGATGAAATTACCCTATATTTGATCAACCAAATCATAAAAAATATAATATGTGTAAGTAATAATAGGCCGAGAACGCAACAAGTGAATTAGTTCGATGTCAAATTCGCAATAAAATTAAACTTATTAGCGATTTTCGCCTGGCTGTGGGCGATTTGAGAACAAAGACATACGTTCTCGAACATTCCCGGGGAACGTACAGTTATATTGATTACTTGCGCCGCGCCCAGACGAGGAGACGCGGGATGCGATTGAAAATAAAAATATCTATCTAGGACAAGCAACCTGCGCATTTAGGACCTAGAAACAACCTGGGTCTAGAAAATGAAGATATCATTGGTTAAAAGTAAACCCTGTTGCTAACGCCATAAGCTACATTTTAAGTTGTATTTTAAGAATAATCAATACAGCTATTCCACGCATGCGCTCTACGGAACCAAAGTAAGGGTTTATAAAGGCCGCAGGGCATCCCCTGCCTACAGTTCCCGGCGATATGCATTTTAGTGTGGTAGCGTTTCTCACGACATGGCTCTTAAGACTTTGCCGGGGCAATCTGGAAGGTCCTTTCCTATTCTTCGGACCTAACTCCCTGGAGAAATACAAGCGGACGGCGCTCAAATACCTGGAACAAGATGACCTGATGAAGATATACGGGCAGCAGGCGGCCATCGTGGTGTTTAACAACCAGGACTCGGTGCCGCTCTCCAGTGGATACTTCCCGAGGCTGCGGAAGATGCTGGAGGGTCAGAGTATGCTGGTCCTGCCGCAAGACTTCCTGGACGTGCACCCCGACTATGTCAGTAATGAGACCCAGGTAAGTGCAACAAAAGAGTTAAAATTAATAAAATACGTTCCAAATTAATGAGTAATTAATCTGGACCGTATGTGAACTGCTTACACTTCCACCTTTCACCCCTCTCTTAAATGTACCCTCAACAGTTATTGATTAGTCTTATTGCGTATCAAGAAGATCGGAAGGGGGGGGGGGTCGGCTGTCTGCAACCGCACCCTCTATCCATTGCGCATGCGTGATATGTACCTGGACACAATGTCGAACATTTAAATATATAAAATAGATATATTTATAATATACTATCATCGTGTACGAGTATGAAAGGTTTATTCCATTTTCTTTAATAGGCATAGTAATTATTTTCTACGTATCAATTAAGGTTAAATACATTAAATGTCTTTATTCATTTTTTATATTTCGGCCATTTTCTAAATCAATTAGACCGTGAGGCATGAGGAGGTAGAGGGAGCAGGAATAGGACGGGGAAAGGGGTAGGGGAAAAGGGGAAGGGGCAGAGGTAGGAGGAAGGGGTAGAGGGGAGGGGATGGGGTAGGGGAAAGGGCAAAGCGGGACTGGAAGGGGCAAGTGAGACGGGGGGAATGGGGAGCTGCATCCTACCCCGATCGCCCCTCTGGCCTGGCCATCACCGAATATAAAATTAGAGTAAGTGAAAAGTTACAACACTACACCGGTCTCCTTCCCTCTTTTTCAAAAAGAGTTACAATTTATTATCAACTCTTTTTTTTGCGGATCGAGAAATCATTTGATCTTTTTTCACATTTTTTTTTATTTATTACTTTATAAAATCTAATCTGCCAACCTTTTCCGTAAATAATATTTTAAATTCAAATTATTTTTTAAATTTAGATACTTATTGTTTCCTTAGGTCCTGACGCTGCAGGGCCCGTGGTCGGAGCGTGACGCCCAGATGACGGAGACGTTCGCCAGGCTTCAGGATATTTACGGTCCTGGCCGCGTGCTGGGAGTCCTGGGTAAAATACAGCACACGGCCACCTCCAGTCTACTCGGGTCGCATCGGTCGTCTTACTGCTCTAGCGAGTGCGAATGTCCGAACGATTTGCAGTTGCGAATGCCGAATGCCCAACTGAATTTAACTCCCATAAATCAATTAATCTTTTATTGAACGTACGTTCTCTAATCGCTTACAAACGCTATAGGCAACTCGGTGTCGCAGAGTCAAGCGGCGGAGTACGTTGACGGCGAGTGGGGTGAGTGGGGTCGGGTGAAACGCGAGGCTACGGACGAGCCCGGCAGTACGCAGGTCCCGCCCCCCGCTGACGATGAGAAGCCCGCGAAGGTGCTGCCCAAATACGCCCTATACAATGCTACTGGTACAATCAAATATTTGCTTTGTTCTTAAAACGAATAGTCCAGGGAAAAATGATAGAGATTATCCGTTAACTTCGACAGGACCACCCGGTAAAGCGGCTCTATTGTACTCGTCGGGCTGGCCGGAGCTGCAGTGGCCGGACGGCAGCGTGACCGTGCTGGACACGCCCGTCGGCGAGCCCACCGTCAAGCCCACGCGGCTCTACACCATCCTGGTGGTCCGTTTCGCTGATGGTGACAACACGAGGGATAAGGTCCATTATTTAATTATTACCACTCCCTTCTTCCTTTCTTTTCCTTAAATGACAAATTAAAAAAAAAACTAGTACATAACCCCAATTCCACCAGACGATAGCTGGCGACAAGATATAAATATGGTACACACTGTTCTCTTGAAGGTGCACACGTCATGATAGAACGGAAACATAGCGGTGGCGATTAGTTCAAATACTATTTCGATTTCTATCGATTTTACGTAAAGTGTATTTAAAAGGTATTTCCTATGTTTCCAGATAACGTTGGAGTTCAACTTCAAGCAGTCAGCGGGGTGGTGGACGGCAGCAGGGGTGGAGGTGCGACGGGGGCGCGGTGCGGGTTTGGGGCTGCTGCCACCTGCGCCCCCCGCCGCCCCCGCGGCAGTGCTTGGCCACGCGTACAGCTGCCCCCAGCCGCTCGTCTACGCGGCGGAGAACGCTACGCTTACATTTCCCGACGTAATGGTGAGTGAGCTAAGCCATAAAAATCTGGCGAAGTCATAGATAATGCTATTTACGCACAAAGGTTTTCTGGGTTTAAATGACTGGTGCCAACAATTTTTGTATTCAAAACTTCTTAAAGCACGTTGGGTACAGTTTATTTAATTTATATCTACTTCAATTTCTTTTTTGAGCCACTTAAATGAGCCAAGACACAGTCTTTTATGTATTTTCAGATGCAACCATTCATGGAAAACACTCAGAAGTTTGCCGATGCCTTCGACTGCATCGGTTTCACTACGGTGCCCATATGGTAGGTATATACGATTTGTTCATTTGTTGACTTCTTTCAATAAAGACCGTTAATAATGTTAAAGGTACCGTCACAAAGAATATTTTTTTAAAATGAATAGATGCCAAAATAAATATAAAAATTTTATATTTACATATTGGCTTGGCTCTTTCAGTCAGGAGGGATACGCCAAGATAATTTGATTCCTGGTTTTAATTCAAAAAAATTTACATTTCCTCAGGTCCGGTCTGATGGTGTCGTTTATCATGGTCATGGGGTTGGCCGTATCGATCTGCATGATCATGGACATCAAGACCATGGACCGCTTCGAGACCAGCCGCAGCAAGCAGCTGACAATCACCGTCAGCGAATAAATAATTGTTGGCTAGTGCGGGACGAATTGGCAGACGCCACAGGAAGTAATGCTAATATAGAATATCGAGGGCAATTCTACATGACACTAATAGATAACTTTTTAGGATTTGATCGGAACTAAATTTTGGACGGTCTATCAAATCGCGGGCGGCGACAGGCAACGCGATTGATGCTGCAGTTTCTACCAATGCAGAAGATAAAACCATAAGATTTATTAAAAAAATATCCACAAAGATGGAAGGCAATGTATAGATATTCTATTTTTGTTAAACTGTTAAATAATGTTATTATACTGTTGTTATTTATAATGTATAGTCAGAGGCGGAGGAGAAAGCATCGAGG
Source organism: Papilio elwesi (assembly GCA_029849275.1). Taxonomy (NCBI): domain Eukaryota; kingdom Metazoa; phylum Arthropoda; class Insecta; order Lepidoptera; family Papilionidae; genus Papilio; species Papilio elwesi. Next base: position 6,978,332 of record CM056710.1, on the reverse strand, counting down.
GTGCCGTGTGGCGGCGGCGTTAGAATACCGCTACCCCATGTCTTCCCGCGGGTGTCGTAAGAGGCGACTAAGGGAACTCGGGGCCGCTCCATCTCGTTAGTCGTGTTACCGTCAGTGGAGTGTGTTGCGAAGCTCGCTTCAGATAATTCTCTCTTGCCGCTTGTACTTGAACGAGCGGCCTACCGGTGCGGGCCATTGAAATCATTACGTTTGATGGCCTCAGGTTGTCTGATCTGATCGTAATGATTCCGGTGTACCTCATGGGGCCGGGTCGTTTATCTGCATCGACAAGATGATGGATAGGCCGGCGTCCTCCGCCACACATTCTACTGACGCGAACTCATCTTACGAAGCCCTAATCCCGTGCTGTTCTGGGATTTCAAAAGAATGCAACAGCTGCTTGTCTTCCCGGGCATGCCGTAAGAGGCGGCTGAGGGATGTTACATATTTGCGGAGCCTGCGGGTTAAGATCCACAGATTCATCTCACCCCTCCCAGGTTTATATAAGATCGTAGCTCTATTAGATAAGGTCTTAGGTTAGTTAGATGGGGTCTTGGAAGACCTTGCCTTCCGGGACCCGGTCTTGGAACATCGTTAAGCACAAAAGACGGTTACACACACTGCACTTCGCCGGTAACATGGCATCGCGGCCGTTTGTGTGGATTTGCAGTAGCTTGTGTCCAGCCGTCCAGTCCACCGGGCCCGCCACCGAGGCGACTGTGGGTCGCGCTGCGTCCGCGCTCCGCTCGCGCCGCGCCGGCCCCTTTTCGCCGCGGCGGCACTCGCCCGGCTGTCGGGAGGGCGCCTTAAATCCTTCAAACGACGCCATGCCCTAGTGCAACTTATAGGAAATTGAAAACTACTTCTCAGAATTGTAAAAATAAAAAAATAATAATAATGGACTCGGTGTTTATTTTTAACACAGCAAAAGTCAAAGCAAACATATTAATTGTGGGTTATAATAATCTTAGATTTGAAAACATAGCCAGGTATTTTCCAACGAATGAGAATAGAATCCGATACCCGCTGCGTGACAACAAGCGCTGTAACCCGTCCCTCAAAGACATGAGACGGACTGGTAGTAGGTAGTTGCCTACAAATAACTGTAGTATCCAAGTCTGAAGGTACTTTTGGAATCTTCAGCGGTGACAAGGCATGCGTTCTCTGATCGAAAGGAGACTCGCTGGAGCCTTTGACTTAATTTATAAGTTATTTATACTGGTAGAGAGTTGACGTCGTTTTGCAACAAGTTCTCGCTGCAGGCGCAGCATTTAGTCAACAGTAGTCTTGTTTCGTAGAAAGCTGGCGACCCCGCGTCTGTCGACACCGGCACACATTCCATTCCAAAACTCTACGTGAGATATCAACGTATGAAATATCGGTGTTTCATGTTTATAAATCGATATTAGAAGAACAAAGTGATTTAAGAATAAAACAAAAGAAAAATGGAAAATTAGGAGAAATGATTTGTTTATGAAATGATGTAGATATTAATTAAAATAAAATGAAATAAACAATACTTTATATTCCTGAGGAGCGACCGTCAGACAGGCGGCCGGTGTAGGCAAAACCTATGATAATAAAAGATAGTTGAACCAATAGGGCATTGTTATTGTTTAATATAGAACCGATGAACTTGGTATTAAGGAAATGTATATAATACTATTTTTTTTGGAGTAGAGAGAGATACTTTACGTTGTGTAATTTATTTCATCACCACTGCTCCAAAAACGGTGAAGGAAAACATCGCGAGGAAGCCGGCCTGTCTTAGAGCCAGGAAATTCGAACACATGTGACATCCACCAGCCCTCATTGGGCCAGAGTGGTCGATTACGGCACCCTTGCTTTCTCAAAGAGGAGGCGGGGAGGACACGTGCAATTATATTTATAATATTTTTATTATTAATACTAAATTAAGAGACAAAAGCGAAAGTTGTGCGGTCGGCTGTAGGCCTCCGAGTGTGATGGCGCGACCGACACTGACGCTGTGGGATTCTGGTAAGTGTGGTCTAAGTAAGACGCGGAGCGGTTTTATTTAGAATCTTCTCTATATATATAAAAGACGATGTATGTTGCCTATAGACTGAGAAACGGCTGCACCGATTTCGATAACATTTTCAGGGAACATTCAGATTAGCCCAGCGGGTGCACCGTTGAAGTTAGAAGAGGTCGGATGAACAAAATTGGTGCTATCCGTGCGAAGTCAAAGCGCAAGCAACCCGACTTTATAAATTTTGTTAAAAAGAAAAAACAGTTCGACAAGTTTACATCGCCGGTTAACAGATGGCGCTGTTCCGCAAAATGTTGAAATTGATTTTATTGGTTCGTCTTGTACATTGAATATTTTTAGATATCAGCAAACGAGAAGCAAATCACTTGACGAAAAGTGACCACGACCAGCACAATACTTGAGGAGCTGTATCAGTGTTGTCAGCGGTAAAATTAAATCGTTTTGTTGTTCTGTTTCTAGAGAATAGCGAAAGAAAAATCGCAATTTCTATGAAACAATAGAGAAACATATAAATGAAAACAGCTAAATCTTCTCAGTCGCTATCCGCTTGTTTCTTTCGCCGCCAAACAAAAAATGACTTCGCGTCTCAACGCCCATTTTCAAACTTTCTCTTATTGTCAGATGTGGGGTGAGCAGCCATACTAAAATATTATAGCAGTGGTGACCGCTTGTGGCACACTTTACTTAGGGCGGGTTCTTTTCTGTTAATATTTGTGGGATCACCGTCTTTTAATTACATCGTCACTTGACGTCGATGGAATAGTGGCCAAGACCTAGTTTACATTATAATCTGCTTAGGGTTTATTCCACTTTGATCACCTAGGTGGTATGACCTAGGTGATTTTATTTTAAAACGTGGTTCATATAGGAACATACATTAAAAACTGAAAATACAAATCTGTCCTGTGTATTCAGATGATTTGCGTACACTAAATAAATTTGACAGAAAACTATAATATTTTGCCCCAATAACGTTACTCGGGTGTGTTGAGATTTGAGGTGATCAAAGTGGAATAAACCTACTCTAGTGTAATTAAAACACCATTAAATTACTTTGGTGGTTGTTCATAATCGTAAGTTATAATGACAGGTCTCGATCGCATGTCAATGGCCGGATACATCGGTGAGCACGCCGCGAACTCATCGACCCCTTTCACCCACACGATCCCGACCAGATTTATTATTATAATTAATTGTCGCACGTTCACTTTCACCGTCCGAGCGCGTGGCTGACAGGTGGCGGGCTTGTCACCGAACCATGTGTCAGCTCACTCGACGAACTTAATTGTATTGACGTTAGGAAATGCAGACGGACAACGTCTCGGTTGATCAATATGATAATACGACACAACCTGCACACATCGCTTGCCCGTGTTAGTACCTACTTATCTTAATGCTTAGGATTATTTTTCTTTCCACTCGCCTCCCAAGGGTCGTAGCGTGATGTTGAATCGCCTATAACCTTCCGAAATAATTGACCTGTCAAATGCGAATAAGATTTTTCGAGTCCTATAGGTAGTTCTTAAGATTAGCGCAAGCAAACAATGCAAACTCTTTATAATATTATTGGCATCAGTATAAATTTGTAATATTCTGCGTACCACGACATTATCCAGCTCACCATCAGCCCTCTTTTCATGTGGGGTCGGCACAGTATGATTGTAGTCCATACTGTATAGGTTTTGGCTACAGTTTTTACGGCCGGCCGCCTGACGCCAACCCACATCGGGAATAATTGGTAATACTTTAGTGTTGGATTATCAGTGTGATCAGATGCAGATGTATTTGCACACAATCGGAAAGAGTAGTGTGACAGGGAGTGTGGAGCAGTGGATCAGTACAGTAAAGTACAGATATGATGATGGTAATGACCTGAATGAGGTATAATTGGTAAAAACGATTTTATTAATTCAGTGGATGGCAAATCAGCGAGAATTCATTTTTTTGTGTGAGAAGGTGGCAAAAGAGCAAGCGGATCACCCGATGTCAAGCGAGTGCCGCCCATAGACAACCGAAACAAGCAAATGTGTTGCTGATGCGTTGCCTACCTTTAATGGATAAAGAAGGGCATAGACAGGAAAAAGTACATTTCCCTTATCCCGTTAACGCCCTCCCCGTCCAATCCTCTTCCCTTTCCCATCTTATCCTTATGAGGAAAGGGTGGGAAGGGAAAGAGGACTGAAATTAGTTTGCGATTGGTAATCTTTGACGAGTAACACACTCTGTGTATGTTACATAATCTCACAATGAATATAAAAGCCGCTCTCTTCTCTCATGTTTTTTTAAAGACAGAAATATTTCGAATATAAATTCAAAACCCGAACGCACCCACAGTATAATTGAGAAGCGATCCATCACGGATCAGGTTTAATGCTGCGCGGCGAGATGAGAGACCGGGGTCCCGATGTCGGAGAAAGTGGAGGCTGCAGGTCGCCGCATCCCGAATGTCCCAAAAACCTGTTCGGGTTTCGTTTTAGGGTTCAGTTTGCGTAAATGAGTTTATAGTTGGTCTCTTAGTATTATCTGTCCCCTCACCGTGTCGTAAACGATATAATCTCAAAAACTACTAAATGGAATAGCGTTTTTAATAATAGACAAATTTGAAGGCGGCGATTGTTGAAGAAGACAAGTGATCGCGTTTTAAACTTTTAAAATAATATTATTTTATCTATTTATTAGCGACCCGCCCCGGCTTTTTATATACTATTTTTTTTCCATAAAAAGTATCCTTTGTTACTTCTAGTACCTCCAAGAATATCTGTACATAGTTTCATGATGATCGGTTGAGTTAGTTAGTTTTCACGTGAAAGCGTAACAAACAAACTTACATTGACATTTATAATATTAGTAGGGATATAAAATGTTTATAACAATTCATAATAAGAATATTAGAATCGAGGTCAAGATCAGTATAAAACGTATTTTAATTTAAAACCTACGGAATCAACAAACAAAAGTCCCAAACGGAACGAACTACCTGTTGCATTTTTAATATAATAAGTTACACAACACGAGGTAACCTGTAAGCTGAGAGGTGATGCCCATTCGACAGATTTGATTAAAAACGAAAGTAAGTTCAGTTCGTTATGCAATTAGTTGTTGTTATGCCGATGGTATAGGCAGACTTTATAAACTATCGCTGTGTACTGTTTAACTGATAAAATCTAACATCATCACATCAAGTTTTGATGTCATCGCATGGGACTTTATGTTGTGCACATAATGAGCTATGACCTTTCCCACTGTACAAAGTATCACTATCTGTACCTACTATAAGTCATTAAAATTGCTTGAATGAATTACTCAAGTGTAACACACTGACAGACTGATGTATTATTACAGATAGCTTGTAAATATCTATTTGAATTAATTTAAACTTTGCTATCATCTAAAACACACCCGCACGATACAAGGTCAAACTTTTATTGCGTGAAATATTATATTACTATTTGTTACGTAACACGATTTTACCTGGCACCTAAATATACATATGTATAAGTTAGAAAGCGCGTGAACAAACAAATAATGTATAAAGTAAACACATCAGTCGTAATCCAGCGACAAGTTACGAGTCGACGTGTCCCCCTGCCCCCCACACCGCCGGCCGGTACACGATCTTAGAGACTGCACACGACATTTTTGTGGGCGCTGACGACGCGCGGTGAACGCAATAAAGTCGCCTAGATAACGCCGTCGACGAGTTGTGAACTTTGCACACGATCCTCGCGCTGGTACCGCGCACTTCGCCCTGTGCTCACCCTACAAAGGGGAGTGGACTGTGGCCTCTTTCCCCGCTACAGGTATACGCGCTGATAACGCGCAGAGAACGTGCTCATGAAAAACTCGCGCCGTCAGGTCGTGTGCAAAGTCCCTTACACCTCGCATTAAATAATACTTGGTAAAATACAATAAGTGTCTCTTCTTCCAAGGGTTCTTTATAAAAATTAGTTTCTAATTATATTATTAAATTCATATGTCATTTTTGTTTAAACTAAATGACCGGTTGACCACCCCTGCTCCCGTCAGCCTTGTGTCCACCTATGTGATTCGATAGTCGGAGTCTGTACAGATGAATTTGGGTATCTATATAAAAATTAACTTTAGATTTTCGATGACGTAACTAATGCTAGACTAGTATACGTTCCGTCCATCACCGGTGATAAAATTTCCACTTAACATTAGGTGAGATTGTGGTCAATTTGCCTCCTTGTGCCAAGAAAAGTATTGAACTTTTTTTTGGCACAAGGAGGCAAATTAAACAATCAACAAGCGGTGGTCCTTTGTCCATTAATTGCTGTGTATATCCGTAAAAATCTCACATATTTTATGTATTTTGCAGAAACATTTTTGATCCTTGGAAACCATTGCGCTATTATCCACGTGGACATCGAACCCGAGATTCCAGATGAGCACGGCTACTAAACGCTGATCTAGAACCATATTAGTGTATTGTCGGAAGCGAGGCGCTTACAAATCATTTCTACTTCCCTCGTACTAATTAGCCTCGCGCCGAGGTCGCAAGCGTTTTTAATGATGCAATTAAAATATATATTAATTATTAGGAAATTCTTCCTGATCCCCGAACACAAAGGAAAATGTTTTATTAAACGAACCTTGGCATAATGAATAACAATTTTTTATTTAGTTTTCTTCGAATGTTTTTTTTGTCCATAGTATATTACATTTTATTATATAATTGCGGAAAACCTAAGTAATATTATAAATACGAATGCGTTTGTTGGTTTGTTACGCTTTAACTCCTTAACGACTCAACCGATCATTATGAAATCACATGCATTGTCAGGGGGTCACAAAATACCAAATCATACCATTTATACAGAAAAAAAAAACTTCATGAGTGATAGATAAATATAAACTCATACAGGTTGGCATGGTGACACCATAATTTTGTTATTTTATTGACATACCATAACCGAGAGCATCCGATGACAAATTATTGACATTTTACCTACAATTCCCAATTATTATACGCGGATTTGATGTACAAAGATTTCCAGCGTGGTAGATAAGAAATGAATACGTGCGCAGCCGCGGGCAATAGCTAGTACAAAATAATTGACTAATTCATAAGTCAAAGAAAACATCACACATTCTATTACCAGTAGACGTCTTACACGTTATATGCTTCTGTCATCCTTAATTAAGCCTAAATAATACTAATATATAGCTTCAAAATATTTACCAGTCTACCTTTGAATTCACTACAACTTGTTTTTTATACATCGTTCCTAGTAAACATAACAACATATATTGCAGGATTGGGCCGGCTCAACCGGTGTAATACCACGACATCACAGAAGACAGCCGCGAAGTAGAAGTATTGTGTGTTTCGTTTGAAGGGTTATGTGCCGGAGTCATATCCTAATTTTCCCCTTCCTGTCATTTATAACGAGGAAAGAATGGGAAGGGGAAGAGGATTTTATAAAGGAGAGGATTATTAAAATTAAAAATTTAAAAACGTTTATTAGTACTAAAAAAATCAAATAAAATACAAGGCGAGTTCCCTGGCTCATAAACTAGCGTTAGCCGTATCTCATGAGCCAGTGGCCACCCCACAAGGTACACAGAATTGGTGCACTAAAACAGAGTACAGTAATAAAGTTAAACTATACATAAACAAATACTATACAAAGAAATACTATACAAGGAGTAACAGAAACACACAAGTATATTATTTAATTAAATAACAATTTTTCCAAATTCTCGTAGTTATATTGCTTAAGCAAATTGAATAAGAACTTTTTAAACCTAAAATGAGTGTATGTTTTCACTCTGTGTTTCTCGAGAAGTTTATTATAAATGTGTGGAGCTTGTATAGAAAAACATTTTTGTGCAAATGTGTTTTTCACCCTAGAGACAGGGCATCTGTCCCGACGTTTTTGTGTTGTAGGAAGGTAAGGTACAATCTTCTGGTGATATCTTTTTAGTAGCTCATAAATAAACATCTTCCTGACTGAAAGGACATTAGTCAGTTTGAATAGATCTGTTGTTGGGTGTCTGTAGGGTCATTACCTTCAACACTGCACGCTGTGCTCTCTCTACAACTATAAGCTGAGTTTTGGGTGCATTGCCCCAAGCACAGATGCAGTATCTTACCAAACACTCCACCAAAGCACGATATGTTTGAGCACTATGTCACTTGCAAAGTTTCTAAGATTTCTAAATATATAAATAAGTTTTCTGACTTTACTTGCGAGCATTGTGCTATAAATTTGCCAAGTCAGTCCTTCATCAATTGTACCACCAAGATATTTGATGTTTGTTGTCCTAGCAAGCAAAGCACAATACAATTAGTTTTGAAATTACTACGATTACATGGAAATATATGTAATTTCAAAACATTGTTACTATACAGATTTTTAACTCTAGCTTTGTTGAAACAAATGTACTTCGTTTTAGATGTATTAATTGAGAGAAGATTGTTTTCAAGCCATGTAGCCACCTTTGCTAAACCATTTTCAGCGTTACGATAGACCTCATCCCATGACATTCCATCAGATTAGAACAGTGTCGTCCGCATACATAAGAAAATTCATGGAAGGAGATGAACTTTTAAATAAATCATTAACATATAAAATAAATAAAGTGGGACCAAGTGTACTGCCCTGTGGAACGCCGTATGTACACACAAAACTATTATTTTTATGCTGTTCAACTCGCACCCTCTGGTATCTGTTCGATAAATAACTTTTAAACCAGTCTAAAGCAATACCTCTAATTCCAACGTTATGTAGCTTGGTTAATAGTATTTTAATTGAAACCGTATCGAATGCTTTCTGCAGGTCTAAAAATACTCCTATACACTTTTTTCCTTCATCTATTCTTGAGATTAAATCTGTAGTAAGTTTGATGACAGCATCTTCAGTTGATTCTCCTTCCCTAAATCCAAAATGGAGTCAAATGAGACAAATTATAATCACGAAAGTGGCGTATGAAATCGTAAGTATAACAGGACATAATTCTCAAGTCGGCGTTGAGTTACCACTGAAAATATGTCGCTCGCGCCAGCGCCACTGCGGGTGATCCCGATCAACCGTGCGTTAGAATTTCGAATTGACCAATCAGAATTAATTATTCAAATACGAAGCGTGCGATGACGACCAATCGGCAAGACCTTTCTGGATTGTTCTAGAGTGTTCAGTTGTAAGTTGTAATACTCGCCTACAAGCGGTAAACAGCTACAATCGTTTACCCCTAGTTATATTTTGAAAAAGTTTGTTCTGTTCTGTTGTTTATGTTTGTTCGTTGAGTCGTGGTTGCATTGGCAGTTTCGGTGCGTACAGATGATCAGTGCTAAGTCAATGATAATCCATTGGTCACGGGAATCCAACTCGCTTCGCTGGGCGCGTCACTACGGTGCTGTGTGACCACCTGTTGTCGGATGGTGGTGCGCGAGATGTGCGTTATGAGGTTAAAAAAAGCACTGAGTAAAATAATTTAAATGCATGGAAATTCAATTTAACTAACTCAAAAACTATATTGAGAATAATAGAAGAAAATAAAATGTCCTTAGTGTGAAAAGATTTTAATTTCAGAAGTACCTTTAAATTTAATCATAAGCTTGTTCTCAGGTTAACAGCTGAAAGATATTGTGAAAAAACTGCATAAACCCCATTGTAAGTACCCTAGTATAATTGTTTAAAACCATTTAGTACATACCTAAGGTGCTTGAAACATCCTGTTCTCCAATATCGTGTACTAATGCCAGTCCGTCACCAGCGCACCAGTGCTAGTGTGCTTAATCGTTAAACGAAAAGGCCGGCAACGCATCCGCAGTTCCTCTGGTGTTGCGGATGTTCATGGGCGGCGGTGATCACTTAGATTTTAGGCGACCCGTTGCTCGTTTGCCCCCTTATGCGATAAAAAAAGAACAAACTATTTGGGATGTTACTTATATTCAATAATATATAAATTTGTTGTTTCAGTGTTGTGTAGTTGCGTCCCCCGCAAGCTTTCACGCCGCGCCCGCGCCCCTAACTACCAAAGCTTGCATTTCATCTAGTCATTCGTCGCGTAGTCTGCTCGCGGTACGCTCGTGCGTTGCATAAATAATTATTTCAAAATTTTAATGTTCAAACTTCATAATTATAACTTGTTGATTTATTTAAAGACATAACAACAGAAACGTTAGTGTTGTGTGTGGACATTGTGGCTTATAATCTGTTGTGATATTTTGTGTGAGAGCACGCGATTATTCGGATTTATTTGTGTTTTAGGTAAGTTCCGTGAATTATTTTGATGTAAATTGAATTGACTCAGAATTTGAAATGCATAAAAATTGGGACAAGGGTAGCAATCAATAGCTATATGTTTTGAGTTTATTTCTTGCGAGAAATCAAACCTTTCAGCAGAAATATCAATAAAACAAAATGAAAAGATACAGAACAGAACGGATTTTTGCGCTCATACACCTTAAGGGGAACAGTGACAAAAATACATGTATAAAATTGTACAAAAACACCAAATAAGTTGGCTAAACATTTCACCATTGTCAGTCCGTTAAATTAGATTTTATTAATGTTAATGTGGTTTAAGTATTTAGTAATATTTGTTTCGTTCGAATTCTGTGTCGAGGTTGTTGCGATAGATATTTTAATTGTCTATTATTTAGTAGAGACGTTGCTCAGTCTTTGGTAATGTAATACTGTGAAGTTTTCTATTTAATATTTGGGTGGGAATGTGGTCACAGCTCGCATCTGTCATACGCCGTAGTAGACGCCGCAAAAACTACGACGGGAGTAATCATTTGGTTTGTAAAGTTGTTTATTTATTACAGACACAAACATATGAAACCTATTATAAATGCGAATGTGTGGGGTGGGTGGTTTGTATGTTTGTTACGCTTTAACTCCTTAACGACTCAACCGATCATCACGAAATTTTGTAAGCAAGTCAGAATTACAGAAAATGACATGGGGTGCTTAAATCTCGGGTGCCAAGGTAACGGTAGAAAATGAGAAACGAAAGAGCGCGCACGGCCAATAAATAGCTCGTTATTAGACGAAAACATGTAAATTGTGTCTGAAACTTAGTGGTTTTGTTTACTTCATTAATATTTAATTTGGAAACGCTGTCGCTTTCTGCGATTCGTTTAGTACTGAGAACCGGTTGGATCTAATAAAATTAGAATAAAGAAAAGTGACATGTGTCGATTATAGATTATGTTAGTTATTCTACAAACATATTTAAATTGGATGGAACATTAATATTTTCTATTGGCACAAAACATACAATTTACATAATTTTTTTACTTTATTTAAATCTTACTCCAACTTAACTAAACTTAGTTACTCTCTCTGCTTATTTACCATTAGCTCAAAATTACGGAAAAGATGTCTTCAGAAATGAGAAAAGGTAAAATAAAGCATAACCCAACGATCATTGTGGATCTGGCGACCCATTTTATGCATCATAGAATTTCATCAATTTTCTCCGAGTCTCGTTTGGATCATTTTTATTGTTGGTCAACGGAAATTGTCCGTTTTTTTATTTCTATAACTGTTTTACAGTCGACAATAAGTCATTGCATCAACGTAAACTAAATAAGTCGTACATTTAAGGATGGATTAACTAAGAACATTTTAAAATAAATACGCGCTCACGTCCATAACCCAGTGGGGTAGGCAGAGATCATGGATTTCCATTTGGCACTATCCTGACAACCTCTCTCGCTTCTTCTAAATCCATACAACGCATGCACGCTCGTCGGTTATGGGTGCTCCTTATATCGCCCTTTTTTAATAAGCCACTAATCTGATCGATATAAGTTCTCCTTGGATTTCCCCTACCAACACTGCCACTCACTGCCGCAACATAAATTTGTTTCGTTACTCTCTCTTCATTCATCCTTTCAACATGCCCGAACCACCGAAACATACCTTTCTCAATTCTAGTCACAACATAACTTTAAGTTGAGCCACTTTTGTCTTATAATGCTATTTTTAATCCTATCATTCAATGTCACGCTTAACATACTTCTTAAGGATCGCATCTCAACGGCATTAACTCTACAAAAATGCTAATAAGAAAAAAATATTTAATTTTATATGTTGGTGAGTGCATCGCCGCCGTACTGACTACATCACGACGTATCCAAATAATAAACAAAAGTTAAATATATTGTTTTTTATATTTTTCGTAGTTTATGGTTGTTGCTCGTATGTGTGTGCGTGAGTACTCGTATGCATGCGTTAGATTGCCGCCGAAAAAATACGAAATTTTAATGAAATATTTTATACACTACAAGCTAAAACTACGCAGTTTCACCTGTCGGAAAATTTTATTTAATCGACTACAGTCCAGCCTACCCCGATCCCTATTTAATATGATCATTTAGTTCTGAGTATCTGCCTACCCGTGATATAAATGTAAAGACCGTGAAAGTACCCACCGATATAAAACCCCCATACACATAATTCTCCGCATCTGCTTCGCAAAAAGTAGTTACATTATGGCTCGCGGTGAGTTTTAAATCAGCCGTAGAGAGCGGGTGAAATTCGCACGGCTTGCAAAACAGGTGGTAACAAGTGGGACGGCGTATCCATCGCCGAGATATTTTCTAGTTTCGATGATCGACTGTGAGGAGATTGACCACAAGCGTCTTGCTGACTCCCTAATGGCCACACGACGGAACCTCGATCCCATTATTCGTTACTGAATATGTCATTTTTAGGTACATCTCATAGTGCTAAGAAATCTGTAGTGCATAAGAAATGTACTCGGGGATAGCTTATAATGTTTTGTCGAAAGTAATTCTGCTTCTCCCTACTCTTATACCACTTTTTATGTGGGGTGGGCACAGTACGACCGTAATCCATACTGTAATTGGTTTTGGCTACAGTTTTTTACGACCGATCTCCTGCCTGACGCCAACCCTCCTCGGGCATGTGTATATGAAATATTAGATGTTTCTTTCAACCATCCCCCAATCAAGTATAAATTTGTTTTTTTTTTTAATGTGAGAAGGTGACAAACGACCAAGCGGACCACCCGATGTAAAGTGAGCGCTACCCATAGACATCCGCAACAAGCAAATGTGTTGCCTATCTTAATGGACAGGATAAAATATATTTCGTGTTCCCCGCCAACCCCCTCTTTCCGTTCTCATCCTATCCGTATGAGGAAATGGTGGGAAGAGGAAGAAATTTGATTGGAAATGGTTTACGGTAGCCAACTGGCTAATGGCGGATTCGAACCCTCGACCATGTTTGTTTTGCAGTCCTTACCCATTATTGGTTACGCTTTAATAGTACAAATGAATTCTTAGTTGTAATACGAAGCAGAGCTTATGTCGGGCAAATGTTAAATCTTGTGGTTGTTACTTCATATAATATCTTTTGTCTCTCATTCTTGTCATCGTTGTCATTAGTGTTATGTACAGTACTTATGTAAGATGTTCTTTATTCCCGTCTCGAAAATTGAAAGTGGCCTCTACAAGTATAATATTCTCAGCATGTGTTAGGTGATTGCGGCCAATTCGTAAAGTCAACTATCGCAAATCGTGATACCGTCTCAATGACTCACTAATTAATTGGTGACGGCCCGTTACCTGTATGTATAGCATGAGAGACTAACGGATCGGAACAAACAGACGGACTAACTGTGAGCATGAGAATGGCGCGAGTCTTGTGTGAATTAGATGCGCGCTTGTACTGAACAGATCTACACCTAGATGTTATTGTACGTAACTAACACGGTTATCAAGTTCTTTACAGGAAATCTTTTTATCGTCAATTGAGAACTTCATTAACATGTGCAAAATGATTTCATGAGTTTATGGCGTAGCGTTATACTATATTACTATATATAAAAGTTATTATATATAGTATTAGTTCAAATTATCAGTCTTTTCGTCCACACAAACTTGAAAAAAGGTTGAAGGAAAGGTTTAAGGTAATTTGGGGAAGGGTGCCTTTAATTTGCTTAATATTACATCAATAGTAAACACAATATTTACAATTGATAAAGCTGCTTCGGATTTCGCTAGAAATTTATCGAAGTCAATTTGATTTCATGCGGAATTAATTTAAAATCTGTCTGTCCGTTAGCAATCATTAGTATGTTAATAAATGCTTAATAAAAATTCATTTCAATTTCACTCGATTATTTAGTATGCAAATTTGACTGCAAAATGTTCAACATCTGAAGATTGGAATATATTAACTTGTTGGATTTAAATACAATAGTTCCATGACATTGTAGCGACTTAAAACATATTGGCTCGTTTCATTTGGTTACGTCCCAGTTTGTTCTTTTTTAGTGTTGTGAAGTTATCAAATTATTAAGTCGCAATTAGGTGCTAGTTACAATTTTATTGCGATATTAACTTTACATCTTGACAGCAGGACTTGACAGGAATGCACGGAATGGAATCAGTCAAGTCAAACAATGGATATTGAATCGTTTTGCTTGTAACATCCATTGAGAAACTTTAAAACGTCCACTACTGGTTTGTTGAGGAGTAATTAGTGATAAAGCAACTTCATTGTGTCCAACTCGCCAAGCTTAAGTATGATATAAATATTTTTAGTGTATCAATTAGGGAAAGCTGCGTAGAGGTTTTCTCTCCGGAAGCTCCTTAAAAATAAATAAGGAAATGTTAAGACAACTGTCTATTGTTATAATAAAAGTTTCTAAAAATTAATGGCAATTTTCTCGCTTCGTTGTGGCTTGTGACTTTGAAGATGGTACACCATTTTATTATGAAATAATTATATATGACATAAATATGATATATTTTTTATATGAGCTTCGTTGTAGATTAGTAGTTCGTTCCGTTGCAAATAACGCGGTATAATAATGGAAACAGTTTTGGTATTGGATAATTCGTGAGTTGTTTGGACCAAGTTATGAGCGAGTTGAATTGTAGCAACGAAACTTATCTCATAGGTTTAATAATTAAATTTAACAGTAAAATAGCAATACTATTATATAGTATATTTAAAAATATAATGACGAATGAAAAGAGCGAATCAACCAAAACACACAAGGTATATACGTTTTGCCACCCGAATGCTTTAAATGCAATCCCAGGGAACTAGATTAATGCTACCGTCGAAGTTTCCGTTATTATTTTCTGTATTATCTGGTTTATTTCCAGAGAAAAGTTAAAGAATTGACTTATTCTTGTAAAAAGCACGCGCGTTTTGTTACAAGAAAATATAGATTGGAAACCCATGGAGGGTTTGCGTCAGGCAGACGGCCAGACGGAAAAACTGTAGCCAAAACCTGGACTGTATTACTGTATTACAATCATACTGTGCCGATCCCACATGAGTGAGAAAAGGGCCGTGAGATGATAATACGAGACACTTAAATGTGCCTAATATTAAACCTAATGATTATTCAAAGTATTATTTAAATTATGTCTGACATGTCTTCTATTTATATGCTTTATGTCTTACAAAAATAATAAAAATTATAACATAAATGTAACTGTGTTGATTGAATCCCGCTTCCGCTCATGTCATGCACCACTAATCCGGGCAATCGCCTGCAACACCACCGGCCGGTCATTACGAGCGGTAATCGCGGGCCTTTGTAGTCGAACAACCGAGTGACAATACTTTTTACCGTTTCGGTTTGATTGGTAACGGTTGAGGTAATTATTGTAATGTATGTATGCGACTGAAGTCTCACAGACAGATCTCACGTAAAATTTTAAGACAGCGAGTTATTTTACAGCTCCGTTAGCAGCTAACATTGAAATGTTTTTTTTATAGTTTAATGGTATCTATGCCTGAATTATTTATTGGCAATATGTTTATAATTGTTGAGTTATTCCGGCTTGAAGATGCGTTAGAACTTTGAAAAGGTTATGTGACCAACAATTGATTGTTCGATGTGTATTAATTTCTTAGGATAGTTTGCATTTATTAATAGACTATTTAGGAATATAAGTTAATATTATTAATTGAAAATAGCTTGTATTTTTATCTTGATGTCACAGTTAATCCCAACAACAACTTCTCAGAATACATAGGTGGCCATTATACTCTTGACTTGATAATTTAAAAAGATAATAAGGTTTCTTTTGTGGTCGTCAGTTACCATGTAATAGATACCACAGACATTCGAGTTGAATCAAGTTTATGGGACTCATTGTGGTAATTTGCCTCATTTTGTAAGAATGGTTAAAGCTTTACCCTATAAGAATATGGCCGTCGATATGTGGTAATCAAATGATTAACTTGCAACAAATGATTTATCGACCACAAGGAATGGCATGCGGTTGCAGTGCGCATCAGAACGGTGGATGTTGCTGCGAAAATGTGGTCAGCGATTGTGCTGAACAGTTGTGCGGTTGCTCCCTTCAGGATGTCATTGTTGTTGGGAACAACACTGTCTCACTATATATCAAAATTATTTCCAATCCTAATTATTTTGTGTTTCTGGATTATATTTTGACTTGCCTAGATGTACAACGTATATTTCCTCTGCCTATCCCTCTAGGTGTGTTAATATTGGTACTGTTAATCATTTGCTACTGTACGGTAGTAACTATGTTGTAGTTGGCAATATTCGTGATTTTTTACACACACACGGAGACAAATTTCTGTACCTTTCTTCGGCATAATTGCTTTCAAAATTATCCGCAGCTTTCGATCAAGTCTTGATAAGTCGTTTTAACGAGATTTCCGACCTTTCACCGGAAACTGCGTGTGCGCATGTTAAATAACGTTTCACTAATCAGCTGCAGTTCAATTTGCGCCTCTACATCACATGGTGTTACGTAAGTAACATTTAAAGGCTTTTTCGGTAACTTGTTATGTTGACATGTTATGTAACACCGCTACTTGATCAGAGCTTTTTGAGGTACCAGTATTTGTTTGTCGATTTAGATCGGACTTAAAATTATAGAACATAATTATTAGAACCAGAAATCGAGGAAGGAATTCGATATTTCAATTTAAAATCCACAAAATTTTGTAAAATTACACATTAGTATCGAAAAATAAACTTATTTTATAGTCCTTTTTTATTTTCAGGTATAAGAATTACCTTTGTAAGCTGAGAAGTATAATGGGCTAGTACCATAAGAACTCGATCGAAATGAACGAGAGCCGGGAGCGAATTCGCCGTGAGAGGGAGAGGGAAAAGAACACATATACCTCGCCGCGGTTGGCGCTGCGACGCGTGCTGCTGTTAGCTGAGGGCAGGCAGTTCCGGGAGGCGGCGGCTATAGTGTCGCGGCTCGGCCCCGGCGTGCTGCAGAGCGTGGCGTCTGAGTTGCCAGTCGATCTTCTGGTAGAGGCATTGCCGCATTCCGCTCACTTGATTGAAACTTTATTGAATAAGTAAGTAGTTATGGTTTCATTGTAAAGATGTGTACATCCGCGGCAGTGAACAAAACATCGCCTTTGTTTCATCAATATCATACTGTCAGACGCCAAGGTTAGTTAGTTTTAGTTACACTCAGTGCTGCTTGAACGAGTTGCTTGTTCTAGTAGAGTTGTATCGATGTATGTATTTTATGAAAGTCGATCGAGATTATTGCTCAAAGAATTATAAATTCAATTAAGATGTATTATTAATCAGAACAAAAAACGACTTGCCTTCGCGTCCGTGTTTTATCAATTTCTCTTTATGGAAATAAACTTTCTTGTTTTACTGTTTTACTGTTATAGACAAAATAGCGAACGATTTTCACTGCAATAGATTTGCAATTTAATAACCTACCGCATTACGAGGTAAGCCGACTAGATACAAAACACATTTGTGATAATTACGCAACAATAAGCTAAAAGTTGTGATTAATACAATTAGTTTTTGTACGTAAAGAACGCTGTGCACGCATATTGTGTGCTTACAGTTAATTAGTCATCTAAGACTATCAAAGCTTAGAATTTCGATATTATTAAATATATTTTAAAAAGATAATCAGTTATTTATGTGCGTTTAATGATCAATCTAGCATTAATTCGTTTTTATTTGTGGCCGCCCAGCGGTCGTTCTCGCTCGGCCGGCGCGGGGTCGCCGTCGACATGCGAGTGACGAGAGCTCGTAGTAGTGCCTGCACTATAGTCAGCTCCAAATCGAGATGTAAAGTTTGTAAACAAAGGAACGTCACTGACGTAACATCGTTGTTTACTGCCCGGGGATTTGAACAGTTATTACGAGGCACTTCGATTAGCGTCAGGTGAACGGCCAAACGGTTAGGTACATACAGAAACACGTTGCAGATTGAAAGTCGACAGCTAGACTCGCCGAGAACTTTCAAGTCCACATGTGATAAATGGTCGCATGAAATCTTGCGCTCAACTTGTCTTTCTTATTTATTGATTTGATTGATTTCTAAAGGTATTTACATCATCGTTCTAAAAATTAAATATTTTTGACATCACAATATTTTATATCTTTTGTCTTGTACACCTTACAAAAGACTTGCCCGTGAAGAATTGTTAAGCTTACGAAACCAACATTAGTGTAGAACAACGCGTGTCATATTACGTTAGAGTACACGGGCACTGAGCGCACTGTGCAGGTTAGAATACATGCGCACTGAGCGCACTGTGCCGGTTAGAATATACATACGCGCACTGAGCGCACTGTGCGGGTTAGTGTACATGCGCACTTAATGCACTAAATATACTACGCGCGTATCTTAGAAATGCGCGATTACGGGACGCCGCCCCCAGGCATACCAGTAAATTGTATAAAGATTTTATGATCTGTATAAATTCTTTACTTTTACTTTTTTTCTGTACCGAATACAAAATAATTTTGCAGCTACATTCCTTTGCAATGTTTCATTCAAGTGTGTTGTCGAGCAACTTAAAGCCGGAGTGACAAGTGCATTATAATTAAAATATTGTCGCCTTGCATGCGTTACCATTGCCGACCTAAGTTATGTTGTTTCGTTTTTCGGAAGTGAAAGTGGCTGGCGGGAAATAAGGAGCCGGGAGGAGGAGGGGTTTAAACCCACTAGACCGGCCGTCTCGTTTTTTGGAACCATGATTTTATATTAATTACACTCTCCCACTCGATTCTGATTACTGAAGACATAAGTAGTAGCAAAAAAATAAATACCCGACTGTACTGATTGTTGACATTGTAATGATATACTCCCACTATCCCTATGGGTTTTATGCTGACACCATATGCCCTATGTAACTTCGGGGCCACTCTGAAACGGCTGGACCGATTTCGACAAAATTACCAGATTTTGGTGATGATGGCTTGGCTTCGCTCAGGTAATTCTCCATACAAACTTTCACCCCCTTTAGACCTTTAAGGGATGAATTTAGTGTTCGCTTACGTAATAACAAAAATCTCAGTGCAATTTTTTCTATGAAGTCCACAAAAACTTTTGTATGTTTGTACGTTTTCTAAACTAATGTAATGTGAGACCGAGGCTTTGGTTTGAATGAAGTGTGAGGAATGCGGATAGCCATTCGCTGCGTGTGTGTGTTGCGATTTAACTTTCTAATTAAAATATTATTTTTATAATAAAAATAAATTGCATAATTATTATCGAGTCGCATCACTTGTGAATTGAAAGAAAGCTGGGCGTAGTGTTACTGGACGGGTTTTGTCGATTGGAGAATTAGAAGATTAATCGTTTAATTTACAAAAATTCAAACGACACACAACAGGAGGTTTGATTCTGGCTTGGTATAGAATCTAGAACCAGATTTGAAGACCTGTACAATCTAAATCGCAATAACTATAAGTGAAAGGACTCAAGTTAAGCGAATCGTACCGATAACTTAATGTTTGTCTAAATGATTCAAGTGTTTAACTTAACTTTCATATCTAGTAAGTCTTTCTTAACTTATCCATCAACTACTTGGAAGTATAACGCCCACCAGAGCTACTAACTTGCTAACTTCTGGTAATTAATATTGACATTTGTTTCGCAGGTTAATTTCTCTAGAAATCAATCCCCGCCCGGAGTTACAATGCGAAGCGGTAGCGTGGCGGCTGGTCGGTCTACTAGGAGTAGACCAGAGCACCGGTCTTCGAGCAAGGACGGCGAGGCTGGCGAATGCGCTGGCGCAGTATACTCCAGACTCCAGAGATACCGTAGATGCCAGGAGACGTCAGCTAGATACTGCAGTTCAAGGTTCGATGCATGATTGACCAACAACATCTGTCGCACGAATGTGCCGGCTCGACCGGTGAAATACCACGACCTCACAGAAGACAGGCGTGACACCCTATCCTCATAAGGATAGGATGGGAAGGGGAAGAGAACTTGACGGTGGAGGGGATGTATAGGAATTGGAAATAACCATTTTCTGTTTGTCCTCTCCTCTGCCCATTAAAGGTGGGCAACGCATCTGCAACTCATTACTTAGTTGCAGATGGGTAGCGATCACTTGACATTGGTTGAACCGCTCGCTCGTTTGCCGCCAAGTCAAAAAAAATGTCAAATCATCTAGTAGAATATTAAGGTAGGTTTTTGTGAAAAGTTGCGTTATTCAGGAAAGCCTGAACCCAACTTATCGAAAAAATATATACAAAATGTCATCCAAAGGTACAAGGTCGCGCGGTCAGCCGGTGCGGTAGCGTCGGTCCGTTAGCCGATAAATAATTCTCCCGCTTCGTGTTCGCGAGTCACACAGAACGTATAAACGACCTGTCAGAATTTCTTTGTTGACGCTTCTACGCTCGAGAACTGTCAATTGCGATTTACTTTGACAAGGTACCATTACGTTTGCGGATTATAATAGGTTTTCAAAGTGTTCTAATA
Organism: Papilio elwesi; assembly: GCA_029849275.1. Taxonomy (NCBI): domain Eukaryota; kingdom Metazoa; phylum Arthropoda; class Insecta; order Lepidoptera; family Papilionidae; genus Papilio; species Papilio elwesi. The sequence continues at coordinate 6,957,606 of CM056710.1, read as the reverse complement.
AACAAACAACGAGATGTACGCACGTTGAACCTTTTCGGGGCAGAGTCAATAATTGTTCTGTATTTTTTTTTCAAGGACTGACTTAGACATAGATTTTTTGACAAAATAAAAATTCTTGGAGCTGTTTAAAACGATTTTATCTTTAACTAGCCATCTTCATGGTTTTATTGTTCTTGTATCGTAAATTATTAGTGGGTCGTTCAAGTGCCATGACTTTCTCTTTTCGCTTTGACTGTGTGGAACATGTTGATTGCCCTGTTCGGTCACGATCACCATGAGGTGTTTGTATGTAATTGTATTGATAATAACAGTATTTAACGCGCCTTTATTAAAGTGGATTTACACTGCCGAAAACATACAACGTATTGTCATCTCAGTGTTTTCAGAGAGAAATTTTGTATCGCGACACGATTTTACGCCAGTGGAAATCCACGGTTAGCTCCGCTTAACGGAGTCTTTTAAAGAACAAAATAAAGTAGGCTTCTAAAGCATTATTTTTCAAGGAAATTTAAATTACCTGACCTGCAGTACTTCTGTCCAGTGATGACTCAAAACGATTATAATAATTCTGTTTAGTGGAATCAGAAGGAAGCGCATCCGGCTGCGAAGGTTGTATCAGAGATCCGGCGTGCGATAGAGCCTGCAGCGTTACTTTATCATTAACGAGGAAGCGCCGAAGCCTGCTTCCCTTTATTACCGGATGCGATAACGCGCCTTTATGTTTTAAATTAGTTACGGGTCACCTTCAGGAAATATTATTTAAATATTGTCTTTCCTTATGTAATTTTACTTTGTTATTATGTAAGATCTTAGGTGTTTTAAAAATAAGAACTTACAGGGCTATAAACGAAGCGTCTTACCAGTTGTTAATCTAGAACGATCATGAATAAACACTTGCAAATGCAAACGAACAGAGGAAGCTGCATTTTTGCCTTTGGATTTTTTCCATTCAATATCCTTATATGTAAACGCTTTAGTGATTTTGTGACGAGTGAATGATTTATTTTAGGGCTCGGAACCCACGGGCTGACGGCTGACTCCTCGGGCGCTCTGATCTCTCTCCACATCGCGATGAAGAACGAACTCCAGAGGCACGTGGAGGTCTACAAGCAGGCGCTGCACAAGTTGGAGGAATTGGTAATGCTTCTGATATAATAGTGTACGATTAAACTGGTGAATAGAAGTTTTCATATTGAATCGTACGGAGCTCGCTTTATCTAATCACACGGACATCCGATAGCTAACGGTCGCGATATATCTAGCACCGAATTACTTGCGGCTTGATGTTCTGTGCGTGATGTGTGTTTAACAATGCCTTCATGACTGTGAACAATATGCAATGACGTCACTACATTGATGACGTCATTAACATGACATGATTCAGTAGATTACGTGTTACTACCTGTTTTATTTTCTTACTTTTCAATGCTGCTGATCGTGTCGGTGGCAATTAAGTCTTCGATTGTACCCAGGTTGAAGTTAACACAGACTTAAACTTACAACAGTTTATGTAACTCCGTTCACGTATAGATTACGTATCGCTACTAGAGAAACAGTGTCTGATTTGTTACATCGATGCGTCTTTCACAGAGTCACATATAGAATGAGTTTTAATTACACTTAAAAAATTATTACAGCCTCAGCAGACGTAACTGTGTAGGAGTTGTGATCTAATGATTATTGACTAACCTAATTCTACCGAACTGAGGACAAAAGGAGGAAAAGGAATTGAGGAACTCCACGTTCACAAATCACTATACGTTGAAGTAGATTTTCATCTATTTATTAATTGTGATGTATGTTAGTGGCTGGGCGGAGGCCGGATTCATGAATTACTTCAAAGATCGGCCCGATGTTACCATCCAGTGGTCTGTCGTAATCTTCACAAAGCAACAGTAACCACCATTACCTTCTTCATTACCATTTTACCGACCTTGGACTTTCCTTGACCTTGGAACTTGGACTTTCTTTTCGTTGTCACACTATTTATTTTGATTGTCTATATTTAATTTGTCGACAGTCTCCTGTGACCCTACACAGCGACCCTGCCTCCTCGTCCCACCAGCGCCTGCTATCCCTGTCCCACGCTGACGTGGAGCGGCGGCTGATCGACAACAAGTCACTGCTGACCGCGGTAGACAAGCCGGCGCTCAGGCAGCTGCCTACCCTGGTTTCGGAGCTGGCAGCAAGGGTGGAGAGCGATAAAGCGGTGTTGGCATGCGTCGGACAGATCAAGCGGAGCGATCCTACGCTAGATTTGAGTGATACTCGGTAAGGCGTACTAAAATTTACTTAAAATCTAAAAGCGCTTTTAGAAATTATTTTGCATTCGACGAGAGTAATAGAAGATACTAATACTAGCTGAGCCCCGCAGCTTAACTCGCCGTGCAGTTTAATTTACGTTATGAATGTTCAGCTTGAGTTAAACCCTATTTATTGAATCGGTCATATTTTAATCCAATGTAAGTTAACAGCAGATATACATATATTCTCCACACAAACTTTCATCCCCTACTATAGTCCCTTAGAGGATAATTTTATAATATCCTTTTTAATGCTTGCCTACGTAGTAATTGAAATCTCTGTACAGATTTTCAAGTCTCTAGGTCCAGTGTCTTGAGCTGTGCCCAGCTTTTTATAATATAGACTAGTTGTGTCCCGCGGTTTCTCTCACCGCGCCGTTTAATTTATTCTAAATCACTCTTATCATAGACATTCTCAGTGTATACACCTCACATTTTATCCGTTCGCCATCAGCTAGTTATAATAAGTAGCCACAAGATGTAATCTTCCGCTAAGCACAATGTTTTACCGCGTGAGAGTCGGATGTCGGGGCGCGATCACACGCATTAACAGTTTTTGCCAGGGCGCGGCTCGCCGCGGTTCCGCAGGCGTGTTGCAGTGATACCATCGTCACGGGAAGAGGAATACAAAGATGTGAAGAGATAAACATAGTTCGTCGGTTAAATCAAATTGATACTGGAAGATGAAGTGACAAGAAAATATTTTAATTCTTCTTACTATATTTATGGTAGATTAGATTGTTGACTTAAACTATTTTAGGCGGCTATTAGGGTGTTACCAGACCAACCGATCGATCGTTGATCGACGGCATCGGTCGTCGGTCAACGATTTTGATCGACTGGTCTGGTAACACCCTTAGATAATTTCATGCGAATCGAGAGTTTAATTATAAAGAATATTAGGTGACTGCTACCTACTGCCTACTTTTAATGGACACAGGAGGGGACAGACAGATAAAACTATATTTTCTTCTCCTATCCACTCCACCATTAGAAAAGGATAGGAAAGGGAAAAGGACTAAGATTAGGCCTCTGGCACCTCATCTGATAAAACGCAGAATACTCTACTTTACACCTGTTTTCTGTTAGGTCGTGGTATTTCACCGGTCCGGTCCATGCGTGCAATAGATATTGCTGTTGCGGGCTCTACCACTGTTATTTTTTTTTCTTTACGGAATAATTTGTAAGACAGGTTGAGCGCTGCTTGATGAACAAGTATGAGCTTACATACTTCTAGGATGTGTAAGAAATGCTGATGTTATTGCGTGTATGTGTTATTTATGTTATGTAAATCGTGAAACTATCATGCAATTACGTGAAAAGATCTAATATGTACACAGAACCCAAAGCCGGTCATCAACGGTCACGCGACAGTTAGCAAGCGACTGGCGGCATTAACGTGGGCTTACACTGCCGCAAACATTCACATAAACCATTTGTCGTCTCAGTGTTTTCAAAGAGAAAGATAGAGAGGCACTGTACCGCAACACATAGAAACCCACAGTTAATCCCGTCAACAACTGTTTTCGTAACATTGTAAATTGTTGATGTTAGGAACAAAAATCTAAATGAATTATCGAATATCTGTATAGTATATGATACGGCACAAGAAATGTACACCCTCATCTGTTATTTGATCAGGACCTAGACTATATGTTAAATAATATGCACATCGATTAATCACAAGAGTATTAGACTCCATTTCGATTTGACCAACATAAACTAGACCCTTAGAATCTCCAACGGCCAGTTACGTAACGGTTTAAGGGTTCTTACAATTTAACAGCATTGGCCCCAGATTAACCAACCCTCTTGTGATATCAATCTACATATTATCTAATGTATAAATCTAGGCCCTGGTCAAAAAACCACCATTACGTATTTATTATTATTAGCTTATTAGCATGCGAATACCTCATGAAAAGCTATAGCATTAGCTTTTCATGAGGTATTTGGCCTAAGTGCTTTTACTACGGCATTCGCTACACGATCGTCCATAAAGTTTTAAATGTTTTGGCTCCCAGTTCATATTACAAAACATATCTAAATATATGACATAAACAATAGAGATGTAACTTAAAACACTTGGCTAGATCTATTACTTGTTCGAAGCAATGCTTTGAATTAAGTAAGAGCTTTTCACACTTTCGACAATTGCTTAACTTGAGGGTAACTTTCTTTTATTTACGGGCCGTGGAACGTTCTCGGCGTTACGTGAGATATTCAAATTTATTCGGTTCTAGGAAGTTGCAAACGACTTTTGGTTTCTCCTATGTTCTGTGCTATTGCCGCTGATAATTCGAATACTTTATATTATTCTGCTACGTATTTTATAAACTTAACATCGCAAAACTTAGATACTAGATGGCGCTGTCCTTTAAGCTTGGTTTTATTCGGTTTTTTCCATAGAGACTTGGCTTCGCTTCACGTATTATTGTAAAGAAGATTGTGTACGGAAACTTGTAAGATTAGATGTAAAAATGTTGACACTTGACAATTAAATAACGGAACTAGTAGTTGAAACTTTACGGTAAAATTTAAACTTTAAATTTTGTACAGAGACTTGTGTTAATACGTAGGCGAACATTACGCTAACATTTTTCTAATCACTTTAAATAGGGTTTAGCTTAGGCTAATCGGTTAAATTAATTTGCGCGGCGGGTGAAACCGCTATAGACGTCCGCAACACGCAAATGTGACGCAGATACTTTGCCTAACTTTTTATGGACATATGATTCGTAATAGAGAGGAAAAAAGCTATTATCTCTTTATACTTATTCGGCCCCAGTCCAATCCACTTCTCGTGTCCATCCTACTTATTTCTTATTAGGAAAGGATGGGAAGGGGATGGAAGAGGATTGAAATTGGACCAAAGTACATATTGACAACTAAAATAACGAAGGTGGTAGTACTGTATACACGTAGGTGAGCCTCACAATGTACATAATTTACATTCACTGAGTACAATTCTAGTGGAGGTAATAGTACCTGTTTATGACTGCAGCCTGGAGTGCACATTGCTTAAGCTTTCGTTGAGAAACTGTGCGTTTTCTCGTTTCATTTTTACTTCTTGCGCGTCACTTGGGAATTTTAATGGTCGCGACGCGGTCGAGGACGTACAGGAATCACCGTTTCGGCTCCCATACCATTACGTAAGGTCATGGGTTACCTACAATACAGACTACTGTCTACTGTACCACTACGACGTATATATGTCCTATTTATTATTGTTAAGTAAAATGTTTAAAATTAGACGTATTTAAAAGCTTTACACAAATTATCCCACTTTTTTAGTCCACACTATATGCATTTAACAATGACGTGATATTGTTATTAATTTCACGTAACAAGCCGACTCCCATGTGCCGAGGCGCGGTGATATAATCGTTCTCATAGGTGTCTCCGATTGTCTCTCGTCTCTTCAGAGGAAAGTCATTGTAAGCGTGATGCAATCGCTTTGTTTTTTGTGCACTTTTACTTTGTCAGTGTAAATATTACGCGCGTGTAATTTGCGTTTGTTACGAGAGTGGGTGCGGCCGTATACTGACTGCATTTGATAAGCACCTAATGTTAGCATTTTTAATAGTTTTTAATTTTTAATTTGACTTAATAAGGCTTCGCTCGGGTTATCTACCTGCTGTAAACTTATTGCGGATTGCCAGTATCAAAAAGATACCGGTAATCCGCAATAAGTTATAATGTACGTATAATTAAATGTTTATGTAATTAATAAATAAATAATCTGTGTGTAATTCTTTTAGGCCGGTAGCCGGCGTGCTGATGAGTTACTCGCGCGGCTGCGCGGCGGTGCTGGGCCTCATGTCCGACGCGGAGTCCGCGGAGGAGGCGGCGCCGCGCTCGCACGCGGACTCCGCCAGCGACGGCTACCACTCTGACAGTGACGACTCGCAACAGCACCCCGACAGGTGGGTACAAGTCAGCAATTGGGAAGTACCACGATCTAGTAGAAAGCAGAGGGGAGGTAGGTGGGGAGGAGGGGAGGTAGGAGGTAGGTCCGATGGCTCAGGTGAAGGGCTCACATTATACTAGTTTAATTGACGAAGCTTTTCTCATACCCTGCACTACTTACCTGAAGAAATAAATAAATAAATGAATATGCACTCACGCCCATAACCCAGAGGCGACGGGCCGGTTGGCGTGGTTTGTAAGGCACTTGCTTTTCACGCCGCAGGTCGTGGGTTTGATTCCCACCTAGGACAGACATTTGTGTGTATGAACATGTCTGTTTGTCCTGAGTCCGAGTGTAATTATCTATTAAAGTATGTATTTACAAAAGACAAGTAGCATATGTAGTATATCAGTTATCTGGTTTTCATAGATGGCCGTGTGTGAAGATGTACTAGGGTATATAAAAAAAGAGGGTTAGGCAGAGATTAGGGACTTTCATTTAGCACACTTCTCTCAATTTTTCTCTATCGATATTATTGTAAAGAATTTACTATTGGCCAAATTATTTTTTTCAGAACGCGCCCAAATAAATGTCTTAATTAAATGACATTTATAAATTGTTTTCATGCAATCACATTCTGCGTCCTAAACTGTAAGAAAGTGTTTACTAGAACTCTGTTGTGATATTTCCAGGAGTGCGCTGGTGTCTCAGTACGCGGCGGTCTGGACGAAGGCGGCGGAGGAGGTTCTTCCAGCTCTCGGAGCACTGGAGCAGCTGCAAGCGACGCCGCATCTCAAGTACAAGATCGTCTTCTCTGTTGTCGTCGTAAGTTTTACTTACTGAGGAAATTTTAAATACAAAAATAACTAAACATATTTTGCAGATTTTTTTTAATAGGCGCTTAATATTTCTAAAAAAGCACATTTATTTTTTTATAGAAAAAAGTTGCAAACGAGCAAGCGGTTCATCCAAGTGACCGATGTCCATAGCTAATGAGTTTCAGATGCGTTACCTACCTTTAATAGATAAGGGAGGGATTAAAAAGAAAAACCAACAACGTGTTTATTGTGGCTAGATAAATAAATAAACATGACCTATGGTGTTGAGGATGTTTATGGGCGTCTGTGACCTCGTATATTGGGCGCTCCGCTCGTTTGCCCCATTATGATATAAAAGACCTCACAGTACAGGCGTGATGTTGATATCTGCGGTACTGTTGCGTATCTAATCTGCATAACACATTTACGTGTATAATTTGCACTGTCCCCAGTTATCATTCAGAGCAGCGATCAGTCTCCGCGACAAGCGGCTGGCAGAGGCCAAGGCGATGTTGGGTGCTGACGGGGACACATCCCCAGCAGCCACGAGCTTCGTCGCCGCAGCCACCCGCCTGATGAGGAGCACTGCACAGACATTCCCACTTGGAGAAGCTGAGAGGACTGTAATTAACCAGGTACGCTTCGTCTGCTCTGATGTCAAATTCTACAGCTGACTGGAATTCGAACCATCTAACGAAAATTACTAATCTTCCCAACCCACCCAACTCATAACTGTCTTAGAAAAATCGATAAATGTAGCTTCAAAATCGACTGTTCTCGCGGCAACACTGCCGCAGGGTTGTGAGGCAGGGATTGTCCAGCCCAAAGAGAATATAATACTACATTAGTCCGGCCGTTGCCTTTAGGGTCCACTCAATATCTGCTCGCGACTTACTGCTAGGTCGGGTCCATGTTTTGGGAATTCCCGCTGTAGAGAGAAAAATCAGACGGTCTTTACTTTTTAGTATTTTTTAAGAAAGGAATAGACAAGATGGTTCGTAAGACCAGATTACACAAGTTCCAAATACGTCTTCTACCTCTATGTATGGTAGAGGCAGAGATGGGAGATTGATGAAGAAAATGAAGGGAGAAGCTTAAAATACCTCTTATTTAAGCCGGCCCATTCGTTGTCTTCGCCTTTGTGTGAAGTCACCATTGTGAGCGCAGTTTAAGGACATACCTGGGTTCGGTGCACGTTTATAACGTAGGGACAACTTGTTAATTATAAATTGTTTTTAGGTAGTGAGCACGCTGCGGGAGTACCCGTGCCTGCAGACGTGCGGGGCGCTGCACTCGCTCGCCGCCGCGTGCTGCCGCGCCGCCTGGCCGCTCTCGCTGCACGCGCCGCCGCTGCGCATCGACACCGACTTCACGCCAGGTATAAACACATGGAAATTGTTTAAAAGAGCCTTGCACTTATTAAATTGGTACGAAAATAGGTAAATAGGACACTAATTTTAGAAAATATTACAGAAAGACTTGATATTAAGTGATTTTTGGCAACTGGTAGGAGTAACCGTTGGTTCCCACTGCCGAAAACATTGAAATAAAAAAATATAGTTGTCTCACCTAGATTATATATATAGATAACATGTATATTGATAAATCACAAGTAGCTTGCCTCACTAAACCTGGGTCCAACCTGTTAAATCGTAAAACCAAATATGGTTGAACGGTTGCGTAGTTCTCCTCTCGCGATTCTAGGGATAAAGTTTATGTGGACTTCAAATTGACCTGGAGTCTTACATTGCGTTGTATCAAGATCCTGGTCTACATACAAATTCAATATGACGAATGTGGTACGATACTTTTTCAATTCCAGTGGTAATGAACCCGGAACGTCACGTGAGGCTCGGGAACAGCTCCCGCCGGTCGGACCTCATCAAGTCGTTCGTGTGGCCGGCGCTCATGGACGGCGGGCGGTGCGTCTTCCGCGCCGTCGTGCTCACCTGACCCTCGTCTGCAGTCACATCACACTGCCCAGCTGCAACCCAGCTCGAAACCGTGTCTTTATGACTATTTATAAGTTTACTGGAGTAGACAGAGTCCGCAAATGTTGGTATTACAACGATTATAAGGTACGCCAGTAGTATATTTTTTTGTATTTAAAGTTCCTTCTTCTTTTGAAGCTCGGAGATCATCACGATGGTTAAAACTTTTGATACCGCGGCTCTGAGAAGCGAACGGGTGCTCTTTGCGGTCCTCTGGCCTAGGTTCTTCAGCCAAGATATCCTTCTTCTGGCACTTCCACCATTTTTTGTACATAAGAATAATATTATAAATAAAAGCTCTTTGGTGCAAGCTGAGAACAACGATCGTTAGCTTATATATAATGTATATATGTAGAGAAGATTTAGATGTATGTATATGTTATTTATAAAACACTGGTGATCCGCCCGGCTTCGCTCGGGTACCACTAATTGAGTAGATCTAATCGCTATCAAACACAAGATCGTGCCAATCTGGACAATCCCTGTAAATTTCATTGAAATCGGTCCAGCCGTTTCGGAGTCCATAGGGAGTACATACACACATCGCTTTTTAAGAAGTTTCGACTATTTGCTCAGTTTACAATTTGCAGATACATGAGCTAGTGGGATTATAAACTAACGGAGTTCAAATTATCATTTACACCCTGTTAAAATGCTATGGAATCTTCACTTCAGGAATTTTCGATACAAAAGTAATGAGCAAACAGAATCAAGAAAACGAGGATATCAATGTACTACTTTGAAATACATTTATACAAGACTTTAAACTGGTTCAGACTGGTGCGTATTGAATAATTGTGTCCGTTGCACAAAAAATATTTGCGAAAAGTAGATCTAGCTGTTTACCTGTGCTTACCCTATTATGGCCAGGCGGTCGCGATAATTCATACCGTCAGGAATATTTTAATGATTACTTTTTGTTGTGTTTGTTTGAAACACGTATTTATATTTTGTATGATCCGTATTAATTATGAAATAAATTTACAATTATACAATTAAACAGCCATATTTATTTTTTATTTGTTGATATTGTATTTAATAGTAAATTAAGTACAAAAATAACATAAATTATCTTACAATTTTACTGAGTATTTTCAAGACTCTTTTCTGAAATTAAAAATCCTTTCATTGTAACATGTCTAACTTAATTTATTTATATGTAAGATATATGAATTAAGTAAGCAGTAAGGGTAATTATAAATGAAAATAAATGTTTTGCAAAGCAACATATTGTTTCTTTCTTGTTATAAATTCCCCAAAAATTGCACGTGTCGACCAAGTGGGGTGGTTGTGTACAGACTGCGGGTATTGTGCTGTGATAGTCGCATTTGATTTTAAATCAAAATCCTTGAGTAGGAAGGGGGGGGGGACTGTAACGTTGTTAATATATGTTACAAGTGCGAATTGAATGTTATAAGAAGTCCAGAATTAGGTTAGGATTTACATTTAAAACGTACGGTACGTACAAGACGATATACTTTTAATGATTTGTTTTTGTGAGATACCACACGTTCAATAATGACTCATATTCTGTGACTCAAGCCAAAGTGTCGGCCGTGGACAGCTATCGGTCGGCGAGATAAGATATCCGATGGCGAGCCCTATAAATAAATTGGTGCAAGATAAAACTTACTAGTACTTTCCATTACTTGAAGTGATCCGACAGGTGTTTGGTCAACATTTCAATCTAAAATGAGTTATCCACCTCCGGGACCGCCTCCTCCCCCGTACTACGGCCCGGCTCCCCCGCCGTGGCCTATCCCTCCTCCGTACAGCTACCCCCCGCATCATCCGCCGCATTTCCAACCTCCACAACATTCGCACCAATATCCACCAGCGCCTGATCAGAGTCAAAGCGGGCAGCCCGCTCCCTACCCTTACTTCGTACCGGGTACCATGATGGTACCGGTCCCGATCTCACAGGAGCCTCCGAGCCAGCCGACTTACATAACGAATTACATATATCACGGCGAAACATCGAATCCGACGACTGCCGAACCGGTGCAGATAGCAGAAAATTCTGGAGACTTTGATTGGATCCCGACCACGGCGACAACCGCTGGACATCTGACCGGGAAAGCGGTGCTAGGGGGCCACGAAGGTTGGGACGGGAGCCCACTCTGGGTGATTCGATCCTGGCACAACGGAGATTTGATCCCTGGCAAGCTATCGGTGAGACACAACGCGGCGTCGGTGATGTACAACGGGAAGGAGATACCGGTGCAAAATATCGAAGTGCTTTGTGCGAAGCCTGAAAATTTGAGATGGGTGCCGGCTTCGAACGGCAACGTGCCTCCCGGAGCTATTCCTGGAGGAAGGACGATCTCGGGAGACACGTTGTACGTGGGCAGAGCGCGGCACCAGCTGTCCATCACGCCCGGGAAAGTGCACCCGAGTCACAACGCTTGTTACATCGGGTTCGGCGGCGCCGAGGTCGCTCACAAGATGTATGATGTTCTCTGCAGGATAAGTTAAGTTATAACTTGAAGTGATGTTCTCAATTGTATTTGATGTACGCACAATATTAAAATGTTCTGCGCACAATCTTATCATAATATTCGTATCGATAACCGTTGATAACAATCAAGCAAAGTGAACTGTTCTTGGAACAGTGATTACGTCGGTTCGTAAATGATGTAGTGACGACCTCATTTGTGTTTCGTTGTTCCTTATCCTCTATGTATGGCGCGAAGTCATCTGTACAATATTATTGTTTAAAATATGAAGCTATTCGTAAAATAAATATTTCGAAATCGAACGCCGACTGTTATTTTTGTTTATCCTTTATTTACATATTTCAAGAAAGATTTTATACTAAAGTATAAAGAAAACTTGATCACCATTAAATGATCAAACCACATTACTTTCGTCAGTCGTGTCAATGTTATTTAAATCAACAAGAAAAGGCGTTGAATTAGCTATTATTTAAGCTAGCCTCTATCGGAGTTCTGAATAATAAAAAAGTGAATTAAGCTACAAAATATATTAAGTTGTCTCTAAGTTCAGTTAACTTGTTGAAACTGCGCTTTATATAGAATTGATAATTTAATTAATTCTGTTGGGTTTCTTGCATTATACAATGTTTTAACAGCCGGCCGGGCCGGGTCTACCGGTGAAATAACACGACCTTACAGTGACGGTTAACAATGACGTTTCAGTATTTTTGTAACAAAACAAGATGCAAACAAGAATGCGAACAAACATTCATCATCAGTAATCGCGGGAAGCTGTGCGAAACATCTCAGACATCTTAATGAATGACATCATCTTTACAGTTGACCCTTGTTGCACTCTGCCGACGCCACGGCGAGGGCCCGCCGTTTGCATTGTGCTATGTACCTCGGACATAAAATGTTTTGATATTGTACACCTGGAAGTACCGTACTCAATAAAATAACAAGATGACACGATAAAAATAATGTACCTATTATTAATACATGTATTCGGTATATAAGGCCAGGACACACCTCCTACACATCAGAGGTCATATAAGCTAAGGAATAGCTTTTACCGTCTGTGTGTCACACGACGTGAGTTTTTAATTCAAGTAATTAATAACCATTCGATTATATCACTATGTTTTGTTACTATTGTTTTCATTCACAGGACAAGCAGATCACTAGCAGATAGTTAGTGATCAACAGAGCTGCTGGAGGGAAGGTGTGGCCCTCACGGAAGGAAGAACAACATGTCTCATCATTTATATTGATATAATAGCTGTGCCCCGCGGTTTCACCCGCTCAGATATTTTATTTGAACGAAATATTACCTACTTAAATACTACCCTAGCCTCATCATCTCCCTGCCCTTTTCCCGGTCATGTGGGGACATCGACATGACCGTAGCAAAGCTTGACAATCACATATGATTGGTTAAACTGTGACCATAGTCTATACTATATAGGTTCTGGCCGTTTTACGGCCTGTCCAACTAAACAGCATTTTTATCTAACAAATGTTTGACTTCATTCCTTAAATTTATATAACTTTTTTATTTATGACCCATCGAGACAAAACAAAGCTTACCACAATACATTAGTAAAAACCGCATCCAAATCGGTTAAGCCGTTTCTGAGATTAGCGGTAACAAACGCACAGACAGACATGAGATAAAAATTCTAATAATCATTGTTTTGGGTTTTATTGCGTATATGAAGGCCCCCAATGTTAGGTTTTCTCAAATATTTTCCATGTACAGACAGCGAGCAGTTACAGTTTCAATATATGTATAGATTAGGAAGCAACAGGCGAGGGAATTCTGTTATGATTAAATTTGAAGCTCATATAAACAGCCTTGCAAATACATGATCGTAATATTCTCACATTAGCGCCTGCCTCCGGGCTGTAACGTGTTTAGGAGTAACTCGATAACATGAGGTCAAGTGGACGAGCTATAAACTAATTAGGTGGGACAGGTCAAGACTGGGCTCGGTGTACCTACCAGTAAGTAAATGCAATTTTAAATAAATATGCACTCACGCCCGCAACCCGGAGGGGTAGACAGAGATAATGGATTTCCATTTGGCGCGATCCTGGCACGCCTCTGTCGCTTCTTCTACAGCCATACATCTACGCATACATGCTCGTCGGTTATACTAAACTTTTTATGAAAATGAACTCGTCGGTACAAAACACCGAGAAAAACGCGAACATGAGTGAAGCCGTTTCATAAAAAGTATATTAATAATGTCTCACGATAGTTTTAATAATTTTAATACTGGTATTTATTAACAATCATACCATCGTCTGTTTGTTTGTTTTCGTGTCTGACAGAGATCAACTATATAAGACGGCTTGGTTCAACACAGAGCAAAATAGAACGTAGGGTTTGTCTACCAAATTAGCACGTTTGCAAAGTATTGATAAAACGCTTGAAGTAGTCTGTATGTGAGTAGCGCTGGAATGATATAACAGTGTAGATCAATGACGGCCAATCACGTAAATGAAGCCTCGGGTCCCGGACAGTCACTCTGGGATGCCTGATGGCTGAGAGGTCGCTTTGTGTGGACTCTGTAATTAGTCTTTGGGCTGCCGTCGCTCAATGGGACACTTGATTATAGTGAATATTGCACGCGTCTTGTGTGACGCTCCTTGTGGTTTAGTGAATTCATTGAAAGTTCTGCGTTGATTAATCTATGTTTCGTGTGTTAATAAGTGATGATTAGGGGAAAAAACCCTTATTATTAGCTTAAATTCATCTCTAGTATCGATATTCTTAGCTTATTATAGTAACCGAGATGTAACTTTGATAATCTCAAAGTAAAACGTACAAAAGTAAAATAAAGTCAAATGTACAGTTTATTTATTTATATGTGAGATATGGAATCGGTGAATAAATTATCATATGAACTAGAACAATTGGACCAGGAAGAAGTTCTTTGCATCCTCAAGCAATGTGAGATGGAGGAGTTTTGTGAGTTCGCGAAAGTAAATCAGTTGGATGGCAGAAAGTTATTGGTAAGATATTTTAGTTTACGACATTCCCGTCCAACTTCTTTCGAGTTCGAAGTTACTCCCTGATAGAAAAGCTTTCAATTGTTGATTTTTAATCGGTTTAGTAGTTTTTGAGTTTAGTTGTAACAAACAAGCAATCAAACCTCCCTTTATAATATTGTCATAGATTAAGACATTGGATATAATTGTGGAACCTATGTCCGTCATGCTACATGTCGGACACTTAGTCTGCTGAGCTACCAAACCAGTCGTGAGGCTTTGAGTGAAAGACCCCGGCCCGAGGCGCCTCCTGGGATTCCTGTTCGTACTAATTATAATTAATTTTGTATCATTCGTCTCAATTAAAATTGTGACCTCACCGTGTTCTGAGACATGCAGTTAAAACAATTCAGACAATCACGATGTGATACCACGACGTTGATTTGACTGGCCGTTTATATTTGATGACACATCACAAATTAATCTTCATGCCATTTTCCCACTTAAATGGAGTCTGTACAGTACGTCCGTAGTCTGTACAGATTTCTATACAGTCGGTAAGTCTAACTAGAACACTAGAACTAGGTCGTTTTTCAGGTCACGTAATAATTAATTTAAATTTATGACTGCAAAATCTGAAAGACGATTTAATAAAATCTAAGACCTTCATTTTATTTCTTACAAAATTAAATACCGTCATGTACACATTTGTGTAAATTATATTTAAATCATCATCTCCTTGCCCCTTTTCCCACTCACGTGGGGTCGGCACAGTATGATTCTAGTCCATACTGTTTTTACGGCCGGCCGCCTGCCTGACGTCAACCCTACTTGGGAAAAAAATGAATAAAAATTTATATTTAAATAATTTATCTTAAGTGATACCACACCAGAAAGTTACTGGATACGGAGAATGAGGCGCGAAGGGGAACAACAACACTGTAGAAGACATTGATTAGATCAGACCCGCGCCACACAAACAAGCCGGGTAATGAAGCGACGGCCGACAAACTTCCTAATCGATGACTTGTTAAGTCTATCCGGGAGGTTAACTGTTACCAGGGTACTGAGAAACCAGAACATCACTCATTATGTAATGCAGTTTATGGGTGATATTCTTGAGTGCATACTCATTCAAACTAAAAATGAAATTTCTATATATAAAAAAAGTTATAAGAGAACAAACCAAATCCCAAAATGTTTGGCCGTCTGTTTGCCTGTATGTTGCGGCTAATCTCTGTAACGGTGCAACCGATTCTGACGAGACTTTACTGAGTGGACGGTGAATGAATGCGTAGATGGATGATGAATGAAGGTGGAAGAAGTGGCGTGAGAGCATTATTTATGTTTAGATCAAACTGTCACAATTAAGTCATTTAACTCTTAGAATAAAAACTTTAAATTGTAAATCGTGTGTACGTAAATTTTATTTTCAGGATATTACGGAAGGTATTATTAAGCGCTGGAGGCCTACAGCTGACGCCAAAAAGATTCTACTTTTCATTAACAATTTAAAAGGGAATCCTGATAGGTATTTGTCGAACCTGACGCAATACAAGAAAGGTACAATTAAAGTAAGCAAGGAAACAAATATTTGTCCGGAGAACCAATATCAGACTGTTACTGTTAGAAAGACGAAAGAAGAAGTTAACGTAAACACTGTAGAGGAAATATTGAAGAAGATTGTGCCTGCCAAGAGTTTTCTTTACAGGAATCAGCAGAAGAGGACAGAGAAAGCCGTCACATCGTATCTGCCGATGGACGCAGGACAGCCAAAGAAGAAAAGTTTTTTCCGTCTAAGTTCATATGAATACCCCTTCTTTGATATTAGATTAAGATTCTCAAAAATAGAAAACAACACAGATAGAGGTTATTATTCTGTCAAATCGAACAACCGTTACTGTATCCAAAACACGTGGAAAAAGCAAGAAGCTAAAACAAAATATAAGTCTCTGTCTACACCAGAACCGATTTCTGATACTGTTCTTGATGACCATCTTTACGAAGATTTAAACTACAATGAAATGAATAAGGTCAACGAAATAGAAGAAGAGCCTGCGCGTAGTGAAATTGTTCGAGTTAAGCCTTGCATGGTGAAAATTCAGGAGCTTTTCCAATCTTTCAGATTTCCTTTCTTTAGGAAAAGCGAAGACGTATTGCCGAGTTCGAAAAAGAATATAGAAGATAAAGATACAAATATTTATGAAAATAATGATAGTGTTTTAGACATGTATGACTCCATACATGTAGTGAATGATGAACCCAAACCTGAAAGGAAGGAAGAAAAACATGTAAGTGGAAATGACTATTGCCATTTTATATTAAATCTTATTACATTGTAATACGATTTGGATTTAGATGCGGTTTTGTTTTCAACCGTTTTTTTGCGGTTTTTTTACCGTTAATGTTGTTTTTGTGCGAGAAAAATGAGATCTCACGAAGTTACCAGCAGCCCTAACCTAACCTGTTTTCGTATGACCATTTTTGATTCTCGTCGTTATCTCTTTTAGCTTCAATTCATTAACGTTCAACGTGATGCCTTTCTTGTGTTTAGCGTCCTAAGTTCCTTCTTAATTAAATTAAATTGTTCTTTACCTTTTCACAAAACTTCCCCCGAATATTTTTAGGAATTTTCTCAGTTTTGTACAGTACATAATTTTAGATGCCTGTCCGTGTCTTAATTATTTAATTCCTTGGCCAATTTGCTTCAATAACAAAATCAAATTAGGTACGGACCAAGAAATTTTCGTTGTAATTTGTCTTTTTTTAAATACTTAATTTTATATGACCTTTGCGTCTGAATATTCTTACTTATTCGGATTAAGTGACGACCGTGGAATACCAAGAGACTTGTAATTACTTTCCTATTTACTGTGAATATAATATCAATATCGATTGCATGAAACGTTGCAGCAAAGTATTTTTAACTTAGTATGCTTATTAAAATATTATAATTAAGCAACTAGTATATGTTTTGAGATTTTTTTTATTATTATTACTATAAAACAACATGGCTCTCCCTGTATTCTCTTCCATTTATTATATTCCATTTATTATTTTCTTATATTTACGCGAATATATATTGATCGAGTGTTCGGAGCACAAATAATTAATTGAAAATAAGTGGGAACTTTTGACATCGGGACGTCTGAAACGGCAGTCCCCCCGCGACCATGAGCACTGTAAAGTACTCGAAACGTCGGGAATCAAAAAATGTAAAATAAACGCGATAAAACTCGTTTTATTAGTTTTATTCCAATTTGTTACATCCGTTCAAACCTAGAATTTGTAGTGTCGTGGTGAATACAAACTATGTACAGGTAGTGAAAAGTGGTAGAGTGAAACAACTGATGATATTCCAGTGTCCAGGAAATCATCAGGGTTATGATTGCTACATGAATTGTTGCAGACTCTACCTGTGGAAGACTACTTGGAGCCAGTACAGCTGCACAAGGACTACTGCGACGTGGCGCGGCGCCAGAAGGACGAGTCGCTGCTCGGCTACATCATGACGTACTTCGAAAACAGATTTGGGATCAGACGAGGTAAAACATTAAATTACTCTAAATCTAACTTTGTGTCTTTATTTACGAAGCCTCTTTGTGCTCTAAGAACGTATTGTTATTACACCGATTTTGGTCACAAATGTGACGACGGATGAATCACCATAAAACACAAGCATCAGTAGGTTTGAAGTGAAACTTCTGTTGGGACGGCGTGACTTGTGCTTTTTGATATTGAAACGAACAATTTGTGAGTTTTTCATTTTTCATTTAACTCACATCTGATTTTTTTATAACATCGAAGTATTACTGTAAATGAATTCATGTATTCTAGATTGGGATATTACATATTCATTTGATGCCGCTCATCAAAGAACGCAAGATATAACGTAGCTAAAAGGCCCCGAAGGTCGGAGCGGTTGTGGGATCTGGGCCGTTAAGTAGGGGTGAGGGGGGGGGTTGCTAAGACACATCGGTCTCTATGCTCGATGTCCTTCCCTCGCATATAGCGACGGCCCCAAAGTGCGTCTCAGCCTTAGGAAATGATGACAATAACGAATAATGCCGTTCGACATAATTTCCGACACGGATTTCACGCTGACCGCCTGTCACACCGACATGGTACATGTTATATTTTTCGTAGTTTCTATATCTGTGATATTTTTATTTATTGTATTGCAACTTAATTGGCGGATTCAGATATTTGACGAAATCTGTGAGTAAAATTTCACGTATTTTTAATTTCACGCGACAACCCCACACAACAACATCTGTTGCACGAGTGGGCCGGCTCGACGGGGGAAATACCACGACCTCACAGAAAACAGGCGTGAAGTAGAACTATGCTTCTGTGTTTCGTCCGATGAGTAAGGCTTAGTCATAATACTTTCACCCGATAAGGCAAGGATTGGAAGGATAAAGGCGATAGTACAGGGGAGGGGAGGGATAGGAAAAGGGAATATCGTTTTTCAGTTTATCCCCTTCTCTATCCATGAAAGGAAGGCAATGCATTTGCAATTAATTAGCATGTTGCAGATGTCTTTGGGTAAAGATCATAAAAATTGGATGAACCACTTGCTCGTTTATCACCGTGTTCCATAAAATTAAATAAAAGTTAGTTAGTTGTCATATAATGAGTATTGATACGTGCTCGTTACGCTATGGTGTCAGAGGCGGCCGTTCCGCTTAAAAGCTCGGCTTCACGTCATGAAATTAGCGAAATCTAATAACTTGTAGCCAGGGGCCCGGGAAGAGGGGACGGGGCTGAACGCGTACTGAAATTTAATTATTCCTGCCGTCAATCCGGAATACGCAAGGATCGCGGAAGCAGAATAAAAACGATACGCCTAAAGTATTCTAATAGAAAATAACGTCGCCTCGCAATTGTGACGTTTTATTAATTGATCCCGTAAAGACCTTAAGGTAACCGTTACACAGTGTACATGATTGCAAGTCGAAGCACTGCTTTTCAAGTGCAAACTTCTTTAGCCGCGTCGGGTGTTTGTAGGAGAAATCGCGTCAGCAACATACTCTTCTGAATTTGGAACACTTTCGACGAACTTTCCTGCATTTATTTTCCTTGTATTCAATTTTGAATTTTATTGCTAAGGTACAAGGGTTTATGTTGACTTTTTAATTTTATTTTGAAATATTTTCCCACCTGTTTCGAGTGTTCACTTGTCGACAGTCCTTACGACTACCTTTGTTATTTTGTAAATCGATTTTGGAAATCAAATTTAAATTAATAATTGAATAAATACGTTGTGTTTGTGTATTATATGGGCTGTTATCTCTGATCCAGTCATAATGGTGTCTGGCCGCACCCTCATCACAAAATAATACTCCTGAACATGCATTTCTTACACGTTTTTTTCGTGTCTTTGGAAAAATAAATAAAAAAGATAAGATACTTTCTCATACTACGCGCACGACATTTTGTTTTTTTTTTACAAAGCGTCATGTGGACGACATCTGTGTAGTGATGTGAATTATTGTTTTTGTTGTCGATATCAAATGCAATTGTTATTTTATCCAATTTAATTGAGTTTTAAATTTAGATAATTCTTTCTTGTCTATAGATAAAGAATTATCTTCACGACTGTTTTGTCAGATTTAGTTTTTTTACGGTCCACCGTCTGCTTGACTCCAGTCCTCCTCGGGTATGTGTGTAAAATATTAGTAAATTATCGAACCAAGCTTAAACTTGGTAGGAAATGGTTCACGAGATTAGACGAATGGCGGATTTGATCCACGACCATGTTGTGCATGTTTCGCAGTCTGTACTTTCAAGGTGCTAATTCCTTGATATTTAGTTTATATTGCTATATTAAAGTAATTAATACTACAAAAAATCGGAAAAATACAATAAAACATTGTGATTAAAATGCTGTAATTAATTATTTAAAAATCGTGAATCCATCTAACAGAAGTTTCAGTTGTTTTATCCATACACATAATTTTGATGAACATTTGATGATACCAGTTTTTTTAATTTATTTGTGTAAATGGTTATGAATATGTACGATATGGTAGTAGCCGCGCCGCATCACTAGTGCAGTGTTGTAGAATTTTTATTAATGAAACGAAATAAAAACATTTGTGTGTGGGAAGTTTTCAGTTGAGATGCTGCGTAGGAAACTATCACATATTATTTTACGTGGCAAGTGATATGTGTTGAATGTGCCAGTGGACCATTATATTAAGTGGTGCTTAAATGTAATTAAAAAAAGGCGGTAAAAACATACAAAAATATATTTTTCCTTAACAATTTTGTTGCTAAGCGACAGAGGAGTATTAGTGAGTGGGTCATACGATGTTGTAATTGTGAATTCAAATCCCAACATATTTAAAAATCCTTTATTACAGTGATCTAAAAAATACCCAGTTACGTTACTACATATAACTAATTAATAGTTCACAAGTAACCCAACTTCGAGTCACAGAACTAGCACCAGTATTGGTAATTGCAATTTTGAACGTTGTTTTAGTACGATTTGCTAGTAAAGAAAATGTTGTTTGTTGTAGTAGTTTTCACTTCCAGTTAATAGATGGCGCTGCACCGCAAATAATTTATTTGAATCGCGTAATAAAGGTTGTTTGTAATTGTATCATGTTAAATTATTTACATATATATATACATTAAATTCAGTGAAAGTCTGGTGTATTTTTTGTTGTTTGGTAAAGTCGTCAGTTGTATAGAGAATAAGACAATACCACTCAGCTTCAGTTAAAACCATAAAACATACAATAGGAGAATTTTAATTCAATCGTTAATACACAGAGTACTAATATTTCTAGTAAAGCTTTTTTGCATACCTTACTGGAGCTAATGTAACATCAACATGTGCATAGTGTTAATGACAAATAGTAAAGCACGGCAACTGATGGCAAATGGATTGTTTACTTAGGGGCTTGATATGCAAATTACCAAAGAAAATCTCAATCAATCAATCTTATCTTAAAAATGCCTTGTAAAAATTGTTCGCACCTAACAAAACAAACTTTTTAGAACCTACAACGATGCTTTATTTATTGTTATAAAAAAGCGTTTATTATCAACTGAAAGTTCTTTGTGTTCAACATTAGCGCGCTCCATCATAAACTGGCGTTAACGAAGATCGAGGCGCTGTCATCGCACTGTGTGTATTCGGTTGCCTAGGAACGCCCCCCTACCTATAAACTCGGACCGTGATTCATTAACAACTAGGCCGGTAATTAATGGTGACTAACTGCCGACACCCGAGCGGATGATCTACTGCCTAATTTACGATCCTGTCTTAACGTGACCTTGATTTTATGCTAGCCTGGTAGTGGTAACATGTATTCTTGGTTTGAGATATCAAAAATCATGTTGATTTTTAGCCCTTTGCTTGCTGATTAACTTATCCCCTGATAGCAATAAGTCAAATTAGATGTTTAAGCTTACTTTAGGCAAAGTAAACTTATTACTAAAACTGTTATCATCGGAGTAGAGGTCGGACCGGACTTTTTTTATTCGTAATTAATTAATTTTATCTACCTTTTTGTCTTATAAAGAAGTGGGGTTCTTATTAATTTATAACTGAAATAATTTATAATAAAATTATGTCGAAGATGGAAAATAAAACAAATGCATTTATACGAAGAATTATTTTGTTGTAAACTGTGCTAGATGAAAGTTAAGCGATAAACTCTAAAAAGTCGCGAATCAGAAAATGGTGAAACGTACATAGGTGAGACAGATATTTAAAATGTGCTGGTGGATCAAAGTGAGCGTGCCTCTGCTCCACAACCTTGGATCTCGGGTGGCGGACGATGCCGTGGACGTGTTCTACCGATTCTTCCATTGTCTCACTGATGTCGTTGCAGGTGAGACTGAGAACTTACTACAACACCGTGGTCTTTGGTAACTTCAACACAATCCAGTATTTTGTATTTTCTTCTGTTTATGTTTTCGCCTTATGATTCTATCTCTTCAAAGTTATGACGAAATCATAGTTAAATTTAAGATGTATATTGGATTAGCTCCCGCTTTATGTGTCTGAGGGTTGAAAGATATAGCCTGAGACATGAATGGACTTACTCCATCCATGAAACCCACTTTGCAGGCTTATCTATTGTTGTAGATGTTTGAAGTTCTTTTAACGTGAAAATAACAGCTCGTTTATTTCTTATGCTACAAAAATACTTTACTAAAATCACCTAATTTTAGTATTTGTTTTGTCTGATTGTTTCCAGAAACAAATGATGGAACCCATTCTGAAGATTCGGAGACCGATTCTAAAGAGTGCGAGGACAAGTGGAGCACGAAGAAGACTTGCAACATGGCGGCGCGGCCTCTCCCGGTGCCCGTTGAGAACGAGCCCTTCTATATGAACGTAGACCGCGCAGAGGCCGAGAACCTGCTGCGCGGCCAGCCGGACGGGACCTTCGTGCTTAGACCTTCAAGCCAGGTAGTGTTATTGACCTTTTTACACGCATGGTTCCAAGTTCCAAAACACGCTCGACAATGGCTTAATAATAAATAATCAACAAAAAAACCCTGGTCTCTCAACAACGCGCCTCGCCCGATCACACTTTTCTAACGCGCCTGGCCCGACCACACTTTTCGTTACGTGCCTCGCCCGACCACACTTTTCGTAACGCGCCTCGCCCGACCACACTTTTCGTAACGCGCCTCGCCCAACCACACTTTTCGTAACCCGTCTCGCCCGATCATTCTTTTCGTTACGCTCCGACACCAACTTCCAAGTCAACCAAGTAACCAAAAAGGTTGAGGGAGATTAGGGATTCCCAATCGGCGCGATCCTGACACTAGGGGTAATTCAGATACCGCTCATTAAATTAGTTCCTCATAAATACTAACCTTTTTCTTGCTTTAAGTGTAGCTAGCAAAGCTCTACTTACTGTGTACCGAGGATTTTTTTTAATAAAAAGTGGCATAAAATATGGACTCGTAGATCAGAATAAGTCACGTAACACGGGCTACGTGTTAACATAAAAAGGGTTCCGTACGTTCATTGATATAGACAACCGGTTAACATAAAGTGCCCGCGAACGCCGACGAACTCGTAAAACAAACGTGTATCGGATCCCAATTTCTTTGGCTTCGAAATCAAGAAATTCCTACATCATTGAAAGTGTTCTCCTATTGTACGCTCGAGCAAATCCTTTTCGGAGGGTCTCGGAGTGATTTTATTTTTATTACCCCCGTCAACCCTTCGCTTGTGTTTTATTTGTTTATTTTTTAGATTCTCGTGCCCCTTCCATTGCGTCGCTGTCAAGTAACGTTCACAAGACGAAAGACAATTACAAAATAAAGCTGCTGTCATTTTTTGGGAACAATTATTTACTACATGCTGTGATATTGTCAAAAACACGATTCGCAGTTTTAAATAACAATGAGATGAGATATCCCGCGGCGCTAATAATTACTTTCATTACTCATCCAAGTACGCAAACAAACAAACAATTTTAAATATTATACAGGTTTATAATATTAGTTAGGACTCGAGTGTATTAGGAGGTCGAGTGTGTCAAAAATAAATCTACAGAATATAATACGTAGGACTTACATACAAATAACAAATTTATATTATTTTTTTAAATTATATTAGCTAATTACATTAATTGACAAATGATTTCCGAATCACATTCGAATCGTATAAATTATTTATTATTATTATAATAATATGATAATTAGAAATAAAAAAGCTATGTTTATATGTTCATTTATAGACAACCCCCCCCCCCCCGTAGTGACCGCCCCCGCTTCATCCGGGTACCACTAATTATATTGATCCGATCACTACCAAACACAGGAATGTGCCAATCTGTACAATCCTTGTAAATCTCATCGAAATCGGTCCAGCCGTTACGGAGTCTATAGGTAACATACATACTTCACTATTTATATACTTTTTTTCATAAAAAGCATCCTATGTTACTTCTAGTAGCTCCAAGAATATGTGCACAAAGTTTCATGATGATCGGTTGAGTAGTTTTCGCGTGGAAGCGTAACAAACAAACTCACAGTCACATTTATAATATTAATAGGGATAGTATGGTTTTTGGGTTTTGGTTAAGTTTGACATTACTTTATTGTTATTCAAATACAATGTATGTTGTTATATAATTATAACTCAAAGACTAAGCCGACAAGAATGTATGCACCGATGTAGGAACGTAGAAGAAGCGAGAGGTGTGTGCCAGGATTGTGCTGTATGGAAAGCTGTGTCTCTGCATACTGCTATGTAAGCGAGTGTTTTTCTAGCAATAATGTGTTGCAGCCCAACCACGCATACACTCTGAGCGTGTCGTGTTCGAACGCCGTGCACAACGTGGGCGTCCGCAGGCGCCCCGACGGCCGCCTCGCGCTGGGCTTCGCGAGACGCGGAGAGCGGAGCTTCACCAGCGTGACGTCACTGCTGCGCCACCACCGCCGGCGCCGCCTGCTGCTGGTTGCCGCCGGTGACGTCATCGGCGCCACCACGCTCAACGACACGCCGCACTACTACCAGACGCCCAGCAACGTGCCCGTGCCGCACGTCTGATGGAATAGTCCACACCCAAGTCAAGTTACGACAGAAAATGTTGTTGAGTAGAATTATCAATTGCGTCATTATGACCGCTCCACCAACGTCACGTTATCGATGCGATACAATTACTGCGAATGAAAGGTGGGAAACAAAAAATCAATGATCTAATTATAGTTTGTTCCAAATCGGGATGGAAATAATGTAAACAAAGGCTTAACCCAACTACAGACACAATGCCTTTTACTAAAATGTTAGTGAATTGGAAAATATTTTCAAAGAACAATTTTGTCACATTATCTTACGTATTCCACAAACTTACAACATTTCCGATGAAAGTATAAAAATAATAATGGCCGCCATGTCTGCTAAGTGACGAACGACGTACGACGTACTTATAGTGAGTACAAAATAAAATAGGTACAATCTAAGAAAGTCTGTATGGTAAGTTGGGCAATAAATATTGCATTATTGTCGCTACTAAGACCTTGCCGTGACTGTTTCCATTGGACAAGGCACGTTAACGTGACTGGTCAGAGACTTGACGATGACGTAACTGATTGAGGGGTGAGTATTGTTATGAATTATAAAATACTTTGAACCCGCTATCTTATCTTCTGACTCACGTTTGAATCGAACCCAGAAATCGAAGCCCTCAATACAATAATTAATAATAAAAATCTGTAATTTGAATGTATTTAAATTTAAAGACGCATTGTGAATACCCATTTACAGTCGCGTAGTATCACGTAAATTGTAGATTTACGCCACGTGAATGGCATGACCTTTTTAATTTAGAAAATATATTTAAACGTAACGCTTTTTGCTCGGCTCTGTCATAAATACAAGGCGAGTGCGCGAGCTTCAGGGAATATTATATTAAAATGTATTACGAGTCCAATTTCAAATGTTTTGCGTCGCCGCGGGGTTTCTTTTGATGGGTTACTTACATTGTGAATATCTAATACTGAGCCATTATTTTAAATTTAGGTAACACGTTCATCGTAGATCACGCTACTTTATACAAAATTATTATAAATACGCCTTTGATAATAAAAAAATACGAACACGTTTTTGAGGTTATTTAATCATGTAACGTTTTGGAATGTTGAAGCTGTTTATATTAAAATGGACGCTGCTGATAGACTGCCTATGGTCCTACAGGTAGACTTTAGAAGATCGTGAAGAGAGTAGCCCAGGTCAGATAAATCGGCGTAAGTCGTCATGGATTGACCACACCCTTAGGACTTCAGCCATATTCCTAGACTAGCTTCGGAGTGGATGGTCGTCCTAAGCAAGAGTAAGGCACGATGGGGTTGACTTGGCATGGCCCAGGACAAAATGTATATATAGCACGAGACAGACCGAGATGGAGTGAACGGTGGACTCCCTCTGTCCCACAGCGGGGCAGTGGGACGTTTATTAATTAGTAGCAAATCTCATATGCACAAATAGAACGCAAACTAAATTTTTCTAATTATATTCCTAATTTTTATTTGATCATTATTCATTATTACATTGAATGTTGGCGTTGATCCGGCTGCCTTAAAATGTTGCTTAAAAACATGTTTCCATCCTGTGTTGCCGTGCGCTCACACTGCCGGAAACATATTGTCATCTCAGTTTGTACCCAGCTTTATATTCACGGTTAAGTAAAGTAACTGGCACCAATGAGCATTCTAATTGTTATAAAAAATATATTTTTGAATAGATTTTTGGCGGGATTTTGTCGACGAAAAAAAGTCTTAATAACGCCTTAAACTTTTTTCTTGTCGCGTCGTCCAAGTCAGTTTTACAGCAACATGTTTAGTTATAAAAATATTAATGATATAGTTTAAAATTATTTTAATATAAGATGATTTGAAATTATTGTTTCATTTAGTAAGACACTTGTTTCAATTTTTCCTTGTTCATTCAATCATTCTCCGAGTGTGCCGGACCCACATAACTGTCGCGGGCGAAATAACTGTCGCAAACTTTATCCGAACTCCGCAGGTCGCACTGGATCTGATTTCGTTCAGAATTCCGGCTGCGGCCTGCGAACTTCTCCTCGATCTTAAATAAATCAAGGAACTTTACACCTCACTTACTTTTTAATAGAGAGATTTATTACTTTTATTAAGTAATAATTATTAGTCACCAATAGGTGTCGCTTTTGCAATTTAATGAACGTATAAAACTTTGACTCATTCTTTGAATCTTCAGCGATCTTCCGACACAATACAGGAGCTGGTTCATTACAAAGTTTTGTAATTTATATATTATAAGATTGTCCGCGTTCCTTTAAACAGTAGAAGTTGGCAAGCGAGCAGGCGGCTCACCAGATGCTAGGTGACGAGAAAGACGAAGGACGAAGACGGGGAAGACGAGTTGATTAACTTTAATGGGCAGAGGAGGGGATCGACAGGAAAAATGATGCTTTTTTTCCTATCCCTCCCCCTCCGTTAATATATACATTTCTAGAATAATCTGAAATATTTCAGGTCGGTATATAAGCTTCGAGAACAACGCTGAAAGCTCTAAAACGTATCACCCAGCAAAACGGTTGTTTGCAGTGAAAAAATATATCTTAGAATAGAATAAAATAAATTCAAGGAGTCAACTGTTTAGAAGGGAAGGGGGAGCCGGCAAAGGGCACTGCTACTTTGTGGATGTAATATCCATTAAGTTATAAATCTCTACAAGATTGAAGCTAAGTGAGGAGAAGCTCTTAAGTTTATTAAAGTTGTAAGCACCGGCCATTTGTTATTCAAATCGCCGTGTAAGGATTACTTGCTTTTTATATAGCTTTGTTTTTAATTATTTAGTATAACAATTTTTGAAACTTAAATTAATATATTTTGGTGTGTAATAAAGTATAAATAAATGAACACTAGCGCTGGCGATGATGGCATTCGATGGAATTCAACGTCAGCGCCACCTGCAGGTTCCAATTGGAAATCTAAATCACCTCCCCAGATGAGATTAGTAGGGACTAAGCACTGATTTCCATCAAAAATGGTTTATTGGTTCGTAAGAATTTCAGTTACATAGACACACAGAAGTACATAGTGTATATAGCCTTATACACATTGATTAGGTCGGAGTACACACAACTATTGCATTTTGCATAGGACAACGACCGATCATCCGCACCACAGTAAATTCACTACATTGCTCCTATAAATAGACGCATTCCGGTGTAGAATGGAACAGTTCATACTGGTCTACTATGCCTGCAAATGCATTCATTGTGCTCTCGCAGTGGAAATTATAATATTCTTGTATAATCTGTTTATGAATTAAATTGTATGCAAACTAATCAACAGATGGAGCTACTGTTTTTTGTTAACAAAATTACTGAGTCTGGCGACGCAATGGATATATTCAAGAATATGGTTCGGAATTGATCGGTGTAATTCAATCCCTGATCCCCGGCAAACCTGACGCAATCGTAACTGCTGTGTTCTGCACGTAACCCGTGTCCCTCGGCGACGGACACGAATTCGTACTCAAATATAATTTTTTTAGATTGTAAAGTATCTCCAATAAATTGTAACTAAATATTTTTTTAGAATTAATAATCTGAAAATAGAAAACTTGGAACTTTTAAAAGCCGAAACGAGGCAAACTGACAAGTGGGTCACCTGATTTAAGTGACCGCTGCCCATAGGCAGCTGTAACAAGCAAACAATCTGCAACTCAGATGCGTGCCCACCTTGAATGGACAAAAGTGGGAACAGTCGGGAAAAGGACATTCCGACATTTTTAGTTTTGTTATATACTTCTACTAAAACCCCTGTGTAGTTTCTGACATTATATCAGAGATAATTTCTCATCATCATCATCAGCCTATATCAGTCCACTGCTGGACATAGGCCTTCCCCAATGCCTTCCACAGTATGCGGTCCTCCGCGCACCGCATCCAGCGACTTCCTGCCGTCCTTATGAGGTCATCGGTCCACCTGGAAGGAGGGCGTCCCACACTTCTGGTCCCCATCCATGGCCTCCATTCCAGGATTTTCCTCCCCCATCTGACGTCGCTCGCTCGACAGATATGACCAGCCCATTGCCACTTCAGCCTTTTGACTTTAAGAACTATGTCGTCTACCTTAGTCTACCCTACTTTAGTTCTCATACGAAAAATATATTATAAATGCGAATGTTTGTAAGTATGGATGTTTGATACTCTTTCACGCAAAAACTACTCAGTGGATTTTAATAAAATTTTACAATAGTATAGCTTATACATCAGATTAATATAGGGTACAATTTATTAAGATATTATGTGAATTGTCCAAACGATAAGAGTCCAGAAAGAAAAAAATCCGCCATATGCGAGCTATTCTGGTGTGCGCTGCAAAAACCAGAGAGTTACACGTATATCATGTACAATGGAAATATTTAACTTTAATAGTGCTACAAAAAATCCCGCGACAGCATATATCTATCTTTTATGTGTAAGCCATTAACGATCCGACCATCTATTAATTATAGGGCGGAGCGAAGTTTGCCAAGCCAGCTGGTATTGGTATATGTCCGTGGTGTATTATTTTGGTGGCGTGATTCAGTGAGGCTAATGGGTGAGTTTCCAGCATTATACGACTCGTTCGTAGTTTATTTTTCGATTAGTAAATGTTGTAGTTGAGTAATGAGCCTATGATTACTGTAATCGACACCGCCACGTGCTTTCACGAGCAATAAGCGCATGACGTAATGAACACTACAATGTGGAAGTGTAATTATTTATGTATTAGGACTATGTCTCATTTTATTATAGTACATCACAAATTTACAAATATAACACTCAAACGTGTCCATATGCTTTTACTGCGTTATGTGTTGTCGGTACAGTATGACTGGAGTACTGGTTTTGGCTAGAGCTTTTACGGCCGGCCGTCTGCCTAACACCAATCCACTTCGGGAATAAATCTATATATATTATAAAGAGAAATGATTGTATTGTTAGTTTGTTCCGGATAAACTCAAAAACTACTGATCCGATTCTAAAAATTCTCTCAACCATAGAAAGGTCTTCTATCCGCGTAGTGTACCCGAGTGAACATGGGTTACTAGTTATAATAAATAAATCTATTGATAAATAAAATAATATTTACTAAAATTGTCCTATATACGGTGCGTTATTCCGCGGATATGCGGACGCGCGGGACAGCTGTTTGTATGATAATATTTAATGAATAATATAACAAAATAGTTGACTGGGTGCGCCTGAATGAGATGCACACGTCAAACAAACTTAATGTCATGATTTTTTGCATGCTTTTAATGTAAAAAAGATAGATATAATTCAGTCATCTTCCTCTTCCCAACCTTTCCTGATGATGATAGGATGGGAGAAGAGGATTAGACGGGGACGGGGAGATATGGGGAAAAGGAATAATCCTTTTTCCTATCTATGCCCTCTGTCCATCAAAGGTAGGCAACGCATCTGCAACACATTTGCTTGTTGCGGATGTCTATGGGTAGCGCTCACTTAACATCAGGTGGTCCGCTTGCCCGTTTGCCACCTTCTTACATAAAAAAGGACAGATTTTTTCAATATATGAATAGATGGCCATAGTACATAAAATATTTGAGAATTCTTTGTACGTGGTTGATTTATTACCAACTCTGATTCTCAAAGAAAATGGAAAGGAGATTATGTGGTTAAAATTACGTTGAACAAAGTTATTTGAAATACTTACGCACCGCGCGATTCTCGTCGCGAATGATGATGAGGTCACGTAGTCGCTGGCTGCGTGAGAATTTATTTGTTTGTGGCGAGCCTCCAGCGCCACACGGAGCCATTTGCTGTTGAAGGTTGGAACATTAATGCATGTAGTTTGTTGAGCTTCAGAGCGCTTCTAAACGTCAGATTTTTTCGATGGACTGTCAATAAATTGAAATCCTATATTGGTTACTGGACCGGTATCCGGTCTATGTATACACATTCATTGTAAAACGTCGTAACGTAACAGCGGCCTTTAAGGAAGGAATACACTCCCTTCTTGAAGGACCCTAAATCTTTTTGGTTTTGAAATACCACCCGAGACCGTAACGTTGCGCGAGAAAAACCTACAGTTGTTGAATGTCAACCATCGAGGTGGTGTGGATGGAAACTGAAGTTCTCCTGGATGGATGGAGCCGCTGATCGATTGGCCACTAATCCTATAGAAATATATTCCACTAAATATCCTTCTTAATTCAAAGTGATTGAATCTCAGATAAACCTCAGAGCGCGTAAATTCTGCACTATATTATTTAAAAAAATCTTTTAGGCGTGAAGTAGAAGTATTCTGCGTTTCGTCTGATGAGTGACGTGCCGGAGGCCTAATTGTAGTCCTCTTCCCCCTCCTACCATTTTCTAATAAGAAAAGGATGGGAAGACGAAGAGGATTGGACGGATGAGGAGGGGATGGACAGGGAATGGAATTATCCTTTTTTCTGTTTGTCCCCTCCTTCGTCCATGAAGGTAGGCAACGCATCTGCAACTCATTAGCTTGTTGCGGATGCCTATGGGTAGCGGTACTTATTTCCAGGGGCCGCTTGCTCGTTTGCCACTTTGTAATATATAAAAAAAATGTTACTTATCGTTAGTCAGCGGACGGTAGTTTATATTTGTTCCATTATTTTAAAATGTAAGCAAGCGGGGAAGAAACTTTGTAGTCATTTCCGCGGAAGAGTTAACAACGTTGTCCAAACGACAACAATTGCTGCGGACCTTTGTTTGAAAGTTGTTGTCGAGTCAGATTGCGTTCGACGAGAACATCTTCCGATGCAACTTATGCCAACATTGGATAAACTTCTGAATGTACAACACGTGCATATTAAATATCATTGTGATAACACAGATGTATCTATTCTGATTTGTATATTTTAACGTAGGTAGTTAAATCTATACCTAATATAGGATACAATTGAGTATGTATTCAAGGGATGCAATGACTTTTCGTGTTTGAATCAGCATGCTCCCAGGATTAACCGTCTCAGAGGCAAACTTATTACCGTGAACACATAACACAAATTTTGCGTCGGATAAGAATAGAACAATCTGAATTATGTTAAAGCCTTCGTGGTCACATAAGATCCAGTAAATTGCTCGTTTGCCGCATCCGGCTGTAGAAAAGGAAACCTATATATTATATTCTAGTTTAATTTTCTATACATAACGTATCAGTGGAGGCATTTTATTAAATCTGCGGTGCGTAGATTCTTAAGTAGTGAATGTTGTTTAGTATTTGCAATCGGATCACGTAGCCACAGAAAGGTCGCTCGTGAATTGTCCCGGAGCCGAAGTCGATACTTAATGCACCTTTCCTTGCTTCCTAACCATTATTATAAACAGGTTCAACTGTCGCAAGCGGTCAAAATAGCAGCAATAAAATATTACAATATGCCTTTTGGGAAGTTTGCCATTCAGGAAATACGTGGTGTTGCCCAGTTGAAGTTGCATATTTATTCTTTTCCTAGATGAAAGGAAAGCAACGGACTCAACAGCGATAGAACCCGCAACACCATCAGATGCATGAATGAGTCGGCTCATTGGGGAAATACCAAGACCTCACAAAAAATAGGCGTGAAATACAGGTATTCTGCGTTTCGTTTGATCAACGAGGTCCCGGAGAATTAATTCTGCTCCTATTTCCCTGCCTATCCAATTCTAATATGGAAAGGATGGGAAGGGGAGAAGGATTTGACAAGGGAGGGGATGAATAGGAAAAGTGAATATGAATAACGCATCTGGAATTCGTCAGCTCGTTGCAGATGTATGTGGGTGTGGGTTGATATCGGATGAACCGTTTGTTCGTTTACCACCTTCATATATAAAAAAACGCACCTGCGACTTATCAGGTTGTTGCGGAAATCTATTGTTATTAGTGATGACTTAACACCTGTTTTGACAGCTCATCACCTAACAACCCTAACGAGTTGAATCGTTAAAATTTAGTAACAGAAGAATTGTACACATAACCGTTTTTAAATTTCAACACGATTCGATCAAAATTTTCTATCGTTCAGTTTTTCCTACCGGCAGTATCGGGAAAACGTTATTTTTTTACTAACGTTTGAGTTTCGTGCGATACGTGAGCCGAAGAACCTATATCCTACGGCCTACGACTAAAACTGATTCCAATTTCTCTTTGATTCTTTGACGGAATAATTATTACAAAAACAAGTATGCACTTCTTATCATACGCCTTCCCGCGGATGGAAAGACTCTAAGGATAATTAATTATGAAAAGAAAACGGGTATTTTTGCGGGTTCGCCTTTTATGTTAGCGCCATCTTGTGTTAGAAATAATCTTTATCTGTGTCAGGGTTTCTTAGTTTTGGGTGTTTATTAATTATGCTACTAACTAGTTTATTTTCTGACAGCCGCAGTATTTTGTGGCATGGTTCGGGTCTTCCGACAAATCTGAGATTTATGAAAATATATGTTCAGAATATATTCACCATTAAAATAATGCTTACAAGTGACCCGGTGTGATAGAAGTATCTTTTACTCCACACAAAGAGAAACAAAACAGTGACCTAAACGGAATAAAGACAAAATTCTATACAATACGTTAAGAAATGCAATAATATTGGTATAGTTAAGCGCACAAACACAATAACTGTAGACCAATATAATTTTTATCCAACGCTTTTAAGAGACAAATCGATCCGCCTGTCACGCAGGTAGCGGGCGAAGTGACGCGTGTTTCTTCTACGAGACCTTTTCTTTCGAACGTGATCGGATTGTAGAGCCTAACAACATTTAGTTCTTAGGAAACTACGCTGTTGAGATTGAATAAAAACCTTAAGTGGGACATTATTTCAGTAGAATAAGTTATCAGAATAAGGTCATTAATGCTAAAGGTCACAGGGGACTTTACTGATTTAATTTACAAAACGAAACTGTAATTTTTCTGTATTGGGAATGAGAAAAAGTGATGTATATACGTATCATTGCGAAGAATAAATCGTTACGTTACAAGGTTATAGTGTTGTACGGCGCCCCTAGCTCCCGGTGGCACCAACAGACTTCTAGAACTTCCTACAAAATCGAATAATCTTGTTATATCCATAAGGTTTTGGTGCCACCTTATTGCTAGATGGCGCTGTTAAAGTATTTAACAGAAACATTTCACTGTACCACTGAAAGCTGATAAGAATATCACAATATACGCACGACGCCCAAGACGAGGGACCAAGCGAGCAACGGGTCGCCTAACATTCAGTGACCACCGTCGCGAACATCCACAACGCCAGGGTTTTTTTTGTGGACCCTAAGTCATGGTTTAGGACTGTCGTAGGGAAAAAAGTTCATTTTAATCCCATGTTAGGCAGGAAGTTACGTGAAAACCGCGCGGTAGTGGAACGCCAACCATCAAGATGGATGGAGGTTGGAGACTAATAATTAAAAAAAAAATATATTTATTAAGATTAAAAAACCAAGGATATTTAATGATGTACTTGTGTAAAAACAAGATTAGCTACTTTAGTTGAAGTTAGTGTGTGCAGTATAGAGCCTTGTGGACAATGTGGGTAAAGATTTGTCCGTGTACGCTGGTGTACGCGGCGCGGCGCTGCGGAGCGACAGCACACGGCACGGGACAGACGCGGGACACAATGGCCATTGTGATTCAAGTCTTATGTACAGACTAGTAACAAAGTGTCTTGTAAAAAAACTATGTTGTAGAATTCTGCTGTTATAGAAAAAATATGTTGAAGTTTTAATGCAATATATAATTGTAGCAACTAATATAATAAACTGTGTGGGGCGCAATGTTTACAGATTGACTATTCGTTGTATCGTAAGTTTGTAACAACGATGCTTTCTATTTCATTCTAATAATTTCATCTAGAAATAATATTTCAAATATGGTAGACGAATAATGAAGCTAAATTACAAAACACCTGTATTGTTTTAACCTCTAAAATAACGTCAAGATGTTGTTTAGTGCTTTACTTTGTTCGAGGTTAAACTACAAATGTTTGAATGTAATTTAATGCCAATAATACAATAATTAACAATTACATAACTTATCGACTTTTCTTAATCTACTGCTGGTATAAAATAAGGCAGATTTTTCACCTGTTGTTCTTTAAGTTCTGACAATAAATGTATATTTTCAACGACTTGTGTTGTCGTCTGTACCGCTCGCATCCCGTCGCTCGGTCAGCGACAAAGTGCTTTCAGCTGCACTCGGTTAAAACTCAATGCAATTCGAGTTTCATTCGTTGCTTCATACTTTTTTTTCTGGAAAACGTAATTATTGTTATTTTATCTGGGTCTTTGTAATGTAGATACATATATCATTTATCCGTCGTAAATTATTAAGTAAAAGACAGCTATAGCTGCAGACGGTAACAACCATGTATTTGTCGACCCTTGTTCCTTTTCCCATCCCGACTGGTACCGACATTCTGTTATTATCTTGGTCCATTATCCCCATTTATTTACTTTTCCCGGCTTTATCCCAAAACACTCCAAGGCCTCATCCCATTTCGCTGCAACCACCTGGAATCGAACACATTTGGATCATCATTCGGACACGAGAAGAAATTTACACAGTTTCTTATACTAAGTTTTCCAACGAGTCTGTTACCTATCTTAATAAAGGCAATGTTTTCCATTTTAAATATCAGATATACTTGCTCTCAGGATGTCTGCAAGTGGGTGATATAAAGTCTAAACTCTCTAGCCTAGAGTAATCACCTAAAGATATCAAGTTATGTTACAAGTCACCTACTTCTATCATATTTGCAGCATGACCGTACGTCAACCGTTTTATGAACTCTTATTCTTAAACAATTTTCCCCTCGAACACTCCCTCGCACCCGAATCTTTAGAGATAATGGAATAGTTGTCCCGCCAGCGATAATATATAGTTGCGATGGTTTTACGACGGCGCTAGCTTCGGAGCGGACTCCGGTTGTAAACGAAGCGATAGAGATAAAACCTTTACGAGCCTCCGGCCCTGCTGAGTGAACCGGTTTACGGCCAAGGGCTGAGTCGGCGCGCTGAACTCATTCCCGAACATTTTATTTTATCAATCGCAAATATATCTAAAGAAAGAATATTAGACTTGAAGCTGCGCAATGGTTTCACTGTGATAATGTATTGCCATAGATAATAGAAACTATAAAAAGTGAAGTTGAACAACGCTGACTTCTAAGTCCAGATATTGCAATCTGAACACTGGTAGACCGACTTGGAGTAGCTTTTGTAGTTGGTCTGCCGGGTACCAGGGCGCCAGAGAATGCAGAAGTTAATAAGATGTAGTATACTGCAGTATTTTGTCTGATGAGTGAAGTGGGCCCTGTTCCTTCCATCGTTCCTTTCTCTTATCCACTTCTCTAATGCTTTGCCAGCTTCGGTAACTCTTTCAACGAGCAACTGTAGTCATGTAACATCAGGTTGCTTTTACTAAGGACTTCTACACAAGACAAGTATTATTAAATTAAAAAATAAATAAATTCATCTGGCTTATGATTATAGGTTTTGTACTGACATAATATAAGATATTAGACTCCAGAAAAATACGAATCTAATGATACACCACTCTTCAAAATCATTCAAAGTTTAGGCTACAGAAGGTCACAATGGCGCGGACATATCCTCCTGGACCAATAAATCAGTAAGTGTTTTACAAGCTGTAGGCTTTATTTTAAAAGACTAAAATTGTAATAAAAAAATATTTGTTAGCCCGAGCCTGTGTTTATTTTAGTCATGCAGTGCATCAATCTCACGTCCAGGTAGTGTTAACGATCGAGCGATGCCTCTCTCTCTGCGCCTCACTTAGCAAATTAACCGCGGATGTGTTCAATGTTTTGCTTTTAAAAAGATGCTTTTATATACCAACTTATATTATAAATGTGAATGTGTGTTTGTTTGTTGCGCTTTAACACTTTAAAGACTCAACCGATCATGAAATTTAGCCCACAAATTATTTGGGCTGAGAGAAAATGACGTGGTGTACGGTTTTATTTTTAGATGAATGGTAACTTTTCATCGCAACTGTTCACAAGTTAGTGAAAATTACATCGTAAAATTCATAGATAGATATATAAATACATAGATAGATGTAGACCAAACGAATAAAAGCGTGTTAATATAGTGACCTCATGCTGGTAGCCCATCATAGGGTTATCTTTTCACGTGTGCATGCTAGGAACCTTTAACACATCCACACATTCCGTAGCGACCTCGCTATACTACTGAAATATTGTACCACGAGGTCCTTCGCGAATTCCCTCTTATGTAAATCAAGGTCCCATGACTTGCAGCGAACTAAAAGTGATCACAGAAGTTTTTGCCACCCAAATATAGTATTGATAGAAAGACGAACTTTCACACTATAATCAGGGTTAAGTATTTGTCCTATTAATTAATAAATAAATAATTATTTAAGCATAGAATACAAAAATAAATATATTTTTTCTGGAAAGAATCTTTCTGTTTAATTTGATTCTCATGATGGAAGGGAAATATAATATCTTTGGGCTCGCAAATAATTTCCTTCCATGACGAGCTAATGTTGAAAGGTTAGACCATGCTGCTCAGGTATCCGGTTGAGTAATTTCCGGTGAGTTACGACACATACATTCAGAATATCTTTTACAAACACAAATCGCACTTACAATGTTTATTTTTTATTTATTTCAGTTTGATAATAATATTTTTTTTATTCAAACCAATGGATTAGACAACGCGAACGTCAATTTTTACAATTGTGAAATAAATATCTCTAGGCGTATTGTAAAAACAATGTCGCTAAGCCAGTGCGCCATTTAATATCGGTAGATCCCAATATCAAAAATCCCAAGAGATTATCAACACTTATATATTAATAGTTTGAAGAGGAACAATTTGTATTTTTGTATGTTAGTAACGAATAAATTATAAAATAACTGTGTCAATTAAAAAAAATCTTGCACCTTAAAAATGCTACATTACTCCTGAATGACATCCCTATGTGTGTGTTTATTAATATAAGAAATTAGGGGATGATAAAAAAAAATTAGTGCGGTAAATGCGAAATGAAATACATGCGAATCCGCCGTAACAGCCAATTATAAAAATAAAAATCGGACGTTGTCATCGTACCGTGATAAAATTAATTCTCAATCTCTGTCCAGCACTCTTGGTAATGGCGTGAGTGTAACGTGTGTCCGTCTCTAATAAATAATACTAAATGAGACTCGTTTATTTGCTCAGAAAGCAGCACTCGGGTATATTACAGAGATATTAATTCCCACGATTAATGTACACTCGAGTACAGTCGAGAGAAAAAGTTGTTTTCTGGCGACTGTACGCAGGAGATAACAAATTCCTGATAATTAATTGTCATCGTTGGTAACTTTAGCAATTTGTGCCGAGCGAGGTCCCACTCGTGGTAATGGATACTTGGGCTGTTGTGTTTATTACAAACTAGCATTTTACGATTTCGTACATGACTCGTGACCCGGCCCGGCTTCGCACGGGTAGTTCCCACTATCTATAGCCAGGAAAACACGCGGTCAAGCAATTATGTTGAACGAGAAATATTGCTTTTTACAAACTTTGATCCCCTAATTTAAATCTTTAGGGGATGAATTAAAAAAATCCTGTAATGCTCGCCTACGTAGTCTTCGAAGTAGCTTGAGGTGTGAGTTGATATCATTCAGTCACTTCTTCATAATTATTATATAATAATTGAAGAAGTAGATATATATTTTTGCCCGTTTCTATCGTCAGAAGATGAAAAAAATCACTTTAAACAAAAGAATACCCTTTGTAATATTAAAAATTTAAAACATTTTTATATCAAAACTAGTAACCCGCCCCGTGTTCGCCCGGGTACCACTAATTATGTTGATCCGATCGCTACCAAACACAGGAACACCCGCAATGCCAATCTGGACAATCTCCGTAAATTTCATCTAAATTGGTCCAGCCGTTTCAGTCTATAGGGAACATACATACTTCGCTTTTTATATATATTTTTTTTCATAAAAAGTATCCTACGTTACTTGTAATACCTGCAAGAATATGTGTACAAGGTTTCATGATGACCGGTTGAGTAGTTTTCGCGTGATAGCGTAACAAACAAACTTACATTCACATTTATAATATTATACATAGCTAGATAGATAAAAACCTATTCTCAGACCTACCGAATGTATATGCAAAATTTTTGCCGATTTGGTGGAGTATGGCAACTAACACTATGACAGGAGAATTTTATATATACCTATATATATATATATATATATATATATATATATATACATTTTTTGTATTTTCGTAAACATCCCGAAGATGATGCGACTCGCACTCGTTTTATAGCACAACTTTCTTTTAGTGTATTCTTATGACAATACTCGCTGTAGGTTTTTTATCAATCCATTACTATTCTAGCCAAGTTGTGCTAACTTTGCCGAACGTTCGCAGAGTCATTCCCACGTTATGTAACTCTTATAGTATCAATAAACATATTGACTATAAAATGTAAATAAAATAATATATAAAAGTTAAATAGTATGAAGATTCAATCTGTATTTATTTATTCATAACATATATAAAAAAATAAAAATAAATGTCATGGTTATTCTTTCACGCCGCAGGTCGTGGGTTCGAATCCCACCCAGGACAGACATTTGTGTGCGTGAACATGTCTGTTTGTCCTGAGTCCGGGTGTAATTTATCTATTTAAGTATGTATGTATTTCCAAAAGAAAAGTAGTATATGTAGTATATCAGTTATCTGGTTGCCATAGCACAAGCTCTGCTTAGTTTGGGATCAGATGGCCGCGTGTGATATGTCCTAGGATACTATTATTATATTATGTCAAGTAATGTATAAGAAATCTATAATTTATTTATAAAAGCAAATGGCGCAGTGATGTCTCAACTTGTAAAAAAATCAGTTCGAATTCAAACAATCTCGAGTCCCTTTGGTTTCCAACGGCTTTGCGATTATAACACGAATCACGTACTATCTGCGAACATTTGCAGCTTTATTTGACTACCCGCCATATTTATCAGCTGATTGTAATGTCGCCCACGTACATAAAGGTAAAATGACTCAGGCCCGCTGTGGCAATTTTAAATTTAATTGCCCCGACAGACTGAACAAATTTTTCATACAAAATTGATTATAATTGCCGAGGCCTTTGTATTCGTTACTCTGAAATTGGACGAAATAATGAGTTCATTTATCCGCTTATTAAATGTTGAAATTTTCGAGATGTCAATAATGAAGGACAGTATACTGGCTATTTAACACCACGCTTCGACCTTGAGCCAAGCGTAAACAAAAAGAACATAAACCGAGATGCGACGCGAGCAATAAAATTAATTTGAAGTGTAATCGTTTTGCGTAAGAGGGCGCTATATTTAATTATAAATCGTATTTTTTTGTTCACACCGACCATAAAGCTATAATGACGGGAAAGTGCTGGTGGCAGTCTTGTTTACGGCAATTAAATAAGCTTACACATACCTGTAAGTTAACGTTAACCTGTGGCAGTCAGTAATCAGGGCAGTAATTAAAATGTTGTCTATTACAAATCGAATTTTTACAAATAGTTAATCTGATTTGGTTTAAATTAAACGGCACGGCGGGTCACACCTCACAACTAGTTAGTTTTAGATAGTTTAGTTCGTATTAGATTATTGCGCAATATTTACCCATTCATTTAACTACTCTTGTAAACTAAAAATATTTACGTAACAGGAAAATAAAACAGGGATTTTAGTTTCGCAAAAATAGTTCGCGAAGCAATGAGCGGCCGCGCGCGCCGGCTAACGAGCCGCCGACTAGTATGCCAAATGATTTTTTTATTTTACAATGGAATTTGGTAAACGAGGGATCACCCGATACCAAGTGATCGCTACCCATAGCAACAAACTACTAAAGAGTTGCATCTGCAACATGCTTGGCCTGCCATTAATGAACAGAGGAAACAGAAAAGGTTATTTCCCTTTCCTAGTCATCACCCTCCACCGTCAAGTCCTGTTTTTCTTCCCATCTCTTCCTCTTTAGCAAAGCTTGGGAACGGGAAAAGGACTAGTATTAGGCCTCTGGCACCACTCTCATTAGACCAAACGCAGGATACTCTTCATGCCTCTTTTCCGTGAGATCGTGGTATTAATATATTTCTCTGTAAACTAAAGGTAAACAACTTATCAGCTTGTTGCACATGTCAATGGGTTCGGTCACCTAATTTGGTGAACTGTTAGTTGGTTTGCCACCTGAAAAAGTTTGGTGAAACACTATTATGAAAAGTGTGTGCGATGGAAAGTACTTCTTTTATAAAAAAAAAAATTGTAAACTTTCAACGTACACAATCAGTCGGTAACGTACATAAACCCTGTGGCTGTATCATAATATGACAGGTGACAGGCTCACGAGAGGATTCGAGGAAAGACCAGACGTAGAACTTTGCAAATTCTTACGCCTGTGTACAGAATAATACACAAATTTTCAATGGCCTGGGAATCGCGCTAAACTTTCATTTATCACGTCCAGTGCAGCCACAAATTCGTTATTCATTTCTGCCTTTGTATGCGACGGGCGACAGTCCCTAAGCGCTCAGACATTAATGTATGTGTATACAAAGAAATCATAACGTCGCTGGTCTCCCCGGAGACTTGATTTACCACAGCCCTGGCTTTACTCACCCATTCAAATGTAAATTTGAGGACGTTCGTTGATATTTTACGATTGTCCTGAGAGAGTTTAGCTAAACAAATACCCGCACCCGGGTTGCGTTGTGGTATACCGGTGGGTTTAGCAATAACTGTCCATTGTAGAACATAGCTGTCAGCAAATTGAGATTCTCATTGTAATAAGTGTAATAAAGATAGTTTTATTTAATCAGAAGGCGGACGAGGTTGCAGCAAAGGGCTTTTAAAAAAAATACAGGGGTGTGTTTTGCTCACAAAGCGACTGAAGACGTTTTTGAGACTGACTTGTCACTGTTTGCCTCACTGGCGCGAGGCAGCGATGCGCAGGGGATCTCGGCTAGGGCTGTCACTCATTACACGTCTAGCATGCCAACCATCAAGATTATGTGGATGGAGCTCTGTTATGTTGAGTGATGATGAAACTCAGCGGCAATTACAACGTCTCTTCGACGTTTTTTGGTGCCCGAGGATCAAGCCGAAAAGTAAGAGCTTGCTCCTTGACCATTCTATTCGCTCTCCGTTTTATGCGGTCAAGCGGAAGGAGTCCAGCCCAGGATTGCGCGCAGTATTCCATCCACAGCTACAGGCGGTGAGCCGACAAGAAATACTACTTCGCTTCGCTGAACACACCAAGCTTTTCGGAGGCCAAGGGCCTTGACTTCTAAGTGACCGCGAAACTGAAGCTCGCTCGATATGTCGACGCCGAAACTGGCTGAGGCGACCAGAGTAGTGATCTCGAAGAAGGCGCAAACTGTGTAACCTTGTGTTACGGGGACATAACTTTCTTCGTAATAGAATTTAAAAAAAAGCATACAACTTTTAAAAATTGTGTACGCATCTCAAATATAATCTTCGAGCGCAAATAATAAAATAAAATTATTAAAGTTGTTAAAGCAATTAACTTGATGAGCAGTTTTGACCCGCAGCATAGTTGACCCGTGACTGGGGCTCCCTATTCCCGTGAAATCTCTGGGAGCAACGCGCCGTCTAGACGCGCGGGGCGGCGGCGGTGGCGAGTTCAACGGAGTCTAACTTCAATATCATTTCATCCAAAAATATTTATTAATTATCATGTTTTTTCGTATCATTTTATTTGTTGTAAAAGAACTAGAGAG
Source organism: Papilio elwesi (assembly GCA_029849275.1). Classification (NCBI taxonomy): domain Eukaryota; kingdom Metazoa; phylum Arthropoda; class Insecta; order Lepidoptera; family Papilionidae; genus Papilio; species Papilio elwesi. The sequence goes on along the minus strand of CM056710.1, from coordinate 6,914,886 downwards.
TCGGCCCGACCGCGCACGGATAGCCGACCACATACTAACATTTAACACTCAGCGCGGGGTTCCTGAAGCAGGGGAGACCGAACGGCCGAGGGAACTGGAGTAGGTGGACGACACCTGGGGACAATTTAAGCAACATCTGGATTTCTTATTATTATTACTTATTTATATACAACATATTTAAAAACAATAAGAAAGAGTTGATAAAAATACAGTATCTAAAATACGGTAAAATATAATATCAGTAAAACAGTCACGGCTGTTGTTAAATGATTAAGCAAATAGCAAAGCAATAAACGCATATTTTATTTTAATTTTAACATCAATTAATATGTTTGAAATTATCATTAAGCCTCTCACATTAACATTTACCGCCTCCCGTAATTACATAACGTAGTTTTATTCCTGGGCGAATCTTCTGGGCTAATCATTTTATAATATATTTTCCGTTCAAGAGCATTCACACAAAGCAGGCGCGAGTCGGGCGCGGATCGGTGCGGGAGTGCGGCGGGTCCGACTCGCGTGTGCGGGGCGCGCGATGGCCGGGTAAGTAAAGCGGGTCGGGAGTCGGCAGCGGTATCATTTTTCTTAATACATTTCTCCATGAGGCACTCACATTAGTGCGTGTGATCTGCGCGTTTCGAGATTTTTCTGTTGAGGTTATTTTTGTAAATATTTACAAAATAGTGCGAACCGCACCCGCTCTTTGTGTGAATTGAGCTTTAGCGTTTCACTGTTCCTATAAAATAAATTATAATAATTGGTAAAATATTGTAATCAATAAATGAATTTAAAATTATCAACTATTGATTTATTTACTATTAAATTTATAACTTAAATAAATAATGAATTAAAATAGTTAGTAATAGGATACAACCACTAAACTAAAAACCACAGTCTATTCACAAAAAAGGTTATTTTGTATAATCCTAAAAGTAGTTTTTCTACAACTACCTACGTTCAAAAGCCAAGAAAACTTTTATTAGTCATGGCGAAAGAAAATACTGATTCTATGCCTATTCTATTTACATCAGAGAAATTACATTACAACTTCAAGCCTCCGATATGCTTTCCAACTCTATGACATGTATGTGCTTTTTTCCTTTATGAATTCCATCGAACTCGTTCTGTATATCTTCTAAAGTTTTACCTTTTGTTTCCGGTACGAAGAAGTAGACGAATATAGCACCTACGATACTGCTAACTGCGAAGTGCCACAACGCCCATCCAGGGTGGACCAAGTTGACCAAATTCTGGTAAAGTTTGGTCACGCCGAAGGCGAGGAACCAGTGGAAGCCGACGGTGATCGCGGTCGCTCTTCTGGTCACATGTGGTGGAAATATTTCCCGCAGCATCAGCCAAGGGATAGGCCCAACTCCTGCTGCGTAAACACTCACAAATGTGCAAAGACTGAAAAGCGGTATCCAAGTACTATTGACGGAAACACTAGACGCCTTAAAATGGTAATACAATCCGAGACTGCCCAAACTTATAGACATCGTTAGAAAAGAAAATAGAAGAAGAACACGTCTCCTGATTTTCTTTAGTAGCATTGTTGAGAAGTAAGTAGAAGATACGAGACAGAATCCGAGTATAATAGACGCTGCTGGAGGCGTCAACGATATAGAAAATGTCTTAAATAATTTCTCGGCGTAGAATAACACGGGGTATATGCCACTCAGTTGTTGGAAGACCATGAGTCCAAAAGAGACGATCAGTGCCTTTACTGATGTTCTGGTAGTAAACAGTTCCTTGAACGTTACTCTGTTCTTTGCGTAGTTAAGAGTGTGTTCTTTTAACGCCTTAATTTCTGCCTTGACATCGTTGTCGATTCCTCGGAAGTATTGTAAAGCGGCCTTCGCTTCGCTGTTCTTTCCTTGAGATAACAGGTATGCGGGCGACTCGGGGAAGAAGATGAATGCTACGAAGAAAGCGACCGGGACAGAGGCGGACAAGAAACACAGCCATGATGTACTGTTGACTAAACCTGAAACAAAAAAATAATAATTTAAAAATAAATAGAGAATATCCATTCAAGAGAGAGGAATAATAAGAAAACTAGAAGTCAGCTTTAAGTAAGTATGTCGTGTCGTAAAAGATGAAAGATAAAAGCTAGTTTAGAAGCTAATAACTTGACTGTTTCATGTCGTCAAGGACCAACTATTAAGTTCATGAAGAAAGCGTATGTTATATATATATATATATATATATATATATATATATATATATATATTGTATATATTAATAATTTTAAAGCGTATTTTGCCATAAACGTTGCTGTAACGGCTATCCAATGTGATCGGAAGCTTAGAATTGCAGTTGGAGCACATAACTACTTGAGTCCAGCGATGTTTTACTATACCTACTAAAAAGGCGACATACTGATGTATGGAAAATCGAAACTGTCAAAAATTATGAGGTAGTTTTTGTCGCTTTTATTAATATTGCCCAGAAGGGGAATGAACTAAAGGGAGCTCCCTGAATGAAGACGGCAGATCAGAGACCGACCGAACTGCGGGAGACCGCACGTAGGGTGGTCATTGTCCGGTTCCACGCGCACCGCACTTGATACCCAACAAGTTGATTCGTCGATTCTTTACGTGTGAAAGAACACTCCCCATAAGGGGCTTGACGATAGTAATAGTAGACGTAATACCACAGATATAACCGAAGAGCACGCCGCAGGAGAAGTGGACGTGATAGAAGTTGGCGAGAGTTGGCAGCAGCTGAGCCTCCGCGATGTCCTCGATGTAGGGCGGGATGCCCACGCTGAAGGCGCCCACCGCGACGCCACCCACGAAACGGCCCACGTACAAACCGTACACGTTGGGACTGTTGGAAAGAGAATAGAAGATTACCACAATGACGAAGAAGAAGAAAGCTCTGAGTAACTAAGAACAAAACAAAAAGTAGTTATTCGGAATATTTATGTGACGTAACATGGCAAACTTCCTTTCTGTTTTGGAATCTAATGAGCTTTAAAATCGAATGACTAATTTGGCAACTCGGAGAACTGTTATTGTAGTAAAATAAATGAAATATACGTATAGAAATTAAATAAATACCTCGACGCTACCAAGACCCACGAGACGAGCAGTGGCAGGGCAAGATATAGTAAGGTTTTCTTCCTGCCAAAGTTCTCAGATATCAGTCCGGTGGGCACGGCGCCCCACACCGCGCCGAGACAGAGCAGTGACGCCACCCATGACGCTTCTAAGGGGCTAAGCTGTAAAAGTATACAATATATATTTATTACAAGTTAAAATACTTAAGACCATTGTGCCAACGTCTTTTAAAAGTACAATACACAACGATCAGAAAATTTTCAACTTTTGCAAAATTATAGATGTACATAAAAAGATACAGTTATATACAATTTGTGATGAAATAAACAACTTACCTCTATTAAAACTAAAACAACGATCTAGTCAGTTACGTAGTCTATCACACTTACCTAAATATGAATTACCTCTGTTTAATAATTCTTACGGAAAGCGTACTTGGGAGTACTTCCTACCGAAACTGCTCAACGACCTGAACAGTGACGTGCTTGAAAATATTACAAAGCACCCAAACAAATGTAAAAGGATTTTAAAATTGGCCTTCTTATCTGAGGAAATTTAAACAATAGGTTTGCTTGAGTTTTCTCACAAAAGACTATCGCCTTAATTTTTTAATAAGTTTATAAAATAAGTAGTGTATATATCAACTGAGCGACTAGCAGTGATATAAAAACCCTGCAGGTTTACACCACTGCTCTAATGTACTATGTAATTTTTTTTTGTTATAAATAAAGAGAAAAAAAAATATATATTTAAATAAATCGGTGCTAACGCTAGTAAACCATATTTGAGATTTTTATCTGACACGATCGGTTAGCTGGTTGGTTACGACTTCCTTTAGTATGCCTACATTTAAGTACAACAATCTTGTCGGTACAATATCGTCTTAGACTTCCTCTTCCAAAACTGTCACTTTTTTTTCATTCCTTTCAACATGTTGACCAAATAATAGGAGTCAAATTTCTCAGTACTTAGATATGTTATTTTCTACGCTTTAATAATTCACAGCCGACCTTATCTCTCTGACCTCTCTTTTATCGTTCCCATGCCACGATATGTCATTACAAAACAGAAGTCGTTGTGCACTGTTTGGGATTCGATATGAAATAATCAGCAAGATATGAAGCAGCATATTCAACGAATACGGGTATCGTCATCGTCAGAAATTAAAATAACACATAAACATTCTTAAAGAACACTCACAAAGATAACCCTGCACTAGTCAGACATGACTTATTTGTTTCATGTTATAAAGTTTTGATTTCTTCCTTCCTTTCAGCTCAGTCATCAATTGCTAGACGTACATAGATCTCCCCAATTGATCGCCACAAATCGGTGCCTAGGTCCCAGTCCCCTCATCTAGTGACTCCAGCGGTCTTGCCCAGATCGTCGATCCATCTTTTGGATCCACTCCAGAACCTCTCGGCCCCATCGGTCCGATAAGTTGTTTTTTAATAAAATAAAATCGTTATAAATTTATTTCCGAATTATTTAGAGTAGAATGAGTTTGTTTGTGTTTATTAATTTTGTATTCTTATCACCATAGTGTATTTTAACACGCTTACCATAAGCTTTGGGTGCACGTCTGTTTGATTTCTTATCACATCAGAATCACGGTCTGAGTACATCTGAAACAATCAACATTTATTCTAATAATATTATCTATCATAATGGGTTTTTATTCTTCGTATGGTCGCTCTAACCTCTGCCCAACAGGCCGTCCACTATATTCAACGCTTTCTGTGTATTGTTTTTGTCTGTTCGTTTGTTTCTTACCATAATAGAAATGTGTGTGTATATTTTTGGTCCAGTTTATTTAAGTTTTTTCAGCAAATGCATTATTGTCAATACGAAACTCGATTTGCGGTGAGGCTTGCGTACGCAAACTATTCATAAGAGTTTATGTATGTTTGTTTGTACATGATGTATTGTTTTCCCGCACAAAGCCTTTTGTACTGACACCCTCGACTTGCTCAATGCAAGGAATGATGTGTGCAGTATTGTAATAAATAATATCAAAAGTTTCAACGTTTACGTTGTACATTCTAGTCAGTAATTATGGGTTTCCAATGTCTCTAGGTTTGAGCTGTGTTGATACATCAGTCAGTCAGTTAATCTCTTTACATACAGTTTACATATAAGATAATTTATGGTAGAGTATACCTAAGTTACATTAAAGATGAATCCTGACACTGAATATATTACTTTTAATGTCCTTAGGAAATTCATAAGCCAGCAAAGGTCCTTAATTAATTAAAGGAAGCCGCATCTACTGTTAGAGGGAGCTTAATTAAATCGAATGAAGTTCGCAGTAACAACGCAGGACCTAGTTGAGATTCACAAACTTGCTAAACATTGTGCCCTTTGGGAATTTCATACTTTATAGAACTAGTACTTACAACTAAACGAACGTTTGTTTTGTATATAGTTTTCAAAATGTATGAAAATAAAATATTTTTAAGGAAATAATATGGTTTCACATCTCGGAAACTTACTGAATTGAAATTTTAGATTGTACTGGATAAAGTTTTGAACCGATTTTCTTCGCCACTAGAAATCTACAGTCTTCGAAAGGAAACTACACTGTAGCTATGCACAAACTATAGCTATAAATAGTTTTTTTTACACGAAATAATTATTTGAATTGGCTAACAATGTCTATTCTGTTTCCTACACTAAGACTAGACCATCGTAAGATACCCGGTTAAATCAAAATCCTCAACTATACTAACTTCGCAGGGTGCATCACTAGTTTTAAATTACACTCTCTGGAAATGTTATTCTGAGTGAGGTAGCTTAAAAGACCGCACAGTCTGACGGAAGTACAGCGAAGCCTTAAGCCACAATTTAGCGTGCAGCCTATGATAACATTATCTCTACGGCTTCCAAGGCATTGTCACATTGACCGGAGGATCTGGCAAGAAAAATTAAAACGAAGGCGGCGCACTCAGGCCACCCTCTGCCTCACAACGAGGAATTAGGACCATAATGGGTAAGTACTGGCTATAAAACATTAATTTTTATTGCTTGAATGTAATTATAATTGTTAAGCCATTGAGGTACCATTGCGACACGATTGTGCTTAAATATTTGTTTCTTACCTCCGAGGTGGTTGTCAATAAAGCCGAAGATGACCATGCTATACACACTCCAGCCGCAAAGGCGCCCAGATTGACTGAAGCAAGACAAATTTTCCATTAGTAATGTGTTACATCGGCGTTATACCGTATGAGTCGAAGTAGCCATTGTGCAATGCCTTTGAATTGGAAGAGAATGCGAAATGGTAAATCAGGCTCGTGCTTTATAATAGATTACTACATGGACTTTATCTGATGGGTAGTAAAAGCTCAGCTCTACCAGACTTGCCGCTGGGAGCTTTCAGGACTCATAAACTCTATAGGTCTCTGCACCTATAATTTTATTGAATTGCCTGGTCATCAGAGGTTGAATAATTTCATCATTATACCTATGCCAGCGGCGATGTACTGAGTGGTTATCCCGGACGTGTCCCTCTTGATGTCGGGGACTGTCTCCAGCCTCTTCAGGACCTTGGAGTTGCCATTCGCGTTCTCTGCCACGTCCGAGTTAGTATTGTTATTGTTCGAGCTGCCATTTCTGTTCTCTGTGAATGCTGCGGACGCGCCTACTTCCTGGTCGCCATCTGGAACTGTTCTCTCTTCTGCTTTAATAGAAGAATATATAAAACTTTAAATTGTGCAACAAAGTGGGTGAAAGTGTGGAAAATTCAACTCCTTTTTTTTCTCTTCGTCCTGGATCGGTGAAAGGTGGTGGTGTATCAGTGTCCCCATGTGTCACTGTGGTGGTTGCACGTGTATGGTTGTAAGGACGTAAAATATATGGGGGTTGAAATTTTTTTTTTTGCGTTGAAAATGTATTTCGTCGATGTTACTTACTTATTATTATTGTATTGATACGACGATAATACATAACCCAACGATGCGGGTATTTTCAGCTAGTTGACATATGGAATTCTTTGAAGGTAATTTTGTTACATTTCGCGGTCATGCCAAGCTATGCAACCTCATAATAATTTAGTATTTCAATTAGTGTCCGTGCAGATAGTACGGACGGCCTTGTGTCGCCTTTCCCCAGTTTGAAGGTGATACTCGGCGCCTATCTCGTCTCGTAGTCTGTAAACATTGCCCCACGATTGGTGGCCGCTATGAAAACATTGCCTGCCATTTGTTATTCGTTTACGATAAAGTCGAGTAATCACTTTAATTTTCTCTCGTCTTGATGTAAACATGATGCGACTTGCGACGACTGATTTATTACTATAATTAAGTTATAAATGCGAAAGTGAAAATGTTTTTTTTACGGAATAAGGTGGCAAACGAGCAAGCGGATCACCTGATGTTAAGTGAACCCATATACATCCACAACAAGCAAATATGTTGCAGATGCGTTGCCTACCTTTATTGGACAGAGGAGAAGGCATAGACAGGAAAAAGGATATTTCCTTGACTCCGTCAATCCCCTCCCTGTCTGATCCTTTTCCCAAAGGAAAGGCTGGGAAGAGGAAGAGGACTGAAATAGGCCTCCGGCACCTCACTCATCAGACGAAACGCAGAGTACTTCTACTTCAGGTCTGTCTTTTGTGAGGTCGTGGTATTTCACCGGTCGAGCACGCACATTCGTGCAACAGATGTTGTTGTTGCGGACTCTACCACTGTTACTACTGGATGAAATTTGATTAGAGATATTCAGATAGGACACATTTTTTGGTATATCTACGTATGTAAAAGGGTGTATGTTCTCTATAGATTCCGAAATGGGTAACCGGGCGAAGCCGTCGCGGATCAATAGTATATTATAAAAAACAGTCCTAAATAAACATTGAACAGTGGTAGAGCCCACAACAACAACATCTGTTGCACGAATGGGTCAGCTTGACCAGTGAAATACCACGACCTCACAGAAAACAGGTATGATGTTGAAGTATTTTGCGTTTCGCCTGACGTACACTATATTTGTTGCGTTGCGTACGCACACAGCGACGTTTTGAGTTGAACTATCTGTACGCCTTCCTTACGAGCTGTCAACTATCAACTAATTTGTTAGACTTATTGTTCCTTATCTAGATCGGCGGTGTGCTTTGTTTTTGTGATGATTTCAAATACGTTATTAAGTGTACATAAAAAAATCTCCGTCATCATTTATGTATTTAAAAACATGTCCTAGTTCCTAACTACCCAATAATACCAATCAACCCGAACCAGACGGAGAGAACATATCAAATTCAAACCACAAATAATAAATTAAACGTATTCCGAATTAGGTCGTTTTACTTTTTTTATGAGTTTCTAAAATTTATTTGTAAATTATTTTTTAATCATTCAATTCATAATTTAAAATTAAAATCATAAACGCTGGCAGGAAGTTATTAAATTTTTGATTAATCCAATTTAGTTAAAAAATGTGACGACCTACTATTGATTTATAAATTACGGAATACAATTTTTCATAAGGTTTGTAAGAGGGATTCTTACCACGATTAGCCTTTTTGAGCTCCCGATGCTTCGGCACAGTTGCATGCGCCATGGTCTCGGGCTGACTGGAGTTATGGCGGTAGTGTGAAAAAAATGTTATAGGTAGCCGTATCGACCTACCTTCTTTCTACTTCTGAGACTACTACTGCTGTTCGATTTTTCAGTTTTCTTTGTGGCTGAAAACCTCTGTTTCCCTTGCATGGACCAAGAGTCATCCATGGTTTCGTAGTGTAGTGGTAATGATTAAAATGTGAGTCTTTTTTATGTCCACCTCAACGTGTCCTTCGGCGAATCTAATGCGTTTTGATTGACAAAACCAAAGTTGGTCCTAAATATCTGGCCCAACAGTTGGACTTTACAAATTATATGTGTAGGGTTTGAACTCTTCCGGCGGGTTTTTCTAGTAGGTGTAGACCTCATAGAGCTTGGTCACATCACTACGCTACATCTAGGTATGTTACTTAGTCGTTTAATGTTTAAATCGTCACATCACAAGCTATATTATTCGTAACAACAGTATGTAGTTTATAAAAATATATTTCATGTTAATTAATTAAAAATCTATGTTTTTCTACGAGTATTGATATACCTTACTTTACAAATACCGCGTTCCGTATAAATTCAACGTTTATCAGCGTATCGACGACCTAGGAATCGAATGATTGACCAAAGTCGCCAATTGGTGACTTAAGGCTTCGATTTAGGGTTTCGGATTTCATTATGGAGTTATGTAATCTTTGGTTTCTGCTTAAAAATAAATCTAACGGTTTTTTCTTTAAATCTCAAAATTGGGTTATTTTAGATCGGTCCGAACATTTTTCTTTTTGCATCTATGTTGTATATCTAATTCAGTTCTTTTACAATGAATGATAAAATATAATATATAAGCATTGAGTAAACTCATGTTTCCACATACCTGTGTCCATGTCTGCTGGTGTTCTACTGAAGCACGCAGTCAGGTGAGTTAATTATTAAACTCCAGGAGTTATGAATGAAACACATAAATGGATGTGACGCGAACGCGGCCGCTGAATCTGTGACTGTGTGACAGTCGACGCGCGTCATCTCGATAAGTCCCGGGACATAGAAAAATATAGTTGCAGGGAAGGTCAATCGCGGGTCGGAAGGAAGATATTGTTATTATGTAATGATTTCGAAAATGAATGACATTGTGTAACTGCTCATCTGTTGAGTTCACTTATATTCCATTTATCTATTGCTATCTTCAGGTTAGATGACGGATTAAAACGATAAACTAAGGCGACGTAAGTTTAACATAATTGAAGCTTATTTAAGCAAATAGCAATATCAATATTGGTATTTAAACGAAGGCACCTTCAACTAAATATTCAAATTAGTGCAGAACTAGTTCTGGTCGGAAATAATTAACGTTAATCCTGCGTCTGTGAAGTTCTTGCTCTGATCAATACATTGTTAGCTTAACGGCTTCAAATTGTTACGAATTTCATGTGTACATATTGTGATTTACATAAGCCACATTGTGGCGGGCTTGGGACAAATGATCCGAAATCTGTATTTTTAAGAAAAACGTCTAGAAATTTCCTGTCACATTTCCAAATAATTAAGCTGAGGTGCACAGTGGCGACAGTTGCGGCATCTCTCTTTGTCAATTTCAAAACAAATATGACGATCAAAAAGATAAGGTCTGAAATTGTAGTCTAGTAGGTAACAATGAAAAAATAAACCCTATACTAGTTTTAGTCCACAGTTAATAAAATTAATTTAGATTAAAAGCGACCGTGAGTTTGTGGCCACTGTCGCGATAACCTTCCAATCACGCCAGCACCCTCTCCCGATCTTACCGCCGTACGGACAGCGATAGCGCCGCACCACATCTATACTTCTACCATCTGCAGTCTGCGCGATAAGTTTGTTTGTCTACTCCGCTCGGAAACATTAATAACGAATGCAATTAATATAATAATTGGCTCGAAGATATGCATTGGTTTGTATTATCGACATTCTATGTAGGAAGTAATGTTACAACTTAGTTTAAGAGTAGATATTGTCGGAATCAAACTAATTTTACGGATTTTATCGCGTTTATTTTACGATTTTGATTCCCGACGTTTGGAGTACTGCACAGCGCGCGTGGTCACGGGGGGACTGAGGTGTCAGACGTCCTGATGTCAAAAGTTGCTGGCGAAGTACCCACTTATTTTGAATTAGTTACTACTCTGCTCACTGTATCTTATTCTGCAGCAGAGCAGACGTAGAGTACTTGAAACGTCGGGAAATAAAAAACGTAAATAAACGCGATAAAATCCGTAAAATTAGTTCTATCATAATGTGTAGGATTCGCGTAAATATAAGAAACCATTAGTAAATTTTGTCTCCTGATCTCCTACCTAGCTTAGGAGAGGTATTCTATCTGGTCAAAATACTTTATTTTACTTATTTATTATAGCTGTATATGGATAACCAACAAAGAAAAACCCAATCCTCATTTAAATTTACCGCGTTTTTATATAAATGGCCCTCCTTTTAATGTATATATGTATCTCACACACATTAAATAACTGTGTGGAAATGGCGAAATAAAAACCAAGTGTTGCTCCGAAAAGAGAAACAACATTAATAATTCAATTTACTCTTCTAAGCTTTAATAACATAACATGATATATTAACAACATTTTATATTGTTGAGATAATTTACATCTGACACAACTTATGTCATTAACTAAAGTGGTCAGTAAAAAAGAAACAATAAAACTACATGAAGTTTACTTAATTTACATGTATATAAAAATTGTCACGGTCATATTAAGTTGTCAACGAGTGGTAAGATCATTGCGGCTTATAAATTAATTACGAACGAGTAAGTTGTTTATTAATTTATGATTGATTCTGCACGGGGAAATTTCTTGCGATATTCAACCGGCGTTCAATAGGTTATCGCGGACTCCTGACTTTTATTTTAAAATATCATTAAATGTTTTTAATGCCTAAGTAAATATAACAAATAATAATTTTGGTGTACCATCAACTTCATCCAGGGTGTCTACGCATAAACAACTGGATGGCTGTATACAACTAGCCGTGAGGAAGAAAGTTGTTTATCGTTCGCGCGCAGGGCAACAAGAAATATAATACGATAGTAATACGGTTGTTCTAATAAAAATTTAATATCTCTTTCCGTACTCTCTCTTCGAGCGCTGTCAGGACGTGCTGATAGTCGAGTCGGCGGTGCTGCTGGTACAGCTAGGTACGTACCTATTTTGGTTTGAACATCGCAAAATAACTTATATCTTGGTACTAATAGCATTTCTACGTACCAAGTTAACGTAATATGAAATTTTAAACAGTATATGTGCTTAAACACTTTTATCAAATATATTTCGTCTACTCATTTAAATGGAAATAATTTCCAATGAAATTGAAAGAATTGAACAATTATTACATCACAATAATTACTAATAAAAATTGATTCAATGTCCACGCTACCTACAGGACAGTAAATAATATAAAATCTTAATAAATTAAGCTCAACTGGACAGAAACTACAGATAAAACGCATCACTCACGTATCATAAACGCAGAAGCTCATCAAAGGCGACAGTGCGTTCGAGATAAGCGCTTTTCGTTCTGACCGAGCGATAAAAGCTCCAAAGTGCGACCGACAGCCCCCGGGACACCGGGACGCTTTGCGGGGCCGCGATAACGCACACTTATGGATTGGGCTTTTTACCGCCAACCGTTAACGATGTTACGTATAATGCGTGAGTTAGAAACTGTTCTTCTAGTTAATTTTGGATTGCCTGTCTGTCTGTCTGTCAGTAGGGTATCAAAATGTAAGAGATGGTTATAATAAATAAACAAAAAACAAAATAAATAAACTAAACATGTCCATGTATTTTTATTACGCGTCCTTTGTCCAAAATTTAATGGTGGGAAAACATCTGCATGCTTCATTGTCCGTGGTACAGCCAAGAGTACTGCTCCTCACGATGGCTATTGAAAACGTTATATGTAGAGTTGTGTATTAATACTACGAACAATAGCAATGTCTCAAAGGCGTCTGGTGTATTTGGGTTAGGTCACACCGGCGACCTCGAGTCGCCACAGTCTGGGCTGGCTCGTATCTCACTTGTTTCCGTTGCTTTATTGACGCTGATAAGGGCTGCGAATTGCCCAATGTAACACTCTAAAAATAGATTAGTTAGCAGTGATTATTCTAATCGGCAAATAAAACGTGACGTGACGTAAAACATTACTCACACCCGATATATGGAAAGATGGTTAGAATTCACACAGACTTTCTTTTCAGACTGCAGTATATGGTGGCAAACGTGCAATAGGTCAAATCCTATCCATTCCCTCAGGGTAGGCGGGGTAGGTAGACAGGGGAAAAGGTTTAGGATTAGGTCTATTTCATGGAAATGTATACAATACGACGGTTACTTAACAAATATTTGGTGGGTAAAGTCCTGATTGAATATATCAATGTGGTTGAAATACAAGTTCGATGACTAAAGATGTTTTGCGTAATACAAAACTAATATTTGAGTTTATGCTAATTTATCATATCTGGCTCTATTGCTTTTATCGTTACAAAAAAGAATTCAGACACAGTTCTCGATAAGTTTATTGTAACCTCAACCGTACGTGACACACGAGGGGCGGTACTTTCGGATCAAAATAATTAGTGATACCCGGGCGAAGCCGGGGCGGGTCACTAGTTATAAATATGACAGTTTGTAAGTATGTAGTATGTTTGTTACTCTTTCACGCAAAAGCTGCTGAATGGTTTTAAATGAAATTTTACAATAATATAGCTTACACATCAGAATAACATATAGGCTATAATTTATAAAGATATTGTGTGAATTGTCCAAAATACAATGATAAATACTTGACACTAAAGAGGTAAAACTTCCGCCATATGTGAGTTATTCTGGTGTGCCATCGGCGTCGGTTTTGCACGATGCAAATGGTAGATTAACGAATCAGTCTATGATCGGTTCCCTTCATTCCGGCGTCAAGTTATCAGTTAATTAGTTTATATCGCTTCATTGAATCATTAAATTATGTTTATGGTTTGTTTTAGTTTAGAATAATTACCGACTTGTTTTCTATATTATATCACTGACATATGACTTGGGTCTACGACGCATATACTATGTTATTTACATTTAAACCTGTATCAAAAAATGCAGCCTTTTCACAAGCAGACATTTCTAATAAAACAAGAAATTAAACTAGTCAACATTATTGAAAGATAAATGTATGTAAATATTTATGGATTAATCGAAATATAAACATTCGTGTAAACTCAAAACATATTTTAATAAAATTACGGTATCATTTGAAATGTGATAAAAATTAAAGATAACCTAAAAGTCGAGATGGGTTTCGGTTTCTTCGTGACATACCTTTTTTATCTGAGAAGTTGGCAAACCAGCGAGCGGATCACGTGATGTAAAGTGAGCGCTACCCATAGATATCCGCAACAAGCAAATGTGTTGCCTACCTTTAATGGACGGAGGAAGGTATAGACAGGAAAAGGAAATTTACTTTTCCCCTTTAATTCCCTCCCCGTCCAATCCTCTTCCCTTTCCCATCCTATCCCACTTATGAGGAACGAGTGGGAAGGGGAAGAGGACTGAAATTAGGCCACCGGCACTTCAATCAGACGAAACGCAGAAAAATGTACTTCACGCCTGTTTTCTGTGAGGTCGTGGTATTTCAGTGGTCGAGCCGGCCAATTCGGCATCAGATGTTGTTGTTGCGGGCTCTACCACTGTTACCTCCTTTCTGGCAAAGCTAAATATCACTGCTTGTGAACGTGTCACCGTCAGATTGTAAAACAACGTCAGTTTACATTATAAAGTGACAGCAAAATTGTGTAGTGAACGAATGATTGACAATTTGACGTATCAACTCAGATGCAAAAATATGTTTTTCTTTGGAAAACGTCATTTAAGATATTACTTTTCCTACCTAAGCTTTATAATTACTAATAATTTGATTCAAAGATACTATATTATGTTTATGCATGCGCACTGCAAGGCGATTTGCCAACGGACCAACCAGAAGACACCTGCGTCGTTTTGCATCACGGCCTATTGCCACGGACACGCTGCGCGCTAAGTTTTACATCGAGCTGGTCGCGCTGATTTTCGAGCGTGACACGCGTCGATAGACGACTTTTCGACTTCGCCGTTGGAAATATACGCAATTAGCGATCAATTAGAAACCTAACCTAACCTAAACTAGTTTTACCCGTTTGACGGAGTTTAGCTCTGTAAACGCGTTTTAAATTTGACAGCTACATTACAGCTTAAACCGAGTTTAGGTCGAACTAATCGCGTTTATTTTTACAGTGAGATTTCCCCAAGTTCAAAGAGCGTTAACAAAATCGTAATAAGTTAATAATCGAAGAGCAATTAGAATACATAAGATGGCGTCGGATCAAGGTCGCTGCTGCGCCACTAGACTAAACATTAGTCGCGGCGTATAACAGACGGTTAATTGGTGCAGCTATCTTGTTATTCATCTCCGACGTATATACGATATCTCAGTCGCAAACACGCTCGTCTGGGTAAAGTTTTGCACTTTACTGATTGCATTCAAATGTTCAGTAGTTTTTAAACTACTTATTTTCGAATAAAATAGCTCAAGGAAAACTTTGGATGTTTACTAAATCTAAGTCTCTATTTAAGCTTAAGGCAAAAAACAACCGTCCGTGATGGTCGGGGTTTATAAACTGTACCGCGTGCGATTTTAGTTCTTTGAGCGGAGTTTTCTCTGACATCTGTTGCAGTCCAACAGATTGTCACACGTGATCAATTCACGCACCAATAATGACGTTATTACAATGTGCTGCTTAACTAATCAGCGACGAGTGTTGACAACAGAGCCAATCATTACTTCGCGATAGTAATAGAGAACAAACTATCTGTTTAAAGAAAACAAACATCTTGAGCCGTTTATTGAAGATAATTTTGTTTACTCTTCTATGATTTATTCGTTCAACTAATTTCTTGCAAATCTTGAGAGGAAACGTTTCTCACCTAACACTAATGTAAACAATTTGTTCATTTGCTGTCTAATATCATAAAATCATAAATTTCACAGAGGTAGAGCCCGCAACAACAACATCTGTCGCACGAATGGGCCGGCTCGACCAGTAATACCATGACCTCATAGAAGACAGGGGTGAAGGATTCTGCGTTTCGCCTGACGAGTAAGGTTCCGGAGGCCTAATTCTAGTCCTATTCGCCTCCCATCCTTTTTGATAATAGGGAAAGGATGGGAAGGGGAAGAGGACTTGAAGGTGGAGGGGGTGAATAGGAAAGGGATATAACCATTTTCTATTTATCCATTCTTCCGTCCATTAAATGTAGGCAACGCGTCTGCAGCTCTTGTTCCGGATGCTTATGGTAGCGATAACTTGATATCGGGTGAACCGCGAGCTCGTTTGCCACTTTCTACTATAAAGAAAATGAAATATTTCATGAGACAGCCAGACTCAAAATAGAGGTATGAACATATCTAACATTTAACTATAGTGGGTTGAGTTGGGATGGTTACAATATTGTTAATATATTTATTTATGTATTCATATTTATACAATATAAGTTGTACCCGTGTCTTTATATTGTACGAAATAAAGAAACATTTTCTGTTACACTTTTATAAGTCGGTAAGTCGCTTTGCCGCTAGTATTTTGCCATTAGAATATTTAGTAGTCGCCGGTAAGTGGTTCTTGGTTACTCTTGTTCGACGCAAGTTCACCAGGGACTGACAATGTAAGCTCAACATGCGGACCTGCATCGTTCATTTTACATTTGTATAAATTTAATATGTTTTTTCATTGCATTTCATGAATAACATACTAGAGAAAAATAAAGTGTACTACTAGGAGATTAGTGATGCGAATAAACGTCGATGATTAATGTCAGGCTCTGACTGAGTGCAGCTAATGGGCTGCCCTTCAATCAGGCGCGTACTAATTGGCTGCCACAGATACTAAGTCATTTGTTGTTTGGTGTATGGGTTTTCATACACCGTCGTGTCTTCAACTAACAGTGGTAGAGCCCGCAATAACAACATCTTTTGCACGAATGGGCCGGCTCGACCGGTGAAATACCACGACGTCCCAGAAGACAGGCGTGAAGTAGAAGTATTCTGCGTTTCGTCTGATGAGTGACGTGCCGGAGGCCTAATTGTAGTCCTCTTCCCCCTCCTAACCTTTTCTAATAAGGAAAGGATGGGAAGAGGAAGAGGCTTTGGCGGATGAGGAGGGGATTGACAGGGAATGGAATTATCCTTTTTTCTGTTTGTCCCCTCATTCGTCCATGAAGGCAGGCAACACATCTGCAACTCATTAGCTTGTTGCGGATGCCTATGGGTAGCGGTACTTATTTCCAGGGGCCGCTTGCTCGTTTGTCACTTTGTAATATAAAAAAAAACTACCTAGGACGCGGGGCCTTGGTCTAACAAGGTTTGTTGTCCGAAAAAGGATGTCCTCCTATGCATATGCAATTAGTAGAAAATCGATATCGATCATTCGAATAATGGTGGTGAGGAACTACTATATCGATTGCACAACACCACAATTTTCAATTAAATCGATTGTTTTTTTCCAACTATCGCCCAACCCCAAAGTGCACCCTTAACCGACTTTTTCTTCGATTCTTTATTAATTTTGGTGAATTTATTAACGAGATTTAACCACCATTTCACAATCTTAAATTCTTTCTCGTGATATCGATATCGCCAGTCTACGGAATATTATATCCTAAGTGCTATAATATTATTTGGATACGGATTTTTAATTAAGAAGTACAAATAAATAATTAAATTGTCGAGGCACTCAATGTTCTGACGGTCCAATCGATTTTAAAGCCGCCCTTAGCCTTCGAGCATTGACTAACGAGGAAGACCCTTCTTATTCAATTGAATCCGAAATCATTTCGACTAGAGAGATATCTTTGGCGTAAACAAATCCCGTAATTGTTTTGTTAATCACTTCGATTAAATAAATCAAGCGATTGAGTGTTACCGAGTAATGATTGTTGGATGTTTCCAAGGGTTGTTTTTGTTGGCAGTCAAGCGTAATGCTGGGAGTTGGGAAACCATCACACCGTATCGTATTGTACCGCGTAATGCATGTGCTTTTTTATTCTAGAAGATAACCATTGCCTATCAAATCAACATATGAAACAATAAGATCAAGATTTTTGTTGTTACAAATCTAGATTTCAGATTATGCGCTTGTGCTCGCGTCTTGTGCTGATTCGTCGTATTGTAAAACGATGTCTTATTTGGGGTCTTAAAGTGATGACACTAATTTCCTAGTTCAAAGGCGAATAGCTATTTCTTATACTATCTAACCAATATTATCTTTATCTTGTCTTCATTTACAATGTCATTTGAAGAATATGAAACAATAAAAAACTAGTCTCAGCTAATGGGATTTGTTCAAAAGGGTTCGGAATGGGCGAGCGGCTGATCCATTCGTAAAAGTGTAATCTCTTTACCAAATCTTCTAAGGCCCACTCCACATCGACTGTGTTCAGTGTTGCGTTGTTGAGTTTTGTTACGTTTAGTTTTTATAGCACTAAACATAATTTGTTGTTCAGTTTACACATCGTAAAGGCTTGTATCAGTATTTTTTACTCGTACGTTTACAATGAAATTGAAACAATCTATAATATTTATTTATTGCTTGCTGTAAAGTTAAAGGTCACAGTGGACGACGACGAGGTGATGGGACATTTACACCAACAGATTACAATTAGAAACTGATCCGTGCAATGCATGCAAACTTGCCGGCCGCCACGCACGCTCGTTTGTGCATGCGCGCAACGGTAACCGAGCGGCTAAAAATATCAAATTTGATACTGATTTGATTGCTTGCATGTACATCCGCCGATAACTGCTTATGCATGCAAGGTCATCATCATGCAGTCCTTCGGTCACAGTCGGCGGCTGGCTGCTAACTTCTATAACTAACAAGACAATTAAATGACCATAGAAATATTTCGAAAATAAACACTATGGTTATTCCCTCTCTCGGAGAGGAGGCCTGTGTCCCTGCAGCGGGAAACATTCTAGAAAAGGCTGATTTATTATTATTTATTTTATTGGCATAATAATATAGAGAACAAACAACAATAGAACAAAATTCCAGCGTAAATTAATAACATCAAAGTTTGAAATCGACATGAAAATAAACTTTTCCCAAATCCGCCAAGTGATTTTACTTAGCACAATATATTTTTTTCGTAGACGAGTCGCGGCAGTACGGCTCGCCGGAGGCACGGCGAAAAGAAATTACGGGCAAAAGTTTTTCCATAAAGCAAACACAGATAAAGTGAGAAAAACATCCGGGACCCGACTTGTTACGTTCCGTCAAAGACGCTCAGTGCAAAAAAATCGTTTTCACTTGAAAACTATGTGGAGAGATAAATTAGAAAAAAAAACTGTTGTTATATACAGGAAATGTAGGCGATTTAGTGAATTGTAGCAGGTAAAGTAGATTAGTAAAGGCGAAATAAGAAAATTGGGACGAAGGTTTGGCTCGCAGGCCCAAACACGAATGTCGATGTTGGGATAGAAAAAGATATATCATTTTTTCTGTTCTACTCATCTGTCCATTAAAAGTAGCCAACTCATCTGTGTGGCGCTCACTTGATATCGGGTGCACCGTTTGCTCGTTACCTACCTTCTAGTATAGAAGAGGGGTAAGCACACAGCCGCCCACTACCCTCCCCCGTTGAGATGTCAAAGTACATCACTATCTACAGTGGTGGATATGATTAAATGGCCTTAAATGGCTTGGGCTTGAGTAATTCCTAAAAATACCTCAAACTAGGTTGATAAGGTGAGTTTTTTAAATAATGATTTAATTACTTAAGTCGTAAATGGTTTTATAAATAAATTAAATGCGATAAAACAATAAAACAAGATACAAGTGGTCCCTTTCCACGCATAAGATCATCGGCTTCACGTAGAGGACAATAAGAAACGCGTCAGCCCCAGAACAAAACCGATTTGTTCTCAAAAGGGTTCGCGATCGCCCCGACGGACGATCTATTCGTAAGACTTTAATATCCAAACCTTTATTAAGGACACGGCCACACTGCAGGATTTCATGTTGAGTATTTATTACTTGTTTTATTTTGTTTCCCGCAACTACCTCAGCCCGCGCGCTAGTGATGTATGTTAGTGCTAGTGATGTATGCTAGTGCTAGTGATGTATGCTAGTGCTAGTATTGTATGCTAGTGCTATTGATGTATGCTAGTGCTTGTGATGAATGCTAGTAGTAGTGATGTATTCTAGTACTATTGATGTATGCTAGTAGTGGTGATGTATTCTAGTGCTAGTGATGTATTTTAGTGCTAGTGATGTATGCTTGTACTAGTGATGTATTCTAGGACTAGTGATGTATGCTAGTGCTAGTGAATACTTCAATTACATGTACAATAGTGGCACAGACAGGAGGAGCTCCATCCTGGCACAGCATTTGAACACTTTTCAGTAATTTATTTACTTAAGGAGACAGTTAATGCGTAATGACACCAACAGATGGCATTCCTACTATAATATACTTAACTAAGACGTTGCAGGGCTGCTCCATCAAAGAGAGATTAATTTATGAGTGTAGCTTCTTCAAGTTCACTTGACTATTATAAATTAACTCAAGTATTCGCTTTGTGATCGATACTAGGCGAAATATTCGCACGAGCGAGCTTACTACTTGAAAGCTTCACTTAGCGTAACTTAATATACGTTAATCAAGTAAATGTTTCTGTAGAGTATAAACTTTACGTAATACACGGTAACTTTTTTCAGATAAATCGTCTCCCAACTGTGAGACATGAAATTTTAACATAAGAAAAGCGCGTTTTTGTTCATATCGCCGAATAAACCTTCTCACTTATCCCTCGCTTCGTAAAAACACCTCGGCGATTTATGTCTGTGATATTTAAATATTGTATTAAATATATGTACACTGAATATATAAATGTGTAATTTTAAAACGAAATGATATGGAGATTATGAAATATCATTATTTATTCATTCGGGTCTTGTTTTATAAGTTTTTGCTTATGTTTTTTTTATAAAAAGTAACGAGTCCAATATAATAGTCTAATAGGCTAATGAATATAGGTACGGACTGCGAAACATGCACAACATGGTCGTGGGTTCGAACCCTTCGTTCGATTATTTTTGTGAACTATTTTCAACCAAGCTTAAGCTTGTTTGGGAATGGTTTAATTAAATATCAGTAAGCTATTTCGATAATCTTCTAATCTTTTATACACATAATCTGGATATATACATAACCACATACAGGCCGATCGTAAAAAAAATATAGTTACGCCTAATACAGTATACGGTGGTACTGTGCCGACCCAATATAAAAAAGTTGATGAGGAAGAACGAGGAGTCCTTTCCATTGCATTCAATCCAATGGTAAGTTGTCTAAATCTCTTGAAATAAAGCCTTCGAGCGCTATGTAACATGTTCTACGTGTTTTTAATTCAAATCTTTATATTATTCCGAATAATTTAAAATGGAATTACTGTCAACCAATTTAAGATCTCTCGATTAAATAATGACTTCACAATGGGCGAGTTATACTGACAAAGAATTGAGAATCGTTGTCGGTTGAAAAATTATATATTATCTTGTCATCGTCCATTCATTACGATCATAGCTTCATAAATTTACTACATTTTTAATAGTGCCAATATTACCGTGAGGTTCCACTGGCCTAAAATAGTGTATCGAAACAAGCTTACTTTCTGAATAAACTGAGATGATGTCATGTTTTGTATGAATGTTTTCGGCAGTGTAAACACGGTTAAGCAGATTAATAACACAATCAGTGGTAGAGTCCGCAACAACATCTGTTGCACTGCAGAGTCGGCTGATCAGTGAGGTGTCGGAGCCCCGGTGTCAGTCTTACCCTTCCTATCATTTCCTGCGTAGGATAGAATGGAAAGGGGTATGATCGGACAAGGGAGAGCATGAATAGGAAAATATCTTTTTTCCTGCCTATCCTATCCCGTTCTCTATAGGTCAGACATCTTAAATTGTTTTTCCTACGACGTAAAGATTGCAACTAGTTATTTTAATGTAATTAATTAATATTCAGTGTCGTAGACGCATTTGTCTGGAGCGAGCAGGTGACGCCAGTGAGCAAGGAACGCAGGTGCACGGCCCGGTGTATCTGTGACGGTGTTAAATTGAGATCTCTCCGGTAATTCGGGAGCGTAGTGTGTAAATTTATAGTGTTACGCCTTTGTATTTAGCAAGCAACTTTGACTTAACTAAATTATTATAACGAAATAAGACGATGATAAAGAGGGACAAAATATTATGTATTTACAAAATAAATCATTATATTTATTTTAGGCCTTCTGGCCTAACTTGTGAAGACGCAAATATATCCATAAATTCTTCCTTCTGATTGTAATAGGTGGTAGATGTAAGTGGCTGCTACCCGGAGGCATCCGCAACAAGAAAATGGCAGATGTATTGCCTACCTTTAATGGACAGAGGATATTGGATAACCCGGAACAAGGGTATTCCTTTCTCCTATTGATCCGTCCAATCCTCTTACCCTTCCCAACCTATTATACTTCTACTCCACGCCTGTCTTCTGAGGTCGTGGTATTTCACCAGTCGAGCCGGCCTAATCGTGCAACAGATGTCGGGGGCTCTACGATTGTTAAAATCTACTCGGCACCCTCATTTAACGCTGGTCGTTGAAGTTTAGAATATTCACCGGAAATACGACAACAAATTGCGTCGTCATTCGAACCAGGAAACTTTGTGTCTACTTCAGACTTGAGTACATATTGAATTTGTTACAACTCTTTAATTATTCATCCCATTTTAATTCTTAAAATTATAATTATATCGTACTTTCGCACATTATTAACTTAAAAATGACTCGTAGCTGTGCGTAAGCATATGTACAGGTAACTTAAAAGCTTCTCTGATAACATACTTAGCAAAAGCTTCAAATGTGGTTTCCTTGTCAATGGCATCTTCAAGGTTCGTGTTACCTTAAGTTAAATTTAGTAAATGACGCATCATTCACCAAGCACTTAACGCGTCGACGGCCGACTCACTCAAACAACGATCTACTCGTGTTCTTACGATGAATCTGTAATATAGTGATAGTTAAATACAGATATTTTTGTTACATGTGTTCTTGGACTTATTTTTAATGTTTCAGTTTTTAATCGAACTGTCAATTTAATGCAACCTAATTTTGTTTCAGTAATTTTTATTTTTATTTTATAAAGTGGCAAACTACCGCTACCCATAGGCATTCGTAACAAGCTAATGACTTGCAGATGCGTTGCCTACCTTTATGGACAAAGGCGGGGACAAACAGAAAAAAAGATATTTACATTCCCTGTCCATCCCCTCGTAATCCTTCAAATCCTTTTCCCCTTCCCATCTTTTCCTTATTAGAAAAGGGTAGGACTACAATTAGGCCTCCGGCACGTCACTCATCAGACGAAACGCAGAATACTTATACTTCACACCTGTCTGTGGGGTCGTGGTATTTCACCGTGGCCCATTCGTGCAAAAGATGTTGTTATTGCGGACTCTACCACTGTTCCTCATATAAAAATTAAATGATATTGTATTGCTTCTAAGGTCCTCTAAATTATATAGACCTAAGCAATCTTTTAGACACGACTATGGGGAATATCTGGACTATTGAAAACTGAGAGTTACCATTTTCCAAAACCTTTATTTAATTTACTTATCTCACGACCCGTTTTATGAAAGTTTGTATTGAATTAGTGGGAGATAAAAACTTTTAGACTCAGGTACAATGTCTGATGGTAATTATATGAAGCAGGTTTGTTTCAGAAGTTTTCCAAGCGCTGGATCTTACGCTGCAATCATTAAACAGTATTCTTTATAACATATATTTAATATATAATATACTATTATATATTAAGTTACATATGGCTCACGAAGTCTTATAAACTTTCCTCGCATAAATTGTCTAATAGTTGTCAGCGCTTATCGCTTGTGGAGTCTGTAACATCTGAGATTTTATTATGAATAAAATAAAAACATATGCGCTCACGCCCATAACCCAGAGGGGTAGACAGGGATTATTTCTAGATGCGATTCTGGCACACCTCCCTCGCTGCTTCCGCATCGCTATATCTACTCATCGGTTAAAGATACTCTAAGTGATCCTTGGACGTCTGCTAACGCTGCCACTCACTTATGCAACATTTCGCTTCGTTATTCTCCATTCACATAACATCAGGAGTACTGTATAGTTTTTTTGGTGAATTAAGAGGTTGAACATAAGCTGTGTCATATTATGTCCGTTCCTCACTATGAGTTCACAAATGTTTGTTTATTTTAAAAAGATTAACAGGATATCATACATGGAAAGAAATGTCAAGATTTCCATTAAAAGAGACCTTACCTACTGGGTCCAAAGCTAAGGTCTTCGGTTGTTCATGTAATTTCCGGACGCTGTGTACATTATAGTATACATGAAATAGCTCGCTAAGCGTTCATTGCAAAGCTCTTACAAAAAAAACATCCATTGTTTGCAAATGAAAGGTAGTCCGCTATTTTTAAATTAAATTTTGCACAAGTCAGTTCGCCGGCGAATCTTTAAAAGATTAAACTCTACGTACAATAGATTCCAGTTGAATATTTTAACTTGTCTGTAAAACATTTGTATTGGAAAAGTAACATAGCGATGAAATTGTAAAAAGTATTCTATCGTTAAATAGACAAATAAATATGCACTTGTACCTCAGAGGGGCAAGCAAAGATATACATGGTCGTCGGTTATGGGTGCTACTGATACCGCCCTTTTTAGTAAGTCACTAATCTGATCGATATAAGTTCTCCTAGGACGTCCCCTGCCAACAATGACACTCACTTTCGCTACATAAATTTCTTTCGTTATTCTCTCTTCATTTATCCTTTCAACATGGCCGAACCACCGAAGCATACCTTTCTCAATTCTAGTCCTCCCTTTTCCCTTTGTAATCCTATCATTCAATGTCACTCCTAACATACTTCCAAAGTTTTATCACAATCTGATGGAACGGTTTAGAAACGCATAGAGGACAAACGAACAAACATCGTTTTTTTATTTATACACAAGAAGATTGACAAGCCTCCAATTAACAATTTAATTAGTACTGATAAATTGACAATATTATCTACTTGTTGTACAAGACAGACCAGTCCGCGGTGCCCGCAGCATCCACTTTGAACTGGCTAATAAATAATGTCTAATTATAGTTCAAAGGAAAAGTTAATTGAGTAAGTTTCGCAAAGAGAAATTGTTTGTAATACAGTTAAACGAGGCTACGGCTTTGAGGCGACATAAATGACTAAGAACAGGCGCTATAGAAAATACCTGCATTACTTATCTTTAATGGACAGAGGAGGGATAGGAAAAAGGTTGTACAATCCATTCCTTCCCGCCCAAAAGGGTGGGAGTGGCAGGACTGATATTGGGTTTCCGGAACCTCACTGATCAGGAAAAAGCAGAAACATACTTCTACTTCAAGTCTGTTTTCTGTGAGGTCGTGGTATTTCACCAGTCGAGCCGGCACATTCGTGCTACAGACGTTGTTGCGTGCTCTGCCACTGTTCAAAATGTTTATTACTTTCTAGTTAGAGCTGGTACATCTCAATGTCAGTGGGAGTTTAGGCAGTTTATTTGAAAAGTACGTTACCCATGTCTACAGCATGTGGGTTGAAGCCTAAACAAATAGTTACATTTGGAAGTCTAGACGTCTAGGCTATACCGTAGCCATTGGCGCCATGAACTTGGCAAAGCATAGCTGATACGTGTCCAATATTTTAGCAACAGCTCGATTACAGTCTCGCTAGACATTCCGCCAGATTCCATATCAGATACTAAAATATGTTTGTTCTGGAAACAGTTTCGCATTATTCATTTAGAGAGATTTGCAATTACAATTAGGAAGGAGCAAATCACAAAATACCAGTGACGCGCTTCGGGTCAGTCTTTGACAATAAAATTTTGATTACTAATTTTAAGGGAATAGAGGGAACTAAACAAATAAACCAATGTACTATACTAGCTGTTGGACGCGGTTTCGCTCGCATTCGGTTCTCATTTTCCACGCTGGGGGTTATTGTGAGATGATTCCGCGTATATTAACTTCGAATTACTGGTAACATGTCTCAAGACATTGTTATTGTCATTACCATGGCAACCGATATTGTTATTCAAGGTTTTATGTACCGATGGAGCGATTTTATTTTCGGAAAAAAAGATAAGTATGCAATTATATTTTATACTATAGGTATCGCCCGTCAAAGTATTCCAAAGAACGTAAAAGCAACATTCGCACGTGTCAAATGGTGTAAAAAACAAACTCACAAACTCATTTATAATATTAGTTAAGGAGATCGAGTGAATACCAGATCAGGGTCTTAAATTATCTATTACTCGTGGAAGTTTATTTATTTAATAAATTAATCATTTGTATTGGTTGGTAATGGCAACGTTATAAGGTTAGTAAAATATTTATTAAATTAAATATCAAGTTAATTCCTTGTGTCGGTTCGCGTCGCCTGCAAACTTATTAAATTACATTTTGCGGTAAAACGGTTTAGATTATGTACCAATAGACTTAAACTATGTTGTGTGAAACTGACAACTCGAATTAATAATTTGTGTTTATGGTTTCGTTAAAATTAAGACGCCCAAGAGACGACTTAAGACGAATTAAGAATGACATTCGTAGCTTTTTAAAATAATAAATGGCTATTGATTTTTGAAGCAGAAGATTTTATCTTATAAATCTAAACGTGCCTGTCGAAATCCGCTCAATAAAAATATATCTACCTACAGGAGTTAATTAATAATATAATTAATTTAATTTAACGCTTGAAGTAAGTTCGAAGCTTTTAAAAGGCGGAGGTTGCAGCGCAAGCTGGACGCCTTTTACGAATACTGGCAGGAAAATTCGCTAGATCGGGAGTTATGGAGGAAAGGTAGGGGAGGCCTTTGCCCTGCTATGGGAAGACCGTGGCTTATAATTTTTGAGACAAAACATTTTAGCATGAGCAATATTTTAATAAAATTATTTAAATAAAATAAAAACTAAGAAAACACTAAGTTCCATTAAATATATTATCATTGTTATTTTAATTTTTATAACTAGATGGCGTAATTCTCAATCTTAAAAATTCTCAAGATCGTAAGGATAATGGAACAAAATATATCTATTATTGCAATCAAGAGTCTTTTGTCGTACAACATTTCAAATTAATCCGACTATTTAAAATATTACAAAGTGACATTCATAAATTCCGTTACATACATACAAATGAAGAAACAAACATGGTAATAAGTAGTAGGCATTGTATGAGTAGGTGTAACAAATATTAGACGTATAAAATCCCGGATCTTAGATGAAATCCAAAGGAAATTGTGCGTCAACAATGAAGTATCCTTCAAAATAGCCGAAGTCGTTAGATACAAAGAGGATCGCAGTGGAAGTATCATCGTGACAGGCAAAACGTTCGCAGATACAATGGCGAGAAGCGTTTCCGAGACATTAGAGGCTCGTTAGCGACGCGCGCCTCCGCTATCGACTCTATCGCTTTTTATTTGTTCACGAATCAACAGATCAGTAGACGGAACCTCTTATTTTGATAGAAAATTAAGTGCTTTTTAAATTTCATAGGTTATTTTGCATGACTCTTTGAAGGGAATAGTTTAAATTGATTTCTGATGCAAATGAAATCAATCTGTTCAGCCGCGGAACAGAACAGAAGTCCGCCGCCAGACGAACGCCGCTCCCACAAACCGATACAAGGATCGGTCCCCTGCCACATGCAGTGGACATTAGGGGGAGATCTACGTCAAGCATCGATTACTAGGTACGTAGTGTGCATTTATTGAGAGATATTTTAACAATATAAGAAATTAAAAATGTATTGCAAAAGTGAGTGGCAGTGTTGGTAGGGGACGCCCTAGAACTTACATCGATCAGATTAATGACTTACTAAAAAAGGGCGATATAAGGAGCACCCGTAACCGACGAGCATGCATGCGTAGATGTATGAATGTGGAAGAAGCGAGAGAGGTGTGCCAGGATCGCGCCAAATGGAAATCCATGATCTCTGCCTACTCTGGGTTACGGGCGTGAGCGCATATTTATTTATTTATTTATAAGAAATTATAAAATGAAAACTTATTTAGCCGTGTTAAACGATAATTCGTAGGGAATAAATCTTATAAGTTCGCGTGGATTACATACTTTCTACTAATTTTGAATTCTATTGTTTCTGTACAAGGGTTTATGTTTGTTAATTATTTATTTTTGAACTATTGTCGCGCCTTCCCATCTGTTTTGAGTTTTCACTTCTGTGTACAGTCCTTATGTTTTTTAATTCGAGCAGGTATCATGTCACAAAGTCCTACTAAAGGTAATTATTAGTTATACACCACGTTTGATGCTTTACAGATAGATATAAATTGAAACGAGTCCAAGTTCGACGAGCCGCGGCTGATATCGCCTCAAGTTAAAGATATTCAGATCAGAAATTCGTAGCTTGCACTCGTGTTATATTGATTTCTTGCTTGTGTCTTGCAGCGTGCTTACAGCAGGATATATTGCAGACTTGCAATAAATATCAATGAGCGTATAAGATTTATTTTTACCGCAATGTTTTGGTTAGTGACAATCTTACCGAGCCTGTAATAACACGTGATTTGAGCTCGTATTTATATTACCAATTTACTTCAAACTATTCACCGATGATCAAATATTTACACAACCGTCACGAGATCGTGATGAGTAAATATGAACAACCACTAATAATGTTGATCTGATCGCTACCAAACACAGGAATGTGCCAATCTGGACAATCCCTGTAAATTTCATGGAAATCGGTCCAGCTGTTTCGGAGTCTATAGGGAACATACATACTTCGCTTTTTATAATAATAATAATAATAATAAATCATTTAATCCATTCAAGAAAAAAAAAATTGCACACTAATTTATAAAATTGATAAACAAAGATAAAGTAATTACATCTTAAAACAATTGAAAAAAAAACGAACAAAATGACAAAAGGCAAAAAAAAAACAAAATACAAATAAACAAAATTAAAAGAAAGAACAAACACGTGTTACAAAGTGTTGCAATGTTGAATGGATAAGGCCTTTGCTCAGCTATGTGCTTATTACCTGTGGAGGAAATAAGCGCTGGTATTCTGCAAAAGCCTGTGCGTCAGTGCGTCAGTTGCAGCAGTAATAAATAAATAAACAAACAATTGTCGTACATATACAAGTTGAGTGGAAAAATACTTAGATATATCTATAATTCTAAACTAAAAAGAATAATAAAAAGACAAATAAATAATAATATTTATTGTTATACAAAAAAAATATAAAGAGCGATTTTAGTTAAAAAGCTACCTCGAAGTAAAATAATATAATATATTAACAACAAAAATGTTCCGATGGATGTTCAACACAAGTGATGTGTCTAACTAACTAAGTGATGTTATCTAACTAACTAAGTGATGTTATCTAACTAGCGCATTTACATATCTTTTTGAACCTCCATCAAAAACAATCTCAGTTTGTTTTTGAAACTAAGTTTGGTGCGCGAGTTCTTAATGGGTGGCGGGATGTTGTTCCAACATTTGGTAGCCGCATATCGGAAGCCACCACGGAACGCAGCGGACTTATGCCGTTGTGTGCACAACTGTGGAAATCGTCGCCTTCGTTCTGGGCACCTGCTCTTTGTCCAAATTAGTTTATTGCAGAGGTATTTTGGGGCTTCTGATTTAATAACTTCAAAGAGGAGGCACGCCAGGTGAAGTTTCCTGCGGTAAACGATTCTTAAAATATTATGGTCATTCAAGAACGGCGTAACGTGGCTCCGTGGTGGTATCGAGAAACAAAACCGAGCACATGCATTTTGTACCCGTTGAATTAACTTTTCAGTCCTAGCATATAGACGAGGCCCATACACAGCATCTGAATAGTTTAATTTGGACAATACTAGGGCCTCTACTAGCTGGATACGAAGCCGTTCATTCAGGTATCGCCGAACTTTGCACAGCACTTTTAATCTGTAGAAACAGTTTCGTGTAACTTCCGAAATATGCTTTTCGTAGCGCAGGTTTGGGTCTAGCACTAATCCTAAATTCCTGGCTTCATACACACGCTCAACGACTTTGGACCCCAATCTAACCTGACAGTCTGATGGAATGTTATTCACCTGATACTGCGATCCAAAGACCATATATTTTGTCTTAGTAGGATTGAGAACGAGACAGCTGCTTT
Source organism: Papilio elwesi (assembly GCA_029849275.1). Classification (NCBI taxonomy): domain Eukaryota; kingdom Metazoa; phylum Arthropoda; class Insecta; order Lepidoptera; family Papilionidae; genus Papilio; species Papilio elwesi. The sequence goes on along the minus strand of CM056710.1, from coordinate 6,884,989 downwards.
CGGACCAGTGGAGTATTCTGTCAAGGTCATCGTTAAGGGATCGTAAGGCGGAGGCCCATTCGCTATTCCTAAATGAAATATATATTTGTAAATCGTCGGCGTATAGGTGATATTTACAATTGTGTATACACTTAACGATATCCGCTGTATATAAGATAAAAAGAAGAGGAGAAAGGATAGTTCCCTGAGGAGTGCCTCTTTCAAGGGATCTGTATCCCGAGCGTCGCGTCTGACCGTTGTCCCGAGTTACTTCAACACATTGACCGCGGTTTGCGAGGAAGCTTTGAAACCACTGCACTGTATCTGATTTGAAACCGTAATATGACATCTTAGAAAGAAGCAGGGATATGTCTATACAATCAAAAGCCCTCGAAAAATCCAGAAGCACCAGCAATGTGCACATGCCTTCATCCTGAGCAGTGATAATGTTGTCGGTTACATCTAAAAGTGCCGTGGTGGTACTATGACCTTTCCTGAATCCAGATTGAAATTCGGGAAGCATGTTGTTAGTTTCCAGATAGTCAGTTAGCTGAAGCCAAACAACCTTTTCGACGATTTTAGATAGACATGAGAGTACACTGATTGGGCGAAGATCATTCAGCTCCTGAGGGTTAGGGTGTTTTGGCAAAGGTCGAATTATGGCAGTCTTCCATATTTTTGGGTATGTGGATTTTGTTATTGAACAGTTTACGATAGAAGTTATTGCTTTGAGCGATTGTGGTAGCGTCATAAGCAACATTTTCAGTGAAATACCATCAATGCCCTCTGCATTCGATTTAAGATTAGTAACAATTTTGGAAATTAACAGCTCACTAACTGGCTGAAGGGAAAAGTAAGTATGAGTCGTATGTAGGTGTGTATTGAAATAACTCAGAGTGGACGAGTCGGCATGTGCGATTCCGGGTATATTTAAAAAGTGACTATTAATTATGTCAGGGTCAGCCAAATGTGAAGGCAAAGGGGTATCTTTGTTCGACGGCAATACAGTGGACTTTAAATTGCGCCATAGATTTTTAGGTCTATTTAAATTATTATTTATGTTATGATCAAAATATGCCCTTTTTTCGTTGTGAATAGAATTAATAACTAAAGTTTTTAAAGTTTTGTAATACATTTTATGCGAATCTTTTTTTGTTTTTAAGTACCGCTTGTGGGCCGCATTGCGAAGTTTCATCATCAATTTGATTGTGTCGGTTATCCACGGCTGCTTGTGCGCTTTAATCACAGTAGTTTTGATTGGGGCAAATACATCGAATAAACAATTGACGTAGGAATTGAAAGATAATACCTTATGATCAATATCGGGTATAAGCGTTATGTCGTCCCAGTTAATGGAATTTAAAGATAAATTAAAAGCTTCTAATGGTATATCTTTGATAGGTCTGTATTTAATTTTTTTCGCGCGTATCTTACTTCTTTCACTGTGCAATTCGCAAATTAACAGGGCATGATTACTCAGAGGTGCAACTGGTTCCACCTCAATCCGACGCGTTCTCACATTGGTACAAATAACATCAATCAAAGTTTGACTGTGATCCGTGAAGTGAGTAGGGGATGTGACCAGCTGCACCAAGTCCAAGCAGTTTAGGAATGTATTAAACTTAGCAACCTTTACATCATTAGCGGGGCGGAGCGCATCAATGTTAAAATCACCGAGGAGGACGATGTTATCGCAAAACGCTAACGAGTTTATTGATACAGTGACCGCGTCAAAAAATGAATCGACGTCGAGCCAGGGCGGACGGTACGCAGTCCCGATAGCGAGCGTCTTGTTATCGACCTTAAGCGTTAACCACATTTGTTCGACAAAAATGAGTGAAGGTTCGACAGGATGAGTAAACACGCGGGCATTTATTCCGCGCTTTATGTAGAATCCGACCCCGCCACCTCTTCCGTTGCGTACGGTACGCGGGCGCGGCGCGTGCAGCAACCGGTAGCCGGCGGGGCGCGGGGCGCTGCTCTCCTCGCCCGCACGTAACCACGTCTCGCCCACTGCCATGACATCCATCGCGTGGCGCTCGACAAGTGCAATAAAGTCTTCACAGTATGTGTTTAGTGAGCCGACGTTAAGATAACCGAGCTTTAAAAATGACCTAAGGCCGGCTGATAAACTTACTCAATTTTAAGTTCAAATAACAGCGATTTAACGGGGACTTAGATAGAATACGGAAAAAGGTTCTGATCGGACTATTTCTAAAAAGATAATACATGATTTCCAATATACCATAGACTAGCGCAACAACATTATATAAGGATGTAAGATTACATGTACAAGAAAATAAACATTTTAAATAGTTCAAAATAAAATAGCAAAGAGCCCACCAAACACCACTGCAACAAATATACAAAAAATAACAATATAGCAAAATCACAAATAAAACTTCTATTTTACTACCATTATAAGAACTTATAAACAGCGAGAAATGATTGAATTTAAATAAATCGTCGGCTCGCAGCTTATTCAATAGAAATGTACGATGTTTAAGCAAGGTAAGAAGTAAACACAGGGTAATTAATGTTAAATATTGCGTAAAATGTAGGATATAAAATAACAAATATATTTTGTTTAGAATAAAATAGCAACTTTTTACATAAAATAACACGAAACAAAAAGAGTACACGTACTGGCAAGTGCATGCGTACTGAATAAGGAGCCATACCAGACAAGTACAACATGCGATGCGAACACGTTGAGCACTACATAATTTTGTCCAACTATTTAAGATATAAAATTTTTTTTTATGTCCTCTTCACTACGTATACGCTCAATAGCCTTACCGTCGTCTTTCCTTGTGAATATTCGGCCACCCTTTGTCCACACGTACCTCCATTGTACTCGGGAAGCCGCTTCGCGTGCCTTACCGAACAGCTGTCGATTGTTCCTCGTTAGATGTTCATTGACATAAAATTGAGGTTGAAACGTGTTGAGGCCGCGGCGGATGCGCGCGGCACGTAGCATGGCGTCGCGCTGAGCCCGACGAGCCAGCCGTACGATCAGCGGTCGCGGCCGCTGCGGCGCGCCTTCCCCGTCGCCCCGGTTGCGCCGCACGGCACCCAGCCGCTCTGCATGCACTATATCGCGCTCCTCCAGCGTAATCCCCAGTTTCACGGCCACGACACTGGCCAAATGGAGGACGTTCTCGTTTCTCTCCTCTGGCAGCCCGGCTATTTCCACATCATTCAACAGCAGCTCTTGGTCACGTTCATTCAATTGTACCCTCAGGTCCGTTATTGTGTCTTCTAGGTGACCAATGTTGCCCAATGTCTTTGTTTCGATTTTTTTTTCGACTTCGAGGACCTTTTCTTCGACCGCCGTTATCCGACTGCAGCACGCTTGCAGGTCCGCTTTAAACTGCTTTATCTCATCTCTTGTTTCTCTGAGATCGTTTCGAAGTCCTTTGACCTCTTTTATTAGCTCACAAAGCATTCGGGTACTATCTGCGTCACCCTTTCCGGGGGCCATAATATCGTCACCGGGACTCGAGCTTTCTGACGAGACGTTGTCCGCAGGCTTAGCCTTGCAGCCCTGGCACGCAAACCCTTGAGGGATAGCGCCGGCAGGCACGGCGCTGCAGGCTCGGTGGAACACATATGAACATTTAGACCACCGAACACAGTCGGCATTTGCCGCGTATTTACCACAGGAACGGCACTTAGGCATTGTAGGTAATAGGTGGCACTACTGTATATTTTATAAAAATGTCTTATTTTGTTTATTTAAATATGTTTAAGCGAACAATTTCTATCTTTAGACCACTTAATGGATTTAGAAACACTACAGTATATAGCCACTAAGATTTAATTTCACTGTTGGCGAGATTAAAATTATACCGAAGTTAGTAGGTAGATTGAGAAACATTCTCGCACATATTACGAACACTTTTTGTTGTGAAATTGAGCGAATTGTGATTAGATAATAATAATAGTTGACGATAAAACACTATACTACACTCCGCGATATAATTTAAAATAAAATGTACTTGTTTAATATTTTTTTTAATGTAATATAGTTCACGGTAAACCGCCGCCACTGACGTACGTGATAGTATTTTTTCATAAAAAGCATCCTATATTACTTCTAATACCTCCAAGAATATGTGTACAAAGTTTCATGATGATCGGTTGAATAGTTTTCGCGTGAAAGCGTAACAAACAAACTTACAATCACATTTATAATATTATAGTAGGGATTTAAATTTGTATGTACAAAAAAATGTTTCAATCAGATCGATTGAAAAAGATTCCTACAATGGGACGATTAATTCAAATACTTTCGTTTCAATTACATCGGGTCTGCTTTGGGACAATTCCAAGGTGTACCCAGTTACGGTATAAAGAAAATTTCCTCGGGGAAATTGTTCGCGTTGTTCAGGAAGTGGCTTTTCCTTTTCCAAGATTTATTTCAATAACCGAGTTCAGTTATTTGTCGTCATGAGATTATGTTTATTGATTGAATTATGTATTGTTCAATTTTTTTATACCTAAGTACTACATTTACGCGTGTACGCCATAGTTTCTTGATTCGAATCCTAGTCGGGGCAAAGTGATCACGTTTCCCAGGTTTTATGGTAGTCAAACGAGAAAGTCACAACTGACGAACAATGTCTAATGTCACAAACCAGATATTATAGTAATTTGACGACTAAAACCCTAATGTTCTTTCAATATCCGGCGACAGATTCGTGAACACGTTCGTCGGCAAACAGAAGGAACACCTGTACTGTGTAGTGTGTAATCAGGCCACTTGAAGTCGGGGAGCGAGCGGGGACAGGTGTAGACAGCTGTATGTAGAGAACGTGCTGTCTAATATTGAGTTAGGGGCGTCTAATAGTGTGTGGCCACGAAAACCACGACGTTATGTATTGAAATGTGCGATACATTTTATTTTACACATATAAATTCGCGGATGGGTTCGTCATTTTCATTTTGAGTATGCTGCCATGTTTTTTCATTTGTTTTATTTATGTATCTTTTGTAGCTCATATCGTTTTTATGTGTTGTGCTCTCATTTAGGCTATTATTTACATAGCTTCTAGAATTTACGAAATAACATAAAATTCTGAACGACGTTAATACTAACCTTCAGCAGCTGAATTATTTCTCTTAAATTTGTTATTGTATGAAATTATTGATAAAAATATTCAACAAATATGAACTTTCTGGCCCCAATTATCAACTGTACCTTAAGGGTTACGTCATAATAGCTATGCCACCGACCGATTGTAGCTTTCGTTAGATTATAAACGGATCAGACATATTATAAACTGACAACAAATTGTGTCATGTCATTTCTCGACAGTCTATAAAGTGTCGAAGAGAAATCGTGTAATTGTAAACTGATATTTTCTTGTTTGAATGAAACATAATTTAGGTGGGCACGATAAATATATACAAAAGTAATAGCTTATATGTTAAACTAACGGACGCGATCAGTCGGTGGCAGAAACAATGGATGCCACTCTCTCTGTGTACATGGAGAATGGAGATTTACATTCTCTGCTTTGGTGTTATTACAGTAAATGCCAATCAGAAATAATCTAACAGACGGTTCTAAGACGGTTATTTTTCGAAAACTCAGTACTTTTCAGCTGAAGCGCTTTAGGAGAGTAAAAAATCCTTGTAATTTTAGTAAAAGATAAGATAAGAGAAAGGCCAATCGACAAATCTAAACTTTTTGTTTATTTATTCATTCAATAGGAAGTCATTTGACAGTCAGCACATATGAACAGGATAACACAAAAAATAGAATAAAAACAAGGAATTTTAACTTAAAGTTTAGCTGTCACATTAAGAAGTCTAACAACTGGACTCGGGCCGTTAACTTGACTCAAAAATACGAAAAATCCACAAATATATAGTGACGTCATAACGCAATCGTAAACATGACTAATATCTGCAATAAATTGAAATTATATTACGCGCCGGTACATGTTATTTCACGGCCGGTCACGCAATATCGTCGCGGATATCCGAAATGGAGAAGTTATTTTTGTTCCGGTGTTCCACGGTATTTGTCTAAATACTCCCAAGTACGTAGTTTTTTTATTTCATCATACAAGAAGCGAGTTGTTTTAAGTACCCTTCGACATAGAAACAATAGCATCACTGGTCTGTGAGTACTAACTAAAAGATATTTCATAGACGATCCATTAATGTAAAAGTAACAGCTCAGCTCCTGTCACATTTTAAAACTCCTGAATATAGCTTTATTAAATATCTGTTAAAAACACGGCAAATGAACAACAGAGCGCACTTCGATAACGATGCAAATCACACTGTATAATAACGCCATCTAGCGTTTATTCTTATCACTGCTTCACTGTACCATCACCAGGCATTGTCGAGCAAGGTCGAAAATCGATCACCGTCTGCCACACTAGAATAGATTCTCAATTAATCGCGACACTTTCAAATTTATCATACTATAGGTCAGTCGGAAACCAATTAAATTATTTAATCCTAAAATTTTTAGACTTTCAACTGCACATTTATAAATTATTTACAACATCGAGCGCACGAATTTACTCCGTAAGTTTACCTTATAAGGGTGATATTCCAATATATAATGTTCACGAGGGAGGTTTTAAGTAAATGTTGGTAAATTTCGAATAGGTAATATAGTAATTTATAATTAGAGTTACAAAGAAATATTTTAAAGTCATATGTTATATGTCCAATGTAGCTTTATTTGCATCGTAGAGTTTAGTTCAGAGTTTTCACTGATCGTGCAATTGTAAGAAAAATATAATCAGAAGTGGAGAGCAAGAGGTCATGCCCTCAGTCAACACTAGAAGACTTTCATGTTTAAAATTGAAGATTAATTTGTTATACGAGTTGCTTAAAGTTTGCGCTGTAAACATGTTCATTAAACTTTATCTGGAATCAACTACGTTTCTTTTTAAATCGCTTTAGTTTTAATTTAATTCGTTTCTTAATTAATTATAGCGCAACTTCATGAATGGACTGAGCTGCACTTCGACCGGAGGGCATCCATAGAGGGTTCTTATTTTTTGGTCGGGTTTTCTGTGGGGAGATATGATTTATGCTTTTTTGTTTCGCCTGATAAGGTGTCGGAGGCCTAATTCTAATTCTCTCCCCTTCCCACTCTTTTCCTTATAAGGAAAGGATGGGAAGGGGAAGAAAACTTGACGGTGGAGGGGATGTATAGGAATTGGAAATAACCTGTTTCTCCCCTCTTCTGTCCATAAAAGGTGGGCAACGCATCTGCAACTCATTAGTTAGTTGCAGATGTCTATGGGTGGCGAACCGCTTGCTCGTTTGCCAGCTAGTAATATAAAAAAAATTGTTGATGGATCAAAAACATAATACAATATACAGAAATCTATCCAGGAATCTCTTAAAGTTCTATCAAGGTATGTAAAATTTAATTAAATATACGAAATGAGATACAAAGATTATAGTAGTTTAATTTACATGGTATTGCTTGGTGTGCAATGCACGCATTTTATTGTCATAGTGTAACCGCTCGGAGAACGCAATAACGTAGTTCTTTGTGAAGTCAAGATACAACTCACAAAGGGGAGGCTGAATATTTTCCTAGCAACATCTTGTTCTATTTGCACGTGATATTTTTTCATTAACGCCAAGCTGCATTTGAATAGCAAAAGGGAATACAAGATGAAATTTACTTAAACGTTTAAAAATGTTGCAAGACGGTACGTGGTGCGCTGTATGATTTACATAAAGGACTTTACAATTGCTTGAATTAAATATCAGACAGACCGCCAGTTTCTGAACCGTTTGTCAAACTTCTAATCAACTAACACTACTGTCAGTTCAATGTCATGTCAAATCAATTTTATTCCGAAAATTGTCCGTTGATCAACCTTTTAGAAACCGGGCAAGAAACCTACCTTGAGGATTAATACACACGGCGTTTATTTATAAATTATTTAATCAATGTTGACAATTGTTTCATCAAAATGTTTTTGTTAAGCATCAGAACGAGTTCCTTGGCGCCAGTTTTTTACAGGAGAGAGATGGAAGAAAAAAGATAACTACAAATACATTGTAAACTATCGATCCGTTTTGGGTGTCCCCTTTTCGGAATATATTCGGAGACAGAAAAAAATGTATCCAACGGTAACCGTACATTATTTCAAGATAATAAGTAGCCTATATGTTATTCCAGATTGTAATCTCCCTCTGCCAAATTTGATCCAGATTCGTTCAGCTGTTTTTGCCTGAAAGAACACCCATACATCCATACTTACAAACTTTCTCATTTATAATATTAATAATATTAGCAGTTAGTATAGAAACATATATTTTTTTAAGCGAATACGCTATTTTCTGTAAATTAGTCGAAATATAAAAGTCTTGCGGTTTTCATTCAATGAGCTATTCGCGGGGCCATTATTTCCGCGTCTTGGCTGAAACAAAAGGCACCACGTACTCCGAGACCAAGACAGCACCAACACAAGCCACGCCTTCCAACAATAGCTCTGAAAAGATATTACGAACAAAGGCTTAAAGTTATTTTATCGTATGATAAATTTGAACGCGACTGTACTACTGAATGTAAACTTGCAATTTAAAATTGAAATTCTTGTTACACATAATTTTATTAGGGGTTATTTGCTCCAACAAAGTCTTCTACTGCATGTAGGAGTCCACCAATGACCCACCAAGGATCTCTCCCTTGCCGTTCTCATCTCTCATCGGTCTATCTAAATCTACTCTTGCTTGAATTTATGTTGTTTTCTTTCCTAATAGTTGAAGAACTGCTAGAGAAGGCTACGGACCGAGACCTCCCCCATTGATCGTCACAAGCATCGTTCGTCTGCTATCCTCATCCAGTACACTGTCGCAACTTTGACCAGATAGTAGGTCCATAGTTTCAGAATTCATTAATGACCAATAAATAACAATATTTTGTATTACATAAATCAGGTGTCAAACATAATTACCCATTAAACGGACTATGGCTCAGTATATATGGGTATTTCCCGGAATGAACCGACGATCTCGTCAAGGTTGCGACTTCCGCACTCGATGGGGTCATTGTGGACCTATATCAGCAGGGGGAAATCTTCGTCTTTTAGCAAATAATAAGTATAAGATACGCATGAGATTTATTTTTAGCTATTGCAACATACAATAAGGTACCCCTGTATCGACTATCGAATTCACTATGATGCGTAAGGTATGTATATTGTTATTTTATGTAATATTTTAATAATACTAGACACATAAATATCTCTGGTGTTCGGAGCAGCACAGAAACTTCACCACTCAACTCCTTTGTACGTGGAGGCCGCTCCGCTGGAATTTTGTTATTAGATGTCACTAATGGACAATTTAATACAGATTTACCTGAACCCCGATATCGAGAAAATTTATAGACGTTTATTGCAGTACTGCGTGTACCAAGCAGTGCGGATCTGTTTAGCTTACAGTTTACAGGTTTGAATCCCAGTTACTTTTATAAAGAATAGAAGTCTGGTGTGAAAATTTTAAGCTTCTGCGTTTCGCCCCAGGAAGGAGGTGTCGGATTCCCAATCTTTTTTTTTATAGAACAAGGTAGGAACAAAGCACACCAGCAAACAGTTTACCTAATATTAAGCGATCTCTACCCAAAGGCATCTGCAACAAGGTAATGAGTTATAGATGATGATAAGCAGGAAAAAAGATATTTCCTCCACTCCTCCGTCAAATGTTCATTCTTTACCTATTGGAAAAGGATAGGGAGGGAAGAGGACTAGAATTAGGCCTCCAGCACCTCACTTATCAGGCGAAACGCAAACATACTTTTACTTCACACCTGTGTTCTGTGAGGTCATGATATTTCGACAGTCGAGCAGTCGAGTTATTATTTGTACAATGGATGTGCTTCCCCTTCTCATCCCCTCCCCCTAGTAATCCCCCCTCCGCCCTTTTGTTACACCACCTGAACAGCTTGATCGTTTGCCTTCCTCTCTGCCAAGAGCATCTGACTTCTCAGTTAATTATATACCTTTCTTATTATTGTAGATTAGGTACTCAACTGAAGCCATGTTTTCTTTTTCAATCACTATTATTTTTGTATTGTTTACATTAATCATTAATCTCCATACTTCTTCCTTCTTTCATACTACGATCGCGATATAAGGACTACCCGTAACCGACATATGTGTGTAGATGTATGGTAGAGAGAGAGAGAGGATCGCGCCAATTGGAAATCTATGATTACACCTTCCTGAAGAATCATATCCTTCTGGATTACGGCCTCAGCACATATTTATTTATTCTTCCTTCCATTTATTTATCACAATTTTTTCAGGGTTAAATATCTCGGCTCGCCGGGATCGCTCACAGCTCACAGCAAGCAATATGAAGGGGTTGCTGGGATCTTCGAGGACCTGTGTTGGTGTTGGTGGAGTGATCCCTGTCCCACCCTCACGCAACATACGCGCTGCACGCGAAATTACAGAGAAATTGCTTGTAAATTGCGTCGATGCTGATAATATGACAAGATATTTTACTTACCAATTTTAATGCACGTTTTTTTTACATTGTTAACCTAAGCATAAATCCAAATGTGAGTTTGTTTGTATGTAACGCTTTAACTCCTCAACGACTCAAGCGATCACAATGAAGATTTCTAGAGTTGAAAATGAGAAACGAATGTGTGTGAAGCCACAGGCAATGGCTAGTATATATATTTAAACATGTAATTAAAAACTGAATAAGTATTTCAAAATATTAATGTAATATAAACATTTGATTCTCAATAAACCCTTCAGACAATGAATAATACAGAAGCTATCGTCGGTTTATCGACAACCAGATGCCAGTCGGCTACTTAACGACTAAGTCCCGTATCGGGACCGGCCAGAGAGCTAAGGGAAACAAACTGAAAGCTTCAGCGTAGATGTCAGAGTGCGCACGCAATCGGCCCGCCGAAGCGAGCTTCAGTACTCCACTGGAAAGCTGTAGGGATGTGCGCGTCGCTCACCAAATAGTTCGCGAGACGAAAAAGTTTTTACTTGTGTAAAAAATTAAAAAAAAATAAATCGCATATAATTCCGTAATTTGTGTTTAAATTGAGCCTAGTGTTGTGTAGTTGGTTATTGTTTAAATTTCTTTTTTTTGGTTTGTTATTTGTGATTTTTGTTGTGCGGCTCTTTCAATTCGCGTAAGGTAAGTTTGTTTACTTCGTTACTTTGCATGATCGACGCAGCGGAGGTAGACCTCCCAAAAGATGGACCCGTGATCTGGTCTAGGCTGCGGAAATCCTCTGGATGGGGACCGATCTTTGTGGCGATTTATAGGGAAGACCTACGTCCACTGATGGGTTTCAGATGGCTCAAATAAAATTGAATTACTTCTGAAAAACTTAATTTAAACTAAAAATCCACTCCTGCTTTGGGTAGCAGGGTATGAAACATTTTTTCCGTCGTATTTTCCGAGTTTTCACGAACTAATTAAGTAACCGCTTGTAGTGCGGTATCTACTGACTAGATTCGAGGTCGTCAGGGACCCTTTCTCAGAGTTAGTGGGACTGGGATCAGTTCCTGGCCACGATCTGTCTCAGACGTGGTTCGAGAGGTGTAACGTAGCTAAAGAACAAACAGTTCCCTTGATGTTCAATGCGTTACCTACCTTTAATGGACTGAAAAGGGGATTGACAGGAAAAAGGATATTCGCCTTTTCCTATTCCCTCAAATCCTCCTCCCTGTCACATTCTTTCTTTGAAGAAATGTCTGGCAAAATGTCGGGGAAGTAGAGTAAAATTAAGCCTCTGGCATCTCACACGTCAGGCGAAACGCATTACTGCTTGACGCTTGGCTTAACGATTGTGTGAGGTCGTGGTATTTCACCGGTCGAGCCCATTCGTGCTACAGATGCTGCGGGCTCTACCACTGTTCAATTATTTTTGGGGTACGTAAGAAAGGCGGTTTTGTTTCTTAGATTAATAAAAGAACATTATAATTTAAATCGCTTCCTCGACACTATTATCAAAATAACATATTTTAATATCATTTATCAACTACGTATATAATATATACTATATATAGTATATATATATATATATATAGTAATATATACTATATATAGTATATATTATATTGATATAATATTAAAACGTTGACGTGTTTGTAAATATTTTTTTATATTATTTTTATCAAGAAGTTTATTTTGTAGCTTGTACATATCGATGAATCTTCGTGAGATTTCTGTAAGAGTGTACCAGAAATAATGTGACTCGCAACACAACTAAGTCAGAAACTCACATGGGCATATTCATACCACTGGCAATGGGCACAACACTCACAAGAGCATTTCCGTACGATTAGCAATGGCCATATCGGTTTCATGCACTTATTCGTACGATAAGCAATGGGCACATTGGTCACGTGGGCATATCAGTATTGTTAGCAATGGTCAAATTGGTCACATATCAGTACTATGAGTAAACGTACTAATTCTAGTTCTCTCCCCTTCCCACCCTTTTATTATAAGGAAAGGATAGGAAGGGGAAGAGAACTTGACGGTGGAGGGGATGTATGTATATGAATTGGAAATAACCATTTTCTGTTCCCCTCCTCTGTATATTAAAGGTGGGCAACGCATTAGTTAGTTGCAAATGTCTATGGGCAGTGATCACTAGACATCGGGTGAACCGCTTGCTCTTTTGCCACCTAGTACTATAAAAAAAATGTTCAATTAATCAAAGTATATAGCGCCAATTAAATTCTTCTTTCTTCTCTAATGGCAGCTAAGTTCAGGATGAGCTAGGTAGACCTCTCACAAGGTGACCAGATGCAGTCATTTACTGGACGGGGCCGGTATCGATTATTAAGGAACGTACAGCAAGCCTGGTGAATGTGGTATATATATATTTTGTCTATCTATTTCTTTAATAATTAGGGCAGCATTCTTAGAGCTATGTCGATACTACGTGCTCGTAGAAATTTTCACAAAAAATATATCAGAACCAACTTTCTCGACGGCCAACTTTCAATTCACCTCCATTTCTTCGACACCCTTATACCTGCGATTCCTATCTCGAACTGTGTATGAAATTAGTCGATGTGTTTCAACGTTCGAGGAACGCCAATTATTAAGCTAATTCGGGCAACAATTCTTATAAATGTGGAGTTACCGACACTCCTGAAATAATTACTTCGCACAGATAAGTTCGTCTGGCACGCAACGTAATACACCCTAGACATGTTACAACTTGTTTTAGGTAAAATCACTTTAATTAGGAATAACATAAGGTTCACTATTGCTAAGAACATATCATTTACAAAATATACTAGTGTTACAAAACTAATAAAGAATTAATAACTGTTACTTCGAAAGTGTTTCGTCAAAGAAACGGCATATCAGCAAGTGGGTCAATCCTGCCTCTCCATCATTCTTTATATCTTCACTTTTTGACTTTTTTTGACTTGACGGTCTGGTTGGCGTGGTTTGTAAGATAATTGCTATTCACACCGCAGGTCGTGGGTTCGATTCCCACCCAGGATAGACATTTTGTGCATGATCATGTCTGTTTGTCCTGAGTCTGGGTCTGGTATTTATCTATATAAGTATGTATTTACAAAAGAAAAGTAGTATATGTAGTACATCAGTTATCTGGATTTATATTTACTACACTACCACCATATGGTCCGAGAAATAGTTTTTAGAGTTTATGCGTGAACTCACCATGAAGATAAAAGATGCATAAACTGTTTGTTGCCTTAAAAATAACTAGCAATCCGCCCCGGCTTCGTTCGGGTATAAAGGTTGACTAATAAAAAAGAAAACCGGCGGAGAATCTTATCTTACTGTAAAAATCACGTTTGTTGTGTGAGAGCTCCCTTAAATATTTGTTTTATTTTGTTTTTTAGTATTTGTTGCGGCGACAGAATTACATCATCTGTGAAAATTTCAACTGTCTTACTACCATGAGATACAGCCTGGAGACAGACGGACAGTGGAATCTTTGTAATAGGGTCCTGTTTTACTCTTTGGGTACAAATCCCTAAAATTGGCCTAGGTCACTCGCTGCTAGAAGAGCTTGCTATTAGTGAAAGTATTATTTAAATCGATTCAGTAGTTTTAACGTTTATCCGGAACAAACATACAATTAAAATTTCGTCTTTAAGATAGAACGTCTTATACGAGGGAAAGTCGAAGGTACGAGACCACGGGTGAGATCCCCTGTGAGCTGGACGGAACAAGTGACGGCTGCGGTGAGTGCTTCCGTACACGAATGCGCCCAATTACCGGTTAGCAGGCAGAGGTGGCGAAACGTCGTACGGCGGGTACTGTCTACTACCCAATCTACACGACCACTCTGCCAAGAGAGAAGAGACCAAGAAGAACTGCGTATTAAAATGTTTTGTTGATTGTAAATAGAGCGAAATTAATTAAAATTATTTGTTTGCAAATATTTATGTTGCGTCCTGCCTCGATAATTGCTTCCTGCAGCACGATCATGCTAATAGCCTGAATAGGTCATGGTATATAAAAATAGATTAAATATAAATAAATGTCAATGAGTCGGCTGTTGGGTATCGTTTAGATATGTTGATTGAGTCTACATGAAAGGACCGCTGTACAGAAAGTATCATTAAGGCATCAATATCAAAACAATACCGTACACGTTATCTAGGATTTAAAATTATGAATAACGTTTACTTTAATTTAATTTTAGCTTACTGCGTCCATTAAGGCTCTGGAATACGGTCCTTGAATAAACCTTGGTTCCTGATTCTTAATCTTTCCCTTTGTCTCTGTATTGAGAATTCTTCAAGAGTAGAGTAAGTAATATTTCTTAAGTACGCTTAACTATCCCCTACGATTGCATTCCCGCCTTGTTGTGCGCCTGTTTGTAGCCGTTGACAAGTCACGTACTGTGAACCAACAGGAAATCTACACGGCCGTTCCGTGACATAGAGAAGAAATCATTTTGCTTACCTGTTTTGCGATTTTCAACCGACTTTCAAATGTTGGTTTCTTTTAACATACCTGTAACAAATAAATATTTGATTTCTTGTAGCACCTTGGACCCTTAAATTGCAGGTAAAATCATCCAAGCTTAAGAAAAGAGCCTTAAATGTAATAACTTATGCTCATATATGTGCGTATTAGTACTCGCCTAGGTAATAACAGAAATCTCGAAACGAAGCTTAGAGTTCCAGCAAGTCAGGAACTGTTAATGAGGTATTTAGCATTACATTAATATAACGAACTCAGCTAGAGAACCGAGCTAAGTCCGTATTACAATATTAATCGCATTCGTACGAGATTTTTCAATAGGCTAGTATTGAAATCGGGTCAAGAGTGATGTTGTAACGCGCTCTCCAACGCTAGAACCTTTTCAAATTGCTTCACAATATTTTATGAAAGTTTTCGAAGTTAACTCGAACGCGGTAATTTAAGATTGAAGAAAAAGAATCAGGTATTTTTCAATATATTTTTTTTTTATGGAAGTCGGCGGCAAACGAGCAAGCGGAGCACCTGTAGTTAAGTGAACGCTACCCATAGACATCCGCAACAAGCAAATGTGTTGCAGATGCGTTGTCTACCTTTGATGGACAGAGGAGTAATAGACATGAAAAAAAAATCCTATTCTCGTCAACCCCGTCCCGTCCAATGCTGTACCCGTTCCCATCCCAACCTTAAAATGGTAGGGTGGGATGGGAAACAGGACTGAAATTAGGCCTCCGGCACCTCACTCATCAGTCGAAACGCAGGGTACTTCTACTCGTGGTATTTCACCGGTCCAACCGGCCCATTCGTAAAATAGTTGTTGTTGTTGCGGGCTCTACCACTGTCAAAATTTCTAAACTTATTATAAATATGAAAGATTTGATTGTTTGTTTGCATTGAATATGCTCTGAAGCTAATGGACCGATTTGAAAAATTCATTCAAAGTTAGATTCACCAATAGAATGTTTTTGTTATAATTTAAAAATTGTTATGCGAAGCGGGAGCGCTAGCAACAAAAAATTTGAATCTATTGATATATTCTACAAAAACGAAACGATTTTATTTAGTAGTTTATTTAATTTGTAGTGTATCAACCCCTATTCTCTATGAATTCTAGTTATCCTTGGAATGACCCTACGTGTAGGATCTTATAAACCAAAAATACATGATAGCATAAGGTGCCTAGCAAAGTGAAAAACGGAGAACTGCCTACCTCCATGGCTCGGAGAGACACTTCAAGAAGACGTCTTGATACTGCTATTCACTATTACCATAAAAATGTTCTTTGTATATTGGTACTGATTTTCTACACAAATAAAAAACTGTAGCACACCTCCCGGGTCTCTTGGCTTTTAATTCACAACATCGTCAGGCAAACTACACTGTCAAAACAGTCATATAACATTATAAAACTTTTAAGACGTTTGAATTGCGCAAAGAGAATGTAATTACTACGTTAATAAGAGGCTTGGCTTCGATCAAAAGAGTTGTGGCATAAAATCTTAACCAATATACAAATATTTAACGTCGTATTTTAGTTAAAACGAAGCTACCAACATAACGGGCTAAATAGTGAAGTACGCTTCGTTATCGATATCGATAAAATGTAGGGTTGTTATCGAGAAACAACTTTACATTCGAGCTCAATGTTGTATGATTTATTTACTATTGATAATTTTATTTAACAACAATGAGATTAAATTTGGCCAAATGTTAATAAAACGATAAAAGTAATTTTGGAAATTGCGTTTGCGTGTTCATATTGTTATATTACTGTAAGCAATAGATGGCGTTGTTTTATCAATAAATGAAATAATTCGAACGGAAATTGTAAGGGTTGCTTGTTGAAGCAAAAGCTAAGCAACTTCCGATACCGCATTGTGGCGTGCGTGAGACATGTTCTGTTACTTGTTTATGGTAAAAATAATTATACCGTAATAACTTGTTTATTAGAATTTAGATAACGTCATTATAATGTATGAAACGCCTATATCGCAGGGCAGTGATTATAGATATTTCAGTAACCTTTCCATTCATTTTAAACTAAAGTGATTTCTCCATATAAACTTTCATTCCCTAATTAAGACCTTTAGGGTATGAATTTAGAAAAATCATTTCTTAGAGCACGCCTAGGTAATAACATAAATCTCTGTGCAAAATTTAAAGTATCTTTGCCCAATAGCTTGAGCAATGCGTTGATATATCCGTCAGCTTGTTCCTGTATATAACATATATAGATATACTATAGTCTTATTATAATAACGAGACAAATATATTAATATTTCAGCTTATAAATCTGCAGCAAACTGCGACAAAAATCAATTCCGCTTGTCAAAACTTAGTAGACATCTTCCGCTGAGAAACCAATTTCAAGTGGCGGGTGACTGGAATAATCTCATTATAGACCTTCACTTCTGCTAGTCAAGATAAAAATACTTCGTTTTTCCCTTTATCAGCAGTCTTAAGATAAGATCTCAGTTTAAGGTACAATTTCAGTCACGTATTTGACATGTCGTTAGAGTTTATTTTAGAATGTTGGGTAAAAAACCTCTTACTGCTGTTTTTAACTAAAAATCACAATATATTCATGAATAGCATTTCTCGGATTGTAGATAGAGGTCTCCAAGGATGGGATAATTTGTAAGTGTATCTTTGTCGGCATTTCATAATAATAATTTTATTGCTGTAGTCAATGTATCCGACACAAATTAAACACGAAACAACGAAGAGGAACAGTCTAGAAATAATGGTTTCTCCACCTAGAATACACCAGAAAAAACATCAACGCAAGATGAAATTATCAAAACAACAAAGCAGAAAATCATTTACTCGGTCGTAATTCGAGGAGGGGAATCAGATTACTCGGGCGGAGGTTTCGCGAGCAGCCGGCGTCTACTGCTTATCGATTCATTCGCCTGACGCGCACGGAGGACGAACAAATTATATATTTCATTTAAATAAACTGATTCTTAATCTATATTTAACAATCTCTATGGATATCTCGACCTCTTATGGAGGAAAAACTGATTCTTGCACCGCATGCTCACGCTATTCACGGCTGCTCATAAAAAAATATTCTAGTTGCACCTTGTTGACGTTGCTTGACTTTTGGAGGAATGAGAAAAGGGAGCGTGAAAAAATCAGAATGCGAGGATTAGAATAGGCTTAGACCAAATACTTACATGGCGATTATTTTCGAATTGGTCAGAATCGATTCATTTAGCATTTCAGCTGCATGACTTACTTATGACATGACTTAATTACCATCATCACCATCAGCTGCCTATATCATTGCTGAACCATCATCAAATACCATCCACCATGTGGAACGAGGATTTTATAAGGAAATCCTAACACTTCTTTTCATACTGGATTTTAAAACGTATGCTGATTTGCCTTTTTGTGTTGTAATGTAAACTTTAAGTTGTAAGCACGTAAACAATGAAGGAACTTTTTCCTATAACTAAATATTAGAACATACAAAGAACAATAATATAACTTCATTTTAGAACTGACGCTCCGAGTAATGTATTCGGCGTATTGTAATAACCCAGCGATTAAACTCAGACAAAGCTAATGGATCAACAACAAAACTTCTGGTTAGAATCTACTGAACTCGACTTGATGTGAAACAGAAAGCCCACGCCGCACATTGCTTCGCTTCCAATCCTTACGTTATTTACTAGAATATGTAATTTTAAACTTTCGTGGTTATCTAAAACTAGCTTTGTAAAATACGGGATTGTTACTACGATTAGTCTTCGATCAGTAGTAAGCGCAGAATTAGAAAGAAGATAGATCGATACGGCTACTTATAACATATTTTCGCACTACCGCATAATTCCAGTCAGCCCGAGACCATGGCGCATGCAACAGTGCCGAAGTATCGGGAGCTCAAAAAGGCTAATCGTGGTAAGAATCCCTCTTACAACCCTTTTAATAATTCAACTAGAATTTGACGGTTTCATTATTTATGTTTCTTAAAAATAAAGATACTTTTAAAGAAAAAGATGATTCCATTGTAAATATTCAGCAGGAGGACTCACATAAAATGATCGAACGATCTGTTTGCGGTGGTAAGGAAGTAACGTGAAGGGAATCTTTGTAGTAATTTTCGTAGTGCCCAGCAGTGGGCTGCAGCTGTCTGCCGGAGACGATCATATAAACAATGATGTAACATGAAAAGTCAGAAAACTTTGTATTCGGGTGTGACCTTTTGTTACTTTACTTAATGTTAATTAATTAAGTTTAAAATGTTAATGAAATAGAACTTCTAGTATTTATTTTTTCCCCTACAAAAGTAAAATCAAAGGCAGAACAACACAACAACAACACCCAGACAACAATTTTAAATAACTTTTGACTTTTTTAACGCACGTGCGAATTGATTCTAGAAACTAACAATTGTGTGTATAATAACACGTCGTGTTTGAGTCTAAATCGACTAACGCAACTGATTTATACAACCGGTCGCGTGTCGCTGATTATACGGCCGTGCCGTTCCTGGAAATAGGGAATAAAAACTTTGCCAGCGGAAGTCGAGGAAAGAAAGAAAAGTAGGTTTTTGAACTTAATATGTGCGTGCTGACTGCGTGCGCGTGTTGTCCTAAATTAAAAATAATTTACTACAATTAATATAATAAATACTTAATTCCCAAGAAGGTCGGTGCGGTACTATGCCGACCCCACATAAAGTGCGATAATGGCAGAGGAGATAATGCTGATGACCAACATTTCCTTTTGCTATCCATCCCAACCTCTTTCAAATCCTCTTCCCTTTCCTAGAATCAGAGGACCAGAATCAGAATTAGGCGTCCGGCACATACTTCTACTTGACACCTGTCGTGGTATTTCACCGATCGAGCCGGTACATTCGTGTAACAGATGGTGTTGTTGCGGGCTCGACCAATGTTGAATAAAATTTTTACACTGAAGCGGCAGAGCGGATTGTGGAACTGTATGGTCGCTTTCCTAATGTGTCGAAGCTCGGCCAGGGTTACAGGAAAGCGCTGGATGAGGGCGGCAAGAGGTGTGGCTGTCCTTGGGAAGGTACTGGTAGAGGATTAGGACTCGGACTTGGGACTGACAGTGATGCGATGAATAAATTCTAATTAAATAATTTGTATTTTTAACAAGAGAGAGCCTCTGACAGTACTGACGTTGTTGTTGAATATTAAAGTAATGCTTATAAATAGTTTTAATTTGATCTGAGTTCCACCAGACCTGGCGAAAAGAAAAATTCAAGATTTCATTCCATTTACAAGAATCACTTTTGCTTCCTGTACATTTCCTTGATTAGCAATTTATTAAAATTGTGTACATTACATTTATATTGAATTGACGGTTGCACAAGTCTTGCAGACTGCAAGTATAATTTAATTTATTCCTGGGCACGTTGTGCATCAAATCTACATTATTGTATCAAACAGTATCTTATATACCAAAAAACATAGATTTACTTTCACAAGTAACGCAAATGGCAATGAATATAACTTTACAAAGCAACACTTTGCTAGAATCGTGCCCTAAATTGCGCAAGAATATCGTTATAAAATATTTGTCAATCACGAATTTATTAAAATTGTTTAAATTTAGTATTTAGTAGTGTATGAGATTTGTGAAGTTTTATCAAGAAGTTTAATAAATTGATTTAACGGTTGAAAAGTGTTCTCATTTTCTGAGCCCTCAAAACTTTAAGCTAGACTCTATCAAAGGAACTGAATATAAGAAAAAAAAACGGATTGTTGTGATGAAATTGTGATTGGCCCACAATTCTCACCGGCTTCGGTCGGGTAGATAGATAAGCGGAAATATTTCTTATGACAAAAACTTCTACAGTGGTAGAGCCCGCAACAACATCCGTTGCACGAATGGGCCGGCTCGACCGGTGAAATACCACGACCTCACAGAAGACAGGCGTGAAGTAGATTATTCTGCGTTTCGTCTAATGTGTGAGGTGCCGGAGGCCTAAATATGGTCCTCTTCCACTTCCCACCCTTTGATAATAAGGATTTTTTTTTGTGACTGAAAGGTCACTGTTTGCCTTGAGGAGGCATTTACAGCTACACCGGGCACGAGGCGGCAGGGCGCAGAGGTTCCCTAGCCTAAGCCTCTTTAAGAGTAATTAAGCTCGAGGGCTCCCTCCGTAGGGGACCTCGGCTCGGGCCGTTACTTTATTATTATTACCGGATTGGGAGGCCGCCGAGCTCTTAGGTCGCTTCGGTGGACGCTCCATGGAGTGACTGGGCTCAAGGGCCCCCGAGAGGGGACCTCAGCTTGGGCTGTCACTCTTTACGCGTTTAGCATTCCGATTCGAGGGTGCCCGAGAGGGCCGAGCCTCGGCTCGATCGGTAGCCATTATCTGATTACAAGTATTACCACAACTAACATTACTACCACTTCGGAAAGCGTTAGCGCTGGGAGAATAAGTGGCGGAAGAAACTCCAGCAACGCTTCTATCATGAGTAGGGGAGAAAACTCTGCCGGCTATGTGGCCGTATATGGAAAGGTAATAGCCGTCCTCGCCGGCGAAGACGGTGTGTAATTTGTCTGCGATGTTGTTTCATCCTAGCCTGAGCGATGGTTATTGCATCGTCTCGATAGTTGAGGACGTGCCTGGGACGTCTATAGTCGTGGCGAAACGTACCGAGCGCGATGGGTTTGTAGGTGGCGGCACCTACAATTAATGAATTGGGGTGACCGGTGGCGGAGTCAAAATAGCGGCGCGACCCAACTTCAGGTGTTGAGCTATGGTGGGCAGCTCTAAATCCACGTGTAAATCGATGTTGCGCACGAACCACGGCGAGCCAGTGGCTCTGCGCAAGAATCTGTTTTGGATCACCTGAAGTCGGTGTATTTGTTTTGGAGAAATGTGCGCGAATACCGGACAAGCATATGTCATGATGGGCCGTACGACAGCTTTATAGAGTGTCACTTTGTTCTGGAGGGACATTTTACTCTTAAAGTTAATTAACGGGAAAAGGCGGCCTAGTACGAAAGCCGCCCGGTTCCTGACCCGGGTCACGTGAGCGGCGAAGTTAAGTTTATTGTCAAGGATGACTCCTAGATATTTCACCTTATCTTCCCAGGGAATTGGGCTGTTCATGAGGTGAATGGATGGGAGATGCGTTAATGAATGGGCTTTCTTATGTCGCGAAAAGAAAAGGGCCGTGCTTTTTGCTGGATTAATTTCGATCCTCCATTTCCGGAACCACGCACCCAGAGTGGTGGCTGCGGTCTGGAGGCGTCGACATATAGCGTCAGGCTGAAGGCCCGACGTGAAAATGCAGGTGTCATCGGCAGATAGGGCTAGCTCTACACCGCGTACGTGCGGTATATCATTGGTGTAGAGGGTAAAGAGGACTGGGCCTAGCACTGACCCTTGAGGCACCCCGGCTCGAACGGGGTGCGTTTGAGAGCACACTCCCTCGACGCGGTAGCGGAACGTTCGATTACTAAGAAAGTCTCGTATTAGGCATACGAGACGATCTGGCAAACCGTACTCATACAGCTTGT
Source organism: Papilio elwesi (assembly GCA_029849275.1). Taxonomy (NCBI): domain Eukaryota; kingdom Metazoa; phylum Arthropoda; class Insecta; order Lepidoptera; family Papilionidae; genus Papilio; species Papilio elwesi. The sequence continues at coordinate 6,862,543 of CM056710.1, read as the reverse complement.
ATATGAGCCCGTTGTGCCAGACTTTATCGAACGCCTTCGCCACGTCGAGGAATAGTGCTCTGGTGCTAGAGCCGCGTTGTCGTTTGGTAAGGATGTGCTCCGTGATGCGGTGCACTTGATGGGTACATGAGTGTTTGGCACGAAAGCCGAATTGTTCGGGAATTGGTAGTCCTTTAGCGTTCATAAAGGTACGTAGGCGGGCTAATATTAAACGCTCATAGATCTTCCCAAACGTTTTGAGAAGACTTATGGGTCTGTATGACGTAGGGTTTGTGGCCGGCTTTGAGGGTTTGAGGAAACCTATGACCTCAGCGTCCTTCCAATCGCTGGGAAAGACGCCTTTGGTCACTGCCGCGTTGTAAATGACAACTAGGAGCTGGATAATAGCAGCAAGAAAGAGTTTGGTCACCCTATTGGTGATACCATCTGAGCCTTGCGTGGACGCAAGTTCTTAATTATTTCCTTAACTTCGTCGAATGTTGCCGGGGGAACGGATTCGCGAAGCGCTTCATGTTTTCTCCGATCGACCTCGCTGTCCACCATTCGGAGGTGGGCAGGGTCGACCGGTAGGGTACTGGGAGAGCACTGGGCCTCGAGGCTGTCAGCCAGACATTCGGCTTTTTATTCGTCCAGCATGGCTGGCGTCATGTCTGGGCGTAAGAGCGGCGGCATCGTGGTATACGTGTCGCCATTAAGTGATTTGGGAAGCCGCCAGAATGATAAATGGGATGGCTTTAAATTATTAAGTGTTGTATCCCACCTTTCGTTCCTGAGGGCGGCTATGCGTGCTTTCGATTCACGCTGTAGTTTACGTAGCCGCTTTCGGTGCGATCAGCTCCCAGCGATGGTTATCCATCACTGGGATCTGCCTCGAGCAGTCCTCGACGGTGGTTTGGACATGACTTGTGAGAGTTCCGATTGCAACGCCCATATCTTGTTCGTTAACTATTTGATCGGGGATGGAATCTAATTGCGGCGAGTTAATGTTTTCGAGCTTGGCACTGAGCTTGTGCCAGTCCACGATAGTTTTCGTTAAAGGCGAGGCTGGTGCAGAAGGCCCTAGCCGTAATATAACAGGTCGGTGATCCGAGTGAAGCTCGTGAATCACTTTTATTTCGCGTAGGGCGAGATTGATACTTTTAACGATTGCAATATCAAGCACATCCGGTGTGTGATCCACTATGTGGGGGTAGTGAGTAGGCTCTATGGGCGCTACGATTTCGAAGTCTAATAAGTCCGACATTGAGTCGAGCGCTAGACCTCGATTGTTAATCTTGGTTGAGTTCCATCGGATGTGCTTGCTATTAAAGTCGCCTGCAAGAATGGTAGCTCCTCCTATAGATAGTAGGGCTTCGAAGTCGAAGCGTAGAATGGTTGCACTTGGTCTACAAGGAAGGTAAACCGAAGGTATTGTAATGGGGGCATGGCCTGTCGTGGCCAGGTGACAGATCGAAGCCTCTAAGTGCGTGAGCGCGGGTGTATCGATCGGTACACAGTGCAGGGACTTTTTATAGTAAACGGTAGTTCCACCGCCTTTGGCGCCGGCCCTATCATTCCTAACGATTTTATAATTGGGGACATTCGGGTCCCTCATTGTTGGTTTAAGAAATGTTTCCTGCATGAGTAGTACGTCGATTTGATGTTCGCGGAGGAAGTTATTTATTTCGTCGCGTTGTGTTTTTACGCCGTTCGCGTTAAAAAATGCTATATTAATTGATAGTGGTTTAACTCGACCGTAATGGCGCGTGAGAGTCGGAGGACTATTTTTATTTTTAGCGTTATCCATCTCTGTAATGGCTAATTGAATTCTAAAGCACTAACGGTGTGCTTATACTTGCGTATTTGATATAGATGCGTGCCTATGTTCCCGGACGCGTTTAAGTATTCATCGGCAAACGTGAGTACCTCTTCCATATTAAGGCTTCCTAGTTTGTTTAGGGACTCGAAGGGATTGGTCCCTGTCGTTTTCTCGGGTGCGACCGGCTTGGCGGGTGCCGGTTTACTAACGGCGGGTTGAGGGATCGCGGCGACGGTTGGGCTCGGTTTGAACCATGCGGAGGTCAGTGGAGCGGTTGTTTGCCACGCAGGGCGTAAGGGTGGGAAAGATGCCGTAGTTGGTACAAGTTGTGGTCGCCTAGTGGGAAGACGAGGTTGTTGTTGGGGCTGCTGTTTACGTTTGGGTGCTTTTGGGCACCCGAGGTAGTTAGGGGTGTGTCCCTGTGATTGGCAGAGGACACAAGCAGGAGGGCCAAATGTAGCCAACATTGATTTGTCCTTCGGACGAGGACAACCTGAGGTGCCGTGGTCACCTAGGCACTTGACGCACCTAGGGCGGGCGAAGCAATTCCGGGCTGTGTGCCCGTACATTTGGCATTTGTGGCATTGGCCCGGTAGAGTGCTTTTGCGTGGCGGCTCCTCCACCAAGCCACTAAGGCCGCAGATCGACTTTATGTCGAAAATTGCTTTGCCTTCAGGTGACAGTTCTAGGTGGACTTGTATAAGGTCAATTGGGGCTCGAGTACGTCTATTCGTCATACGATAGACACCTAACACTGGGAGTTCTTGGTACTTAAGGGACTGGGCGATTTCCTCTAGCGGAATTTCTTTAGGGATGCATTTTACCACAACCCTAAGGATGCGCTCTTCAGCGAGTGTAAAGGTATGAAAGTATACCTCCTTTTCATGTAGGAATCGGGTTACCTGCCGGAAAGCATCGGCAGTTTCGAGCTGCACTTTGATGCCTTGTGCCGTCGCTGTAGCGACTATTTTAAACTTGTTGGACATGGCCGACTATATCATCGGCCATTTGTCTTGGGCTTGGACGTAAATCGGAGGGGGTCTTTTATCCTGCGGCGCACGGGTCGCGGGAGTTGCAGTGGGGGTGGCAGGCTTAAGCTGCGGGGCGGGAGTAGGCTTGGGAAGCACTACTGGGGTTTCCATAAGGGCGGGGATGGAGGCCGATGCGGGCTGAGACGGTCCAGCTACCATTTGAGGCTCTCCTTTATGTGCCTTTGGTGGCACCGGAGAGAAGGCTAGTGAGCCAGCGAGGGAGGAGCGCCTTCTTGCGCTTCTTTTTATTGGATACGACCGTAAATAGGCCACCCTTGTCCTCTGAATTTTCGGGGGACAGGGGAGAGTCCAGCTCCATTTCGGAGTCACTGGAGCCGGAGGAGGACGCAGCGCTTGAGGCTGGGGCTGAGTTAGAGGCCTCTGAGGAGGCCCCGGATTGCACGCCTATCTGCGAGGCCGTGATGGCCTTAAATACTTTCGGGAATTTCTCCCGGAGAAATTCTAAAATAGCGGTGGCATTTAGTTCCGCCATTATCTCTACTTCCTAGAATCTTTATCTACTTGGTCAGGTGGTCCCGGTGGTAGTCCGGGGTGTGTAACCCTAGCTCCCTCCCTGCTGGGTTAGGCAGGGAGGATGTGTGCCTGCTGCGTGTAGCCCTAGTGCGTCCGAGTGCCGATCTTATTTTGCACTCGGGTGTGTACTTAGGTACTAAATATAACTACCCGTGGGCTCTAAATGGCCAATACGTGGACCAACGTTGACTAGGGCACTACCCAAGGCCAGTGGTGGAGGTCCCTTCCGATTTTCGCGGTTCCCAGACGGGGAAACGCGGGCGAACGGGTCTACCTGACTAGCTTCGTTGTCACCGTTAGGTATCCGCTAGGGTTTTTTTCAAAATGCGTCGCTAAGTTGTTGTTGTGAAAACTGCACTTCGCAACGCCTTGCACACGCTGTTCCCAGAAACGGAAACAATATCAACCTAATTAGGACGTCAACGTTCCCAAGAAACAATAAATTCACTTGCCAGATGGCCGGCGCAATAAAGATTACGCCGAATAGGCGGCTCGCGAACAAAGGGCGGCGGCGCGTTAATGACGCGCACCTGCACGGCGGATGGCCCGACTTAAGTCAGGTGGAGCGACAGATGTTGAGCGCGAACAAAGCACGTCCGTTCGGCTCGACGTTCTGTAGCGGAGTGTAATAAGGAAAGGATGGGAAGGGGAAGAAGACTTGACGGTAGAGGGGGTGAATAGAAAAGGGATATAACCATTTTCTGTTCATCCCTTCCTCCGTGCACTAAAGGTGGGCAACGCATCTGCAACTTTTGTTGCGGATGCTTATGGGTAGCGATCATTTGTTATCAGGTGCACCGCGTGCTCGTTTGCCATCTTCTACTATAAAAGAAATGCTAATATTTTTTTCATTGGATGGGTAATTTTGTCCGGAACAAACAAACAATTAAATATTTTCTCTTTATAATATTATTATACATTAAATACTTTACTACTTTTTACTAAGACTTTTTTATAGACGTCACTGCCAGGGTTGTTGTTTGGATTTTTCGAAATGTCTATATTGTATGTTATACATATATTTCAAGGTGTTTGTCTTATTGTAATAACCTTGCATTATTTATGAATTAAGATAGTTTGAAAAGTTTTAAGTAATGTTTCAAGCTAAAAGTTTTGTCTAAATCAAATCGTAAAATGTAATATCCAATCGGAATTCAATCTAAATCAGAAGTTGGAGCGTCAGACGTCGCCGAGTCGATTCGGAGTGTCGTGATCTCGAATAACCTCATTACAGAGCTTTTCGATATCTAAATTACATTCCGATTTCAGGTTAATGGCCATAGGTAATTTTGTATTCGTGTTTTTATATCATGTTTTTCTTTATTTACCAGAATATGAACATATTCCGTAGACACGCACTGTAATATATCGTTTTAGTTCAATACATTTACATTTAATATCATAATATTTTTACTAAAATAACTTAGATACATTGCTTAGGTTAAATTCTTGTTCGTTCGCAAGTGTAACTTGCATTGGAGTTCTTTAAAAGTGCTTCTTCAACTAGTTGATGGTGGCACTCATTTTTACATAATTCACTTTCTCCCTTCCTGCTTTATGTAGGGTTGGCATTCCTTTCTCACTCCATCTTTTCTTAGGCCTTTTCTTAACCCTACCGACATATCCATCTTCATTCATATCTAAATCTCCTAGTCACATGCCATTCTTCCCTCCTCATAACATGCACAAACCATGCTAACCTTTTGCCCCCAACTTCTCCACTATCGGTGCTACTTTTAGGTTTTTCCTAATAGACTCGTACCTTATCCATTCCTGTTGATTGACCCATCAAACTTAACATTAGCATTTCTGTCGCATGTACTTACTTTTCTTTTCATACGTTCCTTTAACAGCCCAACACTCTGATCCATAAATTTTGACAGGTCTTATGATGGGTTTGTAAAGTCACTATTCGTTTCTGTTTGTAAAATGTAGATCTATTAACCATATTGTTTCAAAGTCTTATGCAATATGAAGCGTATAAATAGATAATCAACAAAATCCCTATAATTAGTACCGTAAGGAATCACTGAGTCTTTGTCAGTCAAACCTCTAACAAAGACGCGACGCTATCGGCCCTTCCGAGCGGCTGCTCCCAATAGGGTTAACCCGTGTATTACGCAAATTTGGCTTCATTGCGGACAGACTGGCGGGACAAAAATAACGTTCACGTTCAGTGCTCATACAATCGATTGCTTAAATATTTAGTCGATTTGTTAGAGCTTAGAAAAACTACATTACCAAGAAGTAGTAGCTACATTTAATCTACTGTAGATATGCAATATCAAAATTGACCTAATCAAGCTAGAATCTGAATCAATATAAGCCTATTGAGGTAAGTTAATTAGTATTGTATGAAGGCTAATTGTATTGGATATTTAAGGAACAGAGAAGAATTACATGGAAATGATGATTGATGGTGATTCTGGGACGTCGTAGCAATCCTCCAAAGCAATAGTAATTGCTCTGGAATATTGTTCAATATAACTGCTCGTCTTTCGGCTTACTTTCTTCGGCCTTCATAAATACATTATAGATGTTTTTAACCAACATTAATAAGTTTGCGTTCGGAAGTAGCGGTTTGTGCTCATTCCCTTATTATGCTTGTGGCAAAGGATTGGAACAAATTACGGGAAAAATAACAACGGGCGACACCTCTTAATTGTGATCGAGCCCTTGTTTATTCTTTACGAGCTGTTACCCGCGACTTCGCCCGCTTTCGTTTCACATTTTTCACGCTGGAAATTTTAACTTTAAATTATAGATAACAAGGTGTCAAATATAACATCAAGGTTTTATGTATTTTCCTATCCCTGGGGAACAGTTTTATTGTTGATGATGACGTGTGTGCAAAGTTTCATGATGATCAGTTGAGTCATTAAGCAATTATAGCGTAACAAATAGACACACATTCGCATTTATAATATTAGAATAAAAAGTATAGTCGTAAGAAGGCCTACTTCAACGTCGACGCTCCAGTTCAAAACTCGTAGTTTATTATTACTATAAACCATCCCCGGCCGCGCTCTAGTGGTTCGCGTAATGAAAGCCTCGTACGCGAGCGCTCTAGCCTCAACTATTTGTAGTCTCACCGCCGATATTGTTACGTGCTTTGTATTCGCTTAGGACTATTTTAAATATATTTTATTCGTCGTTTACGATATGTCTATTTTGTACTAGGAAAGCTCAGGTAGTGCTCGAATGCCACAATCTTATATTCCACAATCCGTACTCTAAACAATAAGGCTAATGGTGCTTCAATCATCGATTCCGAAATTGACCGACAACAAATTTCTCTAGGTCGTGTGGCATCGCAGTCCTCTCTGTTAAAGTGTTATATAGTTTATTTATGTAAAACTAAAATAAATTTATAGTTTTAAACTACAAAATGCGCTAAGTCCCGTTACATGTAATGGGTAACTATTGTTATTTAGACTTGTACCTAGATGGCGTTATTCCTTAAAAATCACAAATGCTGAAAAAGCGATTTAAATTATTTCCGCATCGTCTTTGATAGCTGAAAGGGTAATGAATCACGCTTATAGATTCCATTACATACATACATATGAAGTTAATACATATATAATATATGCATAATATACAAAGTTTTGAAAGTTGATTACATTTTTGTTACCATCACTTACGTCTAATTCAAAGGCCTACTTTCATCGCGATCATCATAAACCAATACGATGCTTTAAATTTAAATCTTTTTCATTCTAAATTTATGAATTATAAATTTAAAACCAAATTATCTGGTAACAACATTATTAACGTTGATATAATTATATTTATCTGTACTTCTTGAATATGTAAAAAAGATAAACCAAGCGGAAGAACCAATAAAGATATAAAATGAAGAAATTATATTAAAATGAGTTTTTTACACAATTCGTAATTGTCTATTAAATATTTTAATAGATTAGATATAAATTAAGAGGGGATGATGTAAGGTAATGGTGATAAATTGAAAATGTAAATTAAAAAATCTCTAAACTCTAAAACTCGTTCAATCTGCATAATCGGTTTATTCATGTTTGGCGCGAGTTGAAATTGCCTTCCAACTGTCAGACATTCGCCTAAGTTTGACAGACGGAATTAAAGCTCCTAGACCAACTTAGTTTGATAGATCTTGTTTGTTTGTCTGAACATTTCGTTATCTAATCCCACACATATCGTTTTATCTTATATATTTAAGGACTGTTGTGTTATTGGATATGTTGTTGGATTCTGAGTGCTACTTTGAGCTTGGCAATACCCAAAAGAAACGGAGAAAGATGTCTTAGTGTTTGCTTTGTGTTACTTAGAGTCATAAAGTAGTAAGTTATGATAAAAGTACACTTTATTTCACTCACAGCCACCAAGATTCTTATTCAGTTTATGTTCAACAAATGAATAAAACAGGCATGAGAGCTACCAGAGGGAAGTCGAAATGATGGGAAGGCAATACAACAGTTAAATATAAATAAATAATGAACAAAACTAAGCCCTTTAATCTTAACTAGACAGTTCAAAATACCAGAAAAATAATGAGAACAAGAAAAATAAAATAAAAAATCGTTTCGACCAACATTTTTTTGTTCCAAATTCAAATAAGCATGTTGAACATGAACCTATAAGATTTTTGTTTAAAATTGCAAATAAGCATGTTGAACATGAACCTATAAGATTTTTGTTTAAAAATTGCAAATAAGCATGTTGAACATGAACCTCTAAGATTTTTGTTTAAAAATTGCAAATAAGCATGTTGAACATGAACCTATAAGATTTTTGTTTAAAAATTGCAAATAAGCATGTTGAACATGAACCTATAAGATTTTTGTTTAAAAATTGCAAATAAGCATGTTGAACATGAACCTATAAGATTTTTGTTTAAAAATTGCAAATAAGCATGTTGAACATGAACCTATAAGATTTTTGTTTAAAAATTGCCAGACTGCAATAAAAATACATTTCGTGTAATTGCTTACTTCTAGTTTTTCTTTTGAGCTTTGAATCTATAATTATTGCCTTGAGGACATCGATTAAGACAATCTGTTCAATCGATACAATTTTTCTCAGTAATTTACCTGAAAAATATGTGATGGGCTGAAAATAAAGAAAGGCGAACTATTTGTTCCTACACGAGATTCACCCCGTAACAAATGCTTATGATAATTTATTGATATTAAAGTCTTGCAACGAATGAACTCGTAAAGCAAATCATTCAGTAAATACGTATCTTTCAGCGTTCTCTAACAGACCGGCTGAAATTATTCGTGTTTCCGTGGAGTTGGGACTGGCTTCCTACCGTCAGATATCAGTTCACTTTCGGCAGACGGCTGAATTGATATTTGTCGAAATTTCCTGCAGATGTCGCGATCTGCATTCATTTAGAGATTTCCTTAGTCGATTCATTTAAATATTTATTACAAAAGTCATTAAATCCAATTGTATTATTATAATAGACAGAGCCCTCATTAACTTAAAATACTCCGTTATTTTGTTAATAACTTTGTTTTATTTCCACATAAGCTGTTTGAAATACTTCCTATCCTTGCGATTTAAACGCAATGCAGTAGAAAATGATTGTAATTTTAGCTAAAAGCAGATTTTCCCGTCAAGCAGTAGCTTTTACATATATGATGCGGATTAAAAAAAACTTTCGAAACGGCGTTAAACCTGCGTGACAGATTCTTGTCATTTTGGTGCCTGAGAGGTGACAGGTAACTGTCTATTTAAGTCTATCCCAGTCGGCTTAAATATTTAAGTACTATGTATGTTTGTTGCTTTTACATTTATAAGAGGCGAGAGGACGTAATTTTATTTCTAGGTGCATAAGACAAGTTATACATGCTATATTATAAGACATAAATCTTGAGGTCACGACAGTGCAGTGTACATATTTGTGGCCACTCGGTAGTACTGCTACAAGCATGTTAAAGGAAATAAGGATTTAAAGACAGGCAAAAAAATGTTTTTTTGGAATTCTTAGCAGAATAATAACGAGATGTTTTCGTCAAAGGAACAAGACAAAAACATTTAGACTGCGTAATTCGATCAGTCAAATCGGATTACTCGGATGAAGGCTCTTGCGGTGTGGGGGAGGGGGGGGGGCTTAGCTCGTGTAATACGCCGACAACAACCGGTTGACAGGAAATTTTATTTATTAAAAATATTACAGATTGTCGACTAGTTGTTGCGTGAGTGTAGTATCGAAAATAAATTGTGACTTCAGACATTTATAATATTTAAACGCAAAAACCATACCAGCTCTATCTGGACGGACAAACAGTCGGACTCCGCTATTTATATAAGGATGGGATCGAATCTCTCCCGGCCGCACACTTGACCCCGCGCGATTTTCCCGGTTCGTTACAGCGCGGCGCGAACGAGTTAACATTGTTAACATTTTACTATTTACTTAACACGGACAAATAAATGAGCGTTGTAAAGACGCTTGTGTTCATATTCCTTAATAAAATCTACTGAGAGACAGAATTTTACGACCAGCTAATTTATTTACTACTATTTACGATAAACGGATGAACGTTACAAAACCGTTTGTTACATTATCTTTATATAAAAGGCGATGTGTGTATGTATATTCGCTATAGACTCAGAAACGGCTGGACCGATTTATTATTATTGTTTATCCTTTTTTTCTTTAACTTGTCCTGATGTTGGTAGAATTGTACCGGATCTAATGGATATACTATTATGGCGTACGTACGTTACGTATAGCTTTAATAAGCACCACGAACCAGGCTTGTTCTATACCAGAATGATTTCGGCAAGGCAGGTGGTAAGGCAGGAATTCTTTGTGTGGTAATAATTGTGTTAACATAGTGATACTATAACATCATTTACGTTAATTGAAAATATTTTATTGTATGTTGTTTATTTTTTGACATGAAGTAGTGTTTTTATTATTGGGATGCCTTAAATTAAGTGACTTAATTCGGTTGGCAACATTTTAAATCAAAAATCTTTTGGTTTTCTAAAAATTATAAAATAAATAAATAGTGACGTAATGATGCACATCTCAGATTACGGTTCGAAATTTAAGGTGTATTTCCACTAAAACGAATGGCAGATGAGTCGGTGAACAAACAAACATGGAACGGTGTAGAGTAAAGCGGATTACTGCGCTCGTCTGACAGTCAAACGCCGCAGTTTACTAAGTTACCGAAAGCGTTTTGTCTGATAAAAGCTGCACCAATAGCTCGCCGTGTTCCACTTTACTCTCTACTTTAGTTTGGCATCTCCAATATTCATATTAATACCAGATACATATATAACAACTGAGTGATATATGCCACAGCCCCAACTACTGAACCTAGAGTCTTGATTTTACAAAGGGATTTATTTTATTACTTAGTGTGCTAAGAAATGATCATTCTAAATTCGTCTCTAAAGGTCTAAACTAGGAGATGACAGTTTTTATATCGTAAAATCTGCAATTAAATGTAAATTGGCCCAGATGTATATGATAAATTATATTAAATAGGGTTCAGTTTAGACTGACCATATGTCGGTTAAATTAAATTGCTAGCGAAACCGCGGGGTTCAGCTTGTGTAATATAGTAATCTGTTTAGATTAGATTATACCTTTGTGCATCTAGTATACAAAGCAAATGAGCTACGACCGGTCTTCAGTGGCCAAAGGCTATGCAGTTTATTAATAACACAATACATTAGTGAGAACCGCATCTAAATCGGTTAAGCCGTGTCTGAGACTAGCGGTAACACACGAACAGACAAACAAACCGATAAACAGATAATTGTAATAATCATTGTTTTGGGTTTTATTGCGTTTATAAAGGCCCCAATAGTAATTTTTTTCAAATATCTCCCATGTACAGACAGCGATCAGTTGCAGTTTTATTAAATGCATAGATTGTACTCCATATATTTCAATTCCCCCTGTCCTATCCTAGGCCATTCCGCTACGGGTTAAATAAAAGCCTAGGTTGACTTTTGTGTCATTAAATTCGTTAACCAGCGATTGCTGATGTCTATCCCGATGTGGTTAAATGATGTGAGGAATTGCTTTCCTTCAACCGGGAATATAGTACTAAAACTCCAGATTTTTCCCTTTTTATCGAACCTCTGTTTTCCTTCTTAGATAGGGTATGTTTTTGCAACTTTTCTGATTGTGTCTTTAGATTTTTTTTATAGCAGAAGATGGCAAGCGAACGGTTCACCTAATATCAAGTGATCGCTATCATCAGACATCTGCAACAACCTGCCTACCTTTAATGGACAGAGGCGGAGATAAATGGAAAAAACGATGTTACCTTTAGTAATAAGAAAGAGGTGGGAAGAGAAAGAGAATCATAATAGAACTGCAGCACCTCACTTATCAGAGGAAACGCAGAAATACTTCTACTTGACGCCTGTTTTCTACACGGTCGGGGTATTTTACCGGTCGAATCCTTCCATCGAAAAATAGTAAGCACTTCAGTTCACTTCTTGTTGCATATTTTAACGCTTCATTTTAATTGCGATCTTGTGATTATAACGTGAAATCAAATCGTGTGAACACGAGCTACGAAGGCGACCCTTGTCACGGCGTTACAAAGGCCAATCCGATGACACTATCACAAGTTCACGGACGGCCGCTTCTCAACAGGGTGAGAAGCCGAAAAAAACTAATTCCGCGTTTAGTACACTTAATAACAAAAGTACAATCGCAACTGTAGCGTACTGTTCCGCTCACAATACAATATAAATACAATATTCGTTTTAACAGAGAAATAAAAACTTTACCTAACAAGATGCGGTATTGTTTGTACAACAATTACTTTCATTATTTCTCTAGAGACAGCTAGACAGTCACTTAACCTTTAATAGACAAAGGAGGATATACAGGAAAAAAGATTTTTCCTTTTCCAATCATCCCCTTTCCCGTAATTTCCCCCTCCCCAAATATTTCTAATAAGAAAAGGATGGGGATCTAGATGGCATATCTGCTAATGTTTTTATCATATAATTCTCTTTAGATAACATTTAGTAATTTGATGCAACGTTTAGTTACAATGCTTTGATATTATTTTGACATATTTGAAGCATCTTCAAACAGAATATGCAACGAAACATTTTTTTTACTATACTAATAACTAATATATTAAAGGTATCACGCTCAGATATCACGGCCGTTAGTTATTGAAATAACACCCTCTTACTGGAATTGTAATTGGCGAGCAATTACAGCAGATAGCGCGTAACGATCTATCAGGCCGCCGCACCGCCCGCCTCGCTCGGTGCCGTAATCCAGCCACCCTTAGGGTTGCCACTCGGACGTCATTAAAAATGTATTAATTATCACAGTTTAAATATAATAGAGATAACAATTCCAGGTAGTAAATTAATAAAAATATGCTATAATTATTATTTAGGCTATAAGTAAGTTACTATATGATAATAAAAAGCAGTTGAATGTTTGTATTGCGCCTTGTTACTCATGGATTTCAATTATAGAAGATTTATGTTATTTATATAAAACTAGTGTTTCATCCCGGTTTCGTCCATGTAGTTATTTTGGAATCTATATGGAAAATACATACATAGCCTTTTATATAGGTACGTATATAAACACCTGTAAAAAAAAAAACAAAAATATGTGTCCCAAAGGAACCGTATATTTTTCGGGGATAAATAGTGGCCTAAGGGGGAATAAATGTGTAAGATAAAAAGTGGCAAAATTTGGCACAAAGATAAATTATAATCTGGAATAACCTATCTCTGTTCCAAATTTCATCCAAATCCGGATCGGAGTATCAAGGTCATTGTCGACGGTGCAAGCACTGACCCGAAACCAATTAATGCTGGTGTCCCACAGGGCTGTGTACTGTCGCCCACCCTGTTTCGTCTGCATATCAATGACATGCTGCAAATTAGCAACGTCCATTGTTATGCAGACGATAGCACGAGTGATGCACTGTACACGGCCCGCGCTAACGTTTCTCGGGCTACTGCCGATGCGAACCGGATCAAACTTGTGTCGGAACTGGAGATCCTTTTAGGTGAAGTCTCCGATTGGGGTCGACAAAATCTTGTTGATTTCAATCCCATAAAGACACAAGTCTGCGCCATTACCACTAAAAAAACCCTTTGTCGTGGATCTTCGTTTTGAGGGCACTCCACTGGTTGCCACAGCCAGTATTGGTGTTCTCGACGTGGACATATCGAGGGACGTTCAGTTTCGCGGTCACTTGGAAGAAAAAGCCAAGTTGGCCTCTAAAAGCTGGGTGTACTCAGTAGAGCGAAGCAGTATTTCCAGCTGGGCCACCGCCTTCAGCTATACAAGGCGCAAGTTCGGCCCCACATGGAATACTGCTCGCGTCTCTGGGCGGGAGCACCGCAATACCAGCTTCTTCTATTTGACCGCAAACAACGGAGAGCGACTCGAATCGTCAACGACCGAGCTCTTACCGATCGGCTTGATACTCTGGCTTTGCGGAGGGATGTCAGCTCCCTCTGAATTTTTTATCGCATATACCACGGGGAGTGTTCCGAAGAACTGTTTGGAACGATTCCTGCCGCCGAGTTTCGTCATCGGACGACACGACAGACCGCCAGGTACTATTCGCACCACCTGGTTGGCTGCCATTCCTCAACAGTGCGGTTCGATAATCAAAGGAAATATAACATCATAAAATGACAATTATAAATATTTATCTATTTATTTAACCTCTGTTCTTGGTTAAGTACGTCGACGCGTATTTTTTTTGTTGATTTCTTGGAACCGGAACTAGGTAGTTTGATAGTTGTGATAACCCTATTCAAATATAGCGTGCGATGCCTCATTCTGTGATAAGCAGCGCTACCCTCTGAACACTATCACAGCCGAGGTGATCTATTGCTCAGAGTTATGTTCCGCTATCTGATGGAACTTACACAGTTCAATGCAGCGAATTTGTGTACCGGGCTATTGCGAGTACGTTTTCTTCAATTATCATATAGCAGTCAATTTACACAAAACATAAATATTGAAAGGATGAATGAAGAGAGAGTAACGAAACAAATTCATGTTGCAAAAGTGAGTTGCAGCGTTGGCAGGGGCTTTCTTTTGTGACTGACAGGTCACTTTTGCCTTGAGGAGGCATTTACAGCTACACCGGGCTCGAGGCGGCAGGGCGCAGATGGGCGCCTAGCCTAAGCCTGTATGTATGTTCCCTATAGACCTATACACTCCGAAACGCTTGGACCGATTTCGATGAAACTTACAGGGATTGTTCAGATTGGCACATTCCTGTGTTTGGTAGCGGTCGGATAAGCATAATTAGTGGTACCCGGGCGAAGCCGGGGCGGGTTACTAGTATATTATATATATAATGTATAAACCACAATTACCACAATAAATTGAAATAGTATTATATTTAGATAGATAGTGTCGGCGCCAAAATTGTGCAGTTTGGGCTCAATCCAAATAGTAACGTATAAGTATCATTTCATTTGTTTTACAAATGTAGTGCTTACGTAAGCTTTAATAATAAAAGTAACTGTAAAATTTATTTTAGTAATAAGAGTCCTTGCTTACCTATGATGGTCAGAAAGGGACAAACAGAAAAAATGATATTTTCTTTTGCTATTTATTCCCTTCCCAGTGAAATCCTGCTCCCCTTCTCATCCTTTCCTTAAAAGCCTAACACACATTTCCATTCATCAGACAAAACGCAGCATATTTAAATACATTTATTGTCATCTATCATTCAACTGAATCTTATGCTATTTCAAAACCATTACTACAAAACTAACTTCCTCTAGACTCTTATTAAATTTTATAAAAAAAAATTAAACCGAGATATTTACATAAATCCGAGCTTGTGTCTGATTCATCCTGATATGTAACTGTGTGTAAGAGAAATAAAAATTGAACAAAACTTAAATCCTGGACTCGATATCGTCGCGCACTACACCGCAAGCGCGGCGCACCCTTACCCCATCTTTCGAACAGTACGATATTTACTTCATTTATCCAATGCCACGTATCGCTTCGTGCAAGAGAGATAGAAGAATAATTATTTATTTAGTTATATTGCCGCCTCTTTCTTTTCTCACCGTGTCCAGGGCTGTGAAATGAGAATATTATGTTGTTTATATTTATACCTTTAACAACAACAAAAAAAGTATTTCGTAGCTCAATTCATTTATTATAGTTAAATGTTTAATTTTTTTAAAATATATATTTAATATGAAGAATCAATATAATTTTATCATAACAATAATGACTACACGAAATATGCTCAGCAATCTCTTTTTTGTTTAGGATCATGATTTCGCTCATCACTATTGATCGATATATCACTTAAAACGACATAAACAAATACTAAGAAGTAGATATACAATGACAACATAGCTACAGATAGCATTTTCACGTCAATTATATGAAATTCGTTGCAATCTACCTTAATATCATTATTCGTAGACAACCCTGTCGAAACTCGCCGCCCGAACGCCTTAACTCGATAATGAAAGCGATATGCATAGCATGCATATAACAAGTGGGAACAATAGTTCACAATAAATAATCAACAAAAATAAAACCTGTGTTGTGCTTCAAATAATATCCTCCCAACCTATAAGACGTTTCCTTAAAGCAGTTTTCGCTTCAAAATCGATATATGTTCTATATTAGGTGTCAAAATTAGATTATTAGAAGTTGTACTAAGATGCAAATTCCAAAAGTATCCTTTCCTCATTTAGTGAGGTCAACGGAATCCGTGTAAGCGTCCGCATCCGACCCTCGTCTTGTCACGTAAGAGCTTAACGAAGCGACGAAATGCGACGCAGGTCAAGTGGCATAATGCCTGTCGTATAGGATTTAACATACTCAAACCGTGTCCCACACACCTAAAATAATACGTTGGGTAATTATAACTAATAATATAATATAAATGTGAATGTGGGTTTGTTTGTTTGTGTCGTTTTCACACGTAAGCTACTCAACTGATCATCATGAAATTTTTCACACATATTTTCATGGATACAGAAAATGAGATAGTGTACCGTTTATCCCAAATAAAAAACTTCCCGAGGGATGTGTAAATAAAACCTAGGTTGCCAAGGTAATGTATGACACGACAATAACAACTTTTTGTCATTTTCTTGCGTGACGTACATTGCAACCAATAACAACTTTTTGTCATTTTCTTGCGTGACATACATTGCAACCAATAACAACTTTTTTTCATTTTCTTGCGTGACATACATTGCAACCAATAACAACTTTTTTTCATTTTCTTGCGTGACATACATTGCAACCAATAACAACTTTTTTTCATTTTCTTGCGTGACATACATTGCAACCAATAACAACTTTTTGTCATTTTCTTGCGTGACATACATTGCAACCAATAACAACTTTTTGACATTTGCCTATAATTCCCACTTATTATACGTGAATTAAAAAAAATCCAGCAAAAAAAGGAACGAATGCGTGCGAAACCGCGCGCTAAAATTAGAGAATTGAAAATAAACAACATGTTTTGAAAATGATTTATATCAACATTAAAATAATTGTCCGCATATTATATTATATAAAATATATAAAAAAGCTACTTATGTACATATATAAGTAGTTTTTTACATACATGTATGTTTCTCAGTAATTGCCGTGTTTCCGAATGAAGATAAATGTAGGCCGCTTACCGGAGTTCGGCCGATACACTTGAGAATATGTCACACGAACAACGAAAGCGTAGCTGAGGCTATTTATTTTATTTACTAATAAACTTTATCTTTTTTCTGATGCTGCCCTGCACATTCTAAATAAAAACTGAGAATCTAAATTTTTATTTTGCTTTAGGGATGTTATCTCAATAAAGAAAAGATTTGTCTTGTGTAAGTTCTTACGTATTTTAAGCCGACTACTGCTGGGTTTATAAGGTAATAAATGTGACAAAGAGTGTTCCTGAAATATCAGAAACTCCTTAAATGTGTTATATAATTTATTCTTTTACTAAAAATCGAAACAAGGCTCCCTGTAATAACCGCTAAGATAGTTTTATGTAGGCTAATGTCTAAATTAAGATATTTGTGTAAGATAAAAATAAGATAGGGTAGATAAAATAATGAAAAAATTATCGCTTTTCTTGTAAAATAACAATCTATTTTGCCATTTGTTAACAAAAACCAATGATTTCGCCCGATATAGTTTAGGCGTTTGTGTGCCTTCTGCCTTAAGGCAAAAGAGGCACTCTAACGTTACCTATACAATAAAAGGTTCGGGCTACATACTACGCCGGTATTGATGGACCCCAATACCACAAACATAAATTGTCAATTAAACTAAACCCTCAGGTGAAAATACGTTTAGAACTCCGGTACTTACCTTAACGAGTATTTGCTCTGGTGTAAAACAATGTAAACTCTTACAGCACACACTAGGCGTTTTGTCAACGCGCGTTTTTACAAATACCGGTTACATCCGGATTGATGGATTTCCAATGGCGTAAAGCAAGCTTTCCAGCAGCAAGCAGCGCAAACCCACTGTTAGCACGCTGTTAGGTAACAATCGTATTAAAATTTAATTAAGGTTTCTGAGATTTAAAACCCTTAAATCTCGTTTCAATTTATTATGTCAATAATCATTTTATTGGTCACTTTAGTTACTTTTAAAGCTGCAAGGGACACATCCTTGTTGTGACCCTTGAGGTCTGTGTCCATAGGGACGATGAGGACTATCTATCAAACGGACAGTGCCAATTTCTCTTGTATTTATCCGTCTCTCTTCCATCATTCAATTCATAGTGCTGTTATAGTCTATCGCCTTTGATGCGTACTTATGGGCTATTATTAGTAGCTAATTGTGTTTATAACGCCATTATAAACGTGGAACAAACAATGTCCCCGCGGCACAATAGTAGTAGCATCGATCCGTTGCCGACTCATATCGGCTGCGATCGCGAGCCATTAGGCAATTGCCGCTCGACTGTATGTTGCATCGATTGTACGAATATAGCACGTTCTGTTGTACCGAGATTGTGGTCCCAATTCGTTGCAATTAATTTTATATATAACTAGCTGTAGCACGCGGATTTCAACGAATTCGTTTTTCATTTCCCACACTGGAATTTTAGGAGTTAGTATATGTTAAAAGGTGTTATTGTCAACATGAAACATGACCATGGCAACAGATATTGTAAATGAAGTTTCTATGTAGCTCGGGAACAGTTTTATTTTCGATAAAAGGTAACGCCATGTCAATTTCTGTACCCCTGACAATGTGTGTGCAAAATTTCACGATTATCGGTCGAGTCGTTAAGGAGTTAAAGCTTAAGCAACATATATACTCACATTATGAGATTACTAGCGATCTGCCCTGGCTTACCCATCAATCTACCCTCGAACTCCTAAAGCATTACAAGCAAAGCACTTCGCAAAACCATCGGAAGTAATTACAGCATTTCCGCGAGCAGATAAATGTGCACCGATTACGTTTGAAAGTGTAATATATCAGACCAACTATAGGGGCTCACGTGCGGAACGTTGAAATGTGCCACGTCAGTCCTCTGGCAGCCTTCCTCAACCGCAGAACCGGGCTCTTGTATGTGGACGAATTATATAAAATAATGTTATCGAATCGACGATGTAATATGTTAATTAAGTGCTGATTAGTGCTACCTATATCATATTTTATTAAACCTTTTATTGTTATCTCCAAATGGAGGTTGGCGACCATCATGACAAGTTGACTTTCTTAGCGGCTAGTCGTGAAGTCATAGTAATACAATAATTAAATAAATATCTACAAACATTACAAGACTCATCTCTGTCACCAAGGTCGACTCTTTCTTCTTTTTCTGTCGTGTCGTACCAGTCGAGACTTGAAGAGTCTGCCGTCACAACTAGACTGGTCAAAGCGATCTTCTTGAGTTATAAGTTTAGCTACAAAGCTATACACAGGCTGTTAACTTCAAATTAGAACTTATGCAAATCAAATTCGCCCTATATTTATCAAATTCGACTTTATCAAATCAACTTCGGACGGTCTGTCGATAGACAAAAACCCGTCAAGTCCAAGTCGGACTCGCGCCCAAAGAGTTTCCTACTATTAGGTATCTATAAAAACGACAAAAAATCACGTTTGTTGTATGTGACCGCCACAGAAATACATCATCTGTGACAATTTCAACTGTCTAACTATCACGGTTCATGAGATACAGATACATGTTGACAGACGGGTCCCGTTTTATCGATTGAGAACGGAACCCTAAAAACCTATATAGTGCTATATATAATGAGAGATATACCTGGTTGTTGCCAATGCCAATTCGTAGATACATTTTTCCGCATATCTACACCATATCGGTTAGTTTACTATCATTTAAATAGCACAACGTATGTGTGTATTGTCTGCGGTCAAACTAGTTTGTCCTACAATAATAGGCTAACCTCTAAAAAGCTTATTAAAAGGGAAGGATTAAACAGTTAATACATTCATGAACAAAGCAAAACTTTGTCAACCTGCTTAAATCGGACAAGCCTCGATCCTTCGCACAACACTCTCAACCCTCGATTGTAATCCTCTTTAAAACAAATGTCAGTGCTATTCAACATAAATTCCTTAGATTTCAATACACTTGCATCAGCATATTATTAAATACAAAACAAAAAAACCCGTTTACTATTTGTACATCAAAAGGGAGCAAATGAGCAGCCTATTATAAAAGTAATGACCGACATTGAACATCCGCAACACCAGAGGAACTGCAGTAGGACAGTACAGCGTACTACTTTAAGGAAGGAGTACGCTCGCTTCTTGGAGGATCCTAAATCGTATTAGTTCGGAAAAACCACTGGCGACTGGCGACAGATCATTCCACAACGCGGGTGTGAGTTAGGAAATTTAGGAAAAACCGTCAAGATGGTGCGGATGGTTAGATACACTAATAGACAAGACAACGATATTTTGTCATATCCATTTAGACACCACTGACGATGTCAGCGATTAAGAGATCAACACAAGGCAATTATTAAATCAAGCACGGCACAAAAGCCACACAATGCTTTTATTCCAAACGTAGTACGAGTGCTAAACAAGTAAATTTCGATAGCTTAGCTATTTTGGAACCGTTTAAAGATATATCCATCAACGAACCAACTACCTGGGACGATATAAACACACATCAGTTTCAGATAAACACCAAATTTATTAAGACAATTACAATAAATTAATATCCATTCGTTGGGAACATAAAGCTTGGATAATAGTAATAGAGGCGCACTTTACTGTCTTGGATTATATCCAAAGTAGTAAATTTTCAAGGGAATGTTCTACCTACAAGTTGTGATCGATGGTTTCACGTGAGGTCCTAAATAATTCAGAACAAAGGCTGCAATTGTGGAATACCAGCTGTTGACTTATCGATTGGCCGCGACCTTGCGATTATTGCCATCGTCCACCGTGGAGCTACAAGTGTAGCTGCTACCAGAGACAGCGGCAACGAATGTTAAGTATATTACAGGAAATAATAATTCTGTTATTCTGTGATTAGTGATATTTATTTCGAAATTAATAACCTCGCTAATTTTATGTATAACGATATTTTAGAACTTCAATTGTTATTTTATTTTTTAATGAAAGAAAAGGAGAAATCGGTTCCTCTGATATTAACTGAGCGTAACCGAGGCATCTGTAACCTACTAATGAGTTGTAGATGCGTTGCGTTGCGTTAATGGACAGAGAGATATTTCCTTTTCCTATTCAATCAAATAATTAATCCTCCGTCAAATACTATGCATTAATAAAAAAAGAATGGTAAGGTGACGTACC
The DNA here is from genome assembly GCA_029849275.1 of Papilio elwesi. Lineage (NCBI taxonomy): Eukaryota > Metazoa > Arthropoda > Insecta > Lepidoptera > Papilionidae > Papilio > Papilio elwesi. The sequence continues at coordinate 6,841,419 of CM056710.1, read as the reverse complement.
CTACCCAACCTTTCCTTATTAGAAATGGGGAGAAAGGGGAAAAAGACTAGGATTAGGCCTGAGGCACCTCTCTCATCAGACGCAACGCAAAAATATATCTGCTATTGTCTCTATAAGCTTGAATGAATTTTAACGTCACCTCTAGTAGCGCTTCACGGAATGTTAAATGTAGCTTGTGTCAATCATAAATGCCTGACCACTTTTATAGATTACGATCAAGAAATTCTATTGTCGATTCTTCGATCGAAGTCAATTTATATTTTTTTTACGCAAATCAGAATCAGCTGCCCTAATGGTAAAAATAATTTTATCGCTTAAGACAAGAAATCGATTCCAATTCGCGAAAATCTCGAATAAACCTGAAAGTACTAATCCGAATTAGGTTCAAATGGGACCAATCTGAGATTGAGAATTTTTCTTTTGGAAGTCAGTAAGAAATTTAAACCATTTTATAGAAAACTCATCAACTCCCTGCCCCATTCCACGTTACATAGGCTCGGGACAATACGACCATAGTCCATACTGTATTTTTTTTTTATATAATCAGGTGGCAAACGAGCAAACGGATCACCTGATGTTAAGTGAGCGCTGCCCACAGACATCCACAACAGGCAAATGTATTGAAGATGCGTTGCCTACCTTTAATGGACAAAGGAGGGCACAGACAGGAAAAAGGACATTTCCCTTTCCCCGCTTACCCCCTCCTCGTCCAATCCTCTTCACTTTCCCGTCCTATCTCGGTGGGAAGGGGAAGAGGACCGAAATTAGGCCTCCGGCACCTCACTCATCAGACGAATCGCAGAGTACTTCTACTTCACGCCTGTTTTCTGTGAGGTCGTGGTATTGCACCGGTCGAGCCGGCCAATTCGGAAACAGATGTTGTTGTCGCGGGCTCTACCACTGAATACCTTTAGCTACCGTTCTTACGGCCGGCCTCTCGCCTCACGTCAACCCTCCTTGGCTTCTATAGCAGAAATATAGGTGTAATAGTATAATGTATTCTGAATTATTTGGATGCGACATGTGGATATGATTGTAGGCTGCTTGTACATTCCTGTAAACGCCTGGCTTATTGTGAAACACAAATGTCAGTGTATTGTGAGCGGCAATGAGCGCGCGTAACATTTACGAGTGGGCTAATGTGAAGGCGAGGACAGGCGTGTACGGCGAATTGCTCTTTTGTGATATAAGTTCCCTTTAGAACATGCGCTTTGAGTCAGTCATAATGGATCTGTCATGATATTATAATTCTGGAATCAATTTAAATTATTTATAGTTTTTATTTAATTATACAAGTTTATCACACTAACCATGGGTTTCCACTGGCATAAAATCGTGCGATACAATCTTTTTCTCTAAAAAATGAGATGACATCGGCAGTGTTAATCCTTGGATATTGTTTGTTTACATTAGTTTCGACTGATGCGTGTTGGTCGAAAACACAGTCGTGTGCCTAATATATAAAGCAACCGATCCTTTAAGGAAACAACTCGAATTTTACAATACGTTTAAGTCAATGTTTTTTTCATTAATTTTTATTAGAAAACATTATTTTTATTACCTTTATTCACCACAAGCTCTATTACCTCCTGGGAAGCTTTAAAGGTTAACGTACAGCGCCATAAAATACTTTATGATCCGGGATACTTAGCGAGGTCCACATAAAACTGACTTATAGCTTTGTGTTAAGACACCTTTAATAAGAATAACGGAGTCTTAAGAAAATGTTAAAAATATATAATGTATACAAGATATATGTTAACTTATTTTTCTCACTTCACACTCTTGTATTTTATTAGAGATATGTTGAACATATGTGTATAGCACGGAACAGAATTGTTAGCACTCGCAATCATACGCTCCTACCACATAAGCACTTAACGTATTGAGTGCGTTAACGTGCGTGCGCGTCTGCCTGCGTGGAAATGCGCAAGCGCAGGGGACCTCCTCGGCATAATTCAAACCGATTTGCTTACGCTTCTAGTGCCTTCCGACAGTTGCATAATTATAACATTTTGTCTCATACCTAGATTTGATTCTTCAAACCATATTACAATATTTGTTTGGAGTTAAAATAAATATTTAATAGAGTTTCTCTCTTCGACAAAGTTTTTGTAGTTCATTTTTGATGGGACAAATCCTTCGCAACTCGTTACATAATACCTGAGCACGTCGTCGCAAACTGATGACGTCAGGGGTTGAAAAGCCCTTAAAAGAATACATAAAACTCGGAGATAACGCGAGATTCGATTAACCCGGAAATAGATTCAAGTAGAAGTCAAGGCGAATTGTCAATCCTCTAAAATATTTTCCATTGTCACTCAACTTATGTTACTGTGGCCATAAATTCAATGTGAAGCTTAACCATTTTCATAGTACTTGCATGCATGTGATAATGTATGCATGTGTTCATGTAAGCATTAAGCATGTAATAGTAATTTAAGATTAGTAATAAATGGAATTATTATTATTATTCATTATGTTCGAAATTTAAATTGTACACAACGGTTGTTAAATCAGATAAATTGGGGCTGATAACACTGTAGAGGTAGAATTCGACCGCTACCCTAATCCTAGTTAATCTCGTTTAACTGCGCCGCAAACCTCGGTACATTATAATTATCCAACGTTCAGGGTTACAGATAATCTAGAAGAAGCTTACAGCTAAGACCGGCTTGAGCTATAGTATATTTAAAATATTATATATTGTATTGTATCTATATTTGAGTTATTGTAAATATTTGTGTGTGTATTTAAGTTTAATTTACTGTAGTAAGCTCTACCAGTGAGTTATATTTAAATGAAGCTGTTATACAAAAACACAGGCATTCATAAAGACTCGTGAAAAACTCAAAACAAGTGGGACGGAAAAATAGTTAAAAAATCAACAAAAATAAACCCTTGTGCCTTAACAATAAAAATCAAAACTGAATACAATAAAAAAATTGCCGAATCTATTCGAAATTCAAATAAACTAAAAAAATAAAATGTTGCTGACGCATGTTGAGCATGTTGTTCACGGAAACCTATAAGATTTTCTCTTACGCGGCTAGAGAAGTTTTCACTTTAATAATAGGGAGGAGTAAGACATCACTGTTATTTTAATTAATGAAACTCAAACAGCGATAATAAGGCTTCTCGCATCTGCATTTCCCTCAGAAGTAAGGTAGCAGCCCCCCACTCCTCCCCCCACATCGATACTAGTCCACAGAATTTCTGATAAGCTTATCAATAGGTATACGATCATTTCGCAATTTAAATAAAACGCCAATTAAAATTTATGTCTGGATAACTAGTAGTAACTTGTAGTGTTAATGGAACAAGATCGCAAGAGCAAGCGGGCTATCTGACATACACACTGCTATCCATAGGCTGTCCGCAAGCAATGAGTTTCAGGTGCATTGCCTAGATATAAGGGGATATTTTACCGGTCGAGCTGGCCTATTCGTAAAACAAATGTTATTATTGCGGTCTCTACTACTGTTGAAAACAGTGACCAAGCCAAACCAGCCTATTCCAGATAGTGCTAAAATATCTGAAATATTATAATCCGTATCTTGTCTATCTTCCCCCCCCCCTCCTTACCCAGAAATTGGTTCGTTACAGTCGGTACGGCCTGAGCTTTAACGTTATTAACATTTGGATCATTTCCTCGTTGGAAGGCGACCCGGCTGACGTTTAATTAAATTGTATTCACATCTTATTATGAAATACCTTTTTATAATTCTAATGACATATAAAAAGCACAGGACAAATGCCCGATAAAATAATATATATAGACCTAATTTCAATCCTCTTACCTTTCTCATCCTTTTCAGAAATAAAAGGATAGGAAGGAGGGGAGGATTGGCAGGGGAAAAGGATATCTCCCGACTATCCCCTCCTCTGTCCATTAAAGGTAGACAACGCATCTGCGATTCATTCACCGCTTCCTCGTTTTCCAATTTATTCCATAGCTTAAGTACAACAATATTTACATACCACACATAAGAGGATGTTATGAAGTTGGTATTATATATATTGAGTAACCTTCAGTAAGCCTTTGATGCTTATGTAATTAACTAATACGAGGAATCTGGTACATTAATTTAGATATTATCATGTTGAGAGACTGGAGGCGGAGGCAGTGTGTTCACCATTAGTGAGTGAACGTAACATTTGCTTCCCATCTTTACTCATTTTATCAGTTAAATTAAAAGTTGAGTACTTCCTCCACTAACCAGAGTATAACTAATGGTTAAATAAATTTGGATAATAAACTAATGGTTAAATAAATTTGGATAATAAACTAATGGTTAAATAAATTTGGATAATAAACTAATGGTTAAATAAATTTGGATAATAAACTAATGGTTAAATAAATTTGGATAATAAACTAATGGTTAAATAAATTTGGATAATAAACTAATGGTTAAATAAATTTGGATAATAAACTAATGGTTAAATAAATTTGGATAATAAACTAATGGTTAAATAAATTTGGATAATAAACTAATGGTTAAATAAATTTGGATAATAAACTAATGGTTAAATAAATTTGGATAATAAACTAATGGTTAAATAAATTTGGATAATAAACTAATGGTTAAATAAATTTGGATAATAAACTAATGGTTAAATAAATTTGGATAATAAACTAATGGTTAAATAAATTTGGATAATAAACTAATGGTTAAATAAATTTGGATAATAAACTAATGGTTAAATAAATTTGGATAATAAAGAATGTTTTTTTTAAGTGTTTAAAATGAATATTGGCTGGACGCTTGGTTCAAATCATATCAATCGTTAATTATAAGGCTAGAATTTCCATTGGCCACGTTCCTGGAACACCTCTTTCGCTTCTTCTACATTCAAACATTAGCGGATTCTGCATCTTTATTGTTATTCATTTCGTTAGTGTTGCAGCACGGATATACCTCTACCTAACACCAGTCTTCTGTGAGATCGTGGTATTTCATACATTAAGCCAAGGTCATTCGTGCAACTTGTTATTGCGGGGCCTACCATTGTTAAAATCACGTCTCATTCAAATCACATCACAACCGTGGCATTTGTTAATCCAATCTAATCTAATTCTATTTGTGTAAAATCACCATTAATAATTAAATAAATAAATAAATATGAGCTCACGTCCGTAACCCAGAGTGGTAGGCAGAGATCATGGATTTCCATTTGGCGCGATCCTGGCACACCTCTCTCGCTTCTTCCACATTCATACATCACGCGTACATGCTCCTAGGTTATGGGTGCTCCTTATATCGCCCTTTTTAGTAAGTCATTAATCTGATCGATATAAGTTCTCCTAGGGCGTCCCCTACCAACACTAGCACTCACTTTTGCAACATAAATTTGTTTTGTTATTCTCTCTTCATTCATCCTTTCAACGTGCCTGATAATATTCATTAATAATTAAAGGTACGATATATAATTGCTTCAAAAGTAAAAGACGACGGTGCAGCACCTGCCTCAGTTTCAAAGCGCCATAAATCTTGAGGGTCATTAACGTCTTGCGGCAATCGGCGTTACCCTGGCGAGGTCCCAAGCCCTGATTACCGCTACCTTCGTATATTACAGGAAGCGAGTCACGTAGGAAGGTCAACCACTTCTTTGGTCCCTAAGTTGCATTTCTGAGATTTTAAAATAAACTAAATTAGATTGAAAATGCATTAATTTAAAACATGAAACATATATAGAACTCCCCAATCAACTAAACAATGTGATGACGTATCAAAAATATTGGAATAATTTGTATGGCTGAATACGGCAAAGGATCGAGTGGTTGACGTATGAGGCTACAAAATACTGCTACCAATTACCACCTGCTGTTCAGAAGACTTGTAACCAGCCTTTGTAATGAGGGAGTAGAAGATACTGAAACGGAAACGGAAACGGTAAAAGATGTCGTTGGAAAGGGATGAAACACACATCACACCTTATTTTGTGTTGTGATCCTACCACACAAAGTTGTTGCCATTTATGTGTGTGTGTTAATATGCAAGAAAATTAACAATCAATTAAAAAGCCAGTTTTTTTACAGAAATTGTAATTCAAATACACTGAACAGTGTACAGCAAGAATTCACAATAAATAATCTCATCAGACGCCCACGCAGCCTACAATGTCAGACATAGGGCAGGTTATAAATCATATTGCATTAGCTTAATAAAGCGAACTTTGATACCCATCCCATAACTTTGTGAACGATTTTCTAAAATATATTTCAGGAATAATATCTCAGTACTTTTTAACTAAACCACTTACTGTTTAAAAAATTAAAAAGAAAAAATCAAGCCGCACGCTGTAGACATTTTAATCTTTTTAAACGACTTCGAAAAATGTGCACGTTCTCAATTTGCTTGTTTATTTAATGTTTACTACGTCAGCACTTTGACATTTATAATTCGAATTAAAAAAAACTTTTTTGCAATCGATAGTTTTTTTTCAATCTTTACAGATTGGGCATATTTAAATAATTCAGATTGGATTGATAGTTCCGGAGTTATCTAGGATCTTCTTCGATACTTTGGATATCCAAACAACAACAAGAACAAACAAAAGCTTCGAAACAAAACGGATGGAATTAAATGTAAACAACATTGAACAGTTGAAAATCGTAACTTTACAATAGCTGGCACAGAGCCCTCAAAAGACACTGATCATTTTAATAAATCCTTTTCAACACAACTCCAATTCGTGTCACAGACAGACAAAGGATTGTGGCAAATAATTAAACAGTTATTGTTTCAATTTGAGGTAATCAAATCCGAGTGATATTAATTGTATCAGATTAGGGATCATATAACTTTCTAATTTGATTATATTTTTCTACACCAATAAGCTAAATAAATAAAATAATGTAAACCACATTTTTTACAGAACATTTTATGTATTTGCTGTGCTCGCGGGCGAAGCCAGGTTAGTCCTCAGCTCCCAAGGTTCGAAGCGTGATGTTAAATAGCCTATAACGTTCCTGAATAAGTGGGCTACCAAACGCAAAAATAATTCGAATCTGATCAGTAGTCCTAGAGATAAGCACGGTCAAACAAATCCTCAGCTTTTTTACATTAAAATGTAGATTTAAATATGCAAGATTACTATTAGCCTATATCAATACATAGGTCAATATGCCTTTCCATAGTTATGTCATTATTTAGTTGTTTTTTTACTTTAAAAAAAACAAAACATTTACGTTTTTGTAGCCAGAAAAACACGCTGTGTTCTAGTAATCCTGATGAAGGAAGAATTTTTCTGCATACAAAGTTTCATACCCTACTTTAGACCTTTAGAGGATGAAGTTAGTAAAATCCTTTTTAGTGCTCGCCTACGTACAACAATTATAAAATGTTACGTAACAACACTAATATCTGTAAAAATTTTCAAGTCTAGGCCCAGTAGCTTGGGCTATGCGTTGATATATCAGTCAGTCAGTTTTTATTTATTTACTAAATGTCAAAGCGTGGATATTATGCAAAGTTACAAATACTTTTTTTGGCACTATACGTTTCAAAATCTCTTCACGCGGACCATCTACAAAGCAGGCATCTCTATTTGCCACTGCTTTTCATTCGCGTTGTGTACGCGGCAGTACGTGTCGGTCGCTCAAAGACCTCACACACCCTGAAGCGTCAGAAAGCAATTAAGCTAATGCGCCAAAGTTTTCGAAAGAGTTTTGTAAATGCTGCTCTTACACTTTATCGTTTCCACAGTCTATGAATAGAAATATAGACTTTTTACTTTAAATTGTTAAAGATTTTTGTCGTAATTTGACTTTTAACTTGTATATCGATTGAAGTATCTAGAAAGACATAGTATTTATTTATTTATTCATTCATTCATTCATTCTGTCGCAACAACAACGCGCCGGCGATTACTATAAGTGTCACTGAGTCGTTTAAATACAGTCACTTCAACAACACGCCGGCATTCTCTCTACCTTGCCTTGACTCCATCATACAACATACAACTACTACTGCTACTGTCCAATCAGCAACACTCACAATAGTTAAATACTGGAAAATACACATTTAAAAAAACGAAACATTCCAAAAATCTATTGAATTTCTTTATGTATATGCAAAAAAACCAACCGCTAAATAGTAAGAATTTAAATTGTCGGTTTAGCGATATAAAATAAAAGGCGAAAGCTCGAAAGGTATTCGGTAATAAGACTCTTTGAAGCTTCAAATTATTCGCCTTCTCTAATTAGCGGGGAATAAATCTACTTGTTAAATAGAGCCTTAATTATGACCAAATAATTTTATAGAAACATTTCTTTCTCTTGTCATTTTTATTGCTCTTTTGGGTTTTATTAATTGGTTGCTACTCACAAGGACACTTCAGTTGAGGAAAGTCCCTAGTTGAGCTCCGATTTGTACTAAAATGTATGGCCGTTTCATGTTCATGGAACGTGACGTGAGATTTAAGTCCATATGAAATATTTTATACGAAAATAGCGGATGGAGAACTCTTAACTATCAAAAATAGGGTGTTGCTATTTTGAAATAAATAAAATTAGGTACGCAATTAACGTCATAATGTAATATACATCACCCTATATATGGTTTATTTGAAAAAAAATACGGATTTGAATGTCAAATTATATTTTTCATATCACATTTAAAAGCGAATATCATTGAAACATACACGAACCATTAACACTGTACAAAGAGATATTTCCGAAACGAACCATTAGAAGAATCTGTCGGGCGTTTGATACCATTCTGTTCGATAAATATAAATACATCGTAAATGCGAGCAAATAAGCCGCCGCGAGCTCGTAAATTGGAACAAATGGAAACGAGTCAATATTTACAGACGAAATCCCAACAACAACACACTCATTACTCCAATTCACTACGTTAATACTATTTTGGATGTATTTAAATGATATATCCACAATTGACTATTTGCTAAGTTCGAGGCAGGGACGGATTCTAAGAAACCGCCAGGGACCGACTGGGTTTAATCGTACCTGTCAGTCTACTATGGGAAATTTGATTGTAATAAAAGGTTCACTTGTTTATGGGTTTTAATGTAAAACAGTGTAAAAATAAATACACAATTTTCTAATAAAGGAAATATGAACACTTATGGTTGTAATTCTTAACTGATGTCGCGCACAAATATTTCTAATGCAACTAACTAACTAAACTTACTAGGCTACAACCTACACAATGTATTGTACACACTATATACGACTACTTATAACAATCAGTCAAGGCTCGAGCCTCAAGTGGTGCTGTCACGACCGTTGACAAGAGTACAAACTGAGTCTCCTTCCTTTGACCAGTGCTTAAAAAGACTCTTGCTGTCTAAAGTCAGCTACGCAACTTCACGTTTCAGTACCGTACTCATACATTTCCGGCAAACCGGAAATGTGAGCAGCAATATAACAATGCTCAATACTGTGAATATTGTTAATTTGACTTAAACGATTATCATAATATTTTGCATACACATACAATTCTGAATTCAAGGATTGCGAGTGTAAGGCCGCAGGTTCGATTTAGAAATATAACAGAATAATATCAACCCGTTTCATTTGAGACATACACGTGTATAAAGTATTCTCTGCCTAACCCTCTGGGTTATGGCGTGAGCGCATTATTGTTAATTTATTGATAAAGTATTTAATGTATCTTCAAATTCGCTAAAAGTAATATTGTATTGTTACCGTGGGTTTCTACTGGCGTTGAATTGTGTCGCGATACAAGGTTACTTTTTGAAAAAACTGAGATGAAAATATATTTTATATAAATTATTTCGGCAGTGGAAGCCCACGGTTAGAAGCGACTGTTACGTAACTGTCATTCCCTTCAGGGCTTCGCGTTAATTCATTAGCTCCGTAATTAATTCATTATTATTTTATCCATTGAAAATAAAATGAGCTCGTCAACTTTTCAGCGTCTTCTTTTAATTAATATTTTTCCTTGCTCATCTTTTACTTTTTCGGTGACTTCAAAGATAATTGAACGTCACGATCCATAAATGAGAAATGTAACCCGTACGTAATTAAAGCGTACATTATATATATATATAATATATATAATAATATATAGGGTATATATATTTTAGAACAAACTCATATCTGTGCTACTGAGTACAGATATATGTCATCAGCATTAGACAATTGTTGGACGGATAGAAGCTTGGTCCCTTACCGCCTTCATAATTGTATATTTTTTTCTCATAAATAAACTTAAAAAATGAGCCATATGAGAAATATTTCAAAAAGCCACCCCCGCCTCAAATACAAACAGTCCAAATAGCTTTTCATAGCCCCGAGCTGAAAGCGAACCAAGCGACCTAGAAATATTGCACTGAAAGAAACTCTTGACTCTAACTTCCACATAAAGAGATTTTTTTTGTTTTTTAAGGAAAGGAAAGTTCGTACTTAATTCAACAGGTCATAAAATACTTAACGCCTCTTTAATCTCGTCCTCGCGAATAGAAAACAATTAATGGGAGTACTTCCGTGGTTACTGTCGTTAAAACCAATAAATATGTGGTCACATCCGTAACCGGAGGGGTCGGCAGAGATCATGGATTATACATTTGGCGCGATCTTGACACACCTCTCTCGCTACTTCTACATTCATACATCTACACATACATGCTCGTCCGTTATGGGTGCTCCTTATATCGCCCTTTTTAGTCAGCCACAAATCTGATCGATGTAATTTTTCCTAGGGCATACTCTACTAACACTGCCACTCACTTTTGCAACATAAGTTTGTTTCGTTAATCTCATTCAATCGATTAGGTACTAATGTTATTATATAAAGCGAGCTATTCATATTAAGTGTATCCTGAAATAAGTTTTGAGAAAGCTTTTATGTAATCAAATACATCAGTTTTACAGTGGCAGAGCTCGTGACAACATCTGTTGCACGAATAGGCCGATTCGACCTGTGCAATACCACTATTGCAAAAAAGCCAACTTACCACTCTACGCGACTGCACACATATTTCTAACTATAATACGTTTAGCATAAGCTTCACTTTTACCGAGTATTTGAAAAGGTAGTTGTAACAATGTTTACGTATTTGCGTTACGTTACGTTCGATGTATTCAAGTAAATGTAACGTTAATAGTTAATGTACATGCCTACACTACTACACAGGCCTACACAACCGAACTGGGCTACACAAAAGATGTCGTGCAAGCGCTGATATTGGAGGCCTATTGTCTGCGTGACACAAAAGAAGGAGCCACCCTAATAACTTTTTTCACGATACAAGAACGTTAATGTATGTTAAAATAGATATATATTTAAACCAGCATCTTCCCGCGGTTTCGCCTGCATTTGTTTTTTTTGACACGCAGAACTTTTTTATGGAAGATGATTCCGCATATAATAACTTCGTATAAGTAACATGTGTCAATAAGTTGTTATTGTCAAAATATTACCATGGCAACCGATATCGTAAATGAAGGTTTTATGTACCTAGGGTAAAATGTTTTCGAGATAAAAATTAAGTAACCGATATCATTTTTTGTACCCCTGACAATGTGTGTGTAAAATATCGTGATGATCGGTTGAGTCATTAAGGAGTTAAAGCGTAACAACCATACAAATATACAAACATATACACATTCGCATTTTTAATATAAGTTAGGACATATCCTCAATCAAATCAAATAATCCATATCATAATATGTACATACATATATACGTTGCAATCAATAGATAATGTCTTGGCATTTATATTGACCAATAGACAGGTAATAATCAAATGACTAATAAAATTGATGACTTAAAAGTGTGTAGTAGGATTTTAATAAAAAAAATAGTTGTAACGTTTTTAATTACTGTTTTTCCTAAACCAATATTCAAAATGATGACGTCACATCGCATGTAAATTTGAATCGGATCTCCATAGACGTCAGAGGACACACACATTTAATTGTACGCTAAAGATTTATTGCCGCCGGGTTCCGTTGTTCCCAAATCAATTTCCTTCATTGTTTTTGAAATCGTGCCAGCTTATAGAGATTTATATATATCATTAAATAGGTATATATATATATATATATATATATATATCGATTTCTTAAACATTGCACCCCCGAAACTTGATATTCCTGATTGAATCCCAGATAGTAGACCCTAATAGACTAACCCTCTGCCAGGAGCCTTGGCTCAGGGCAACCTAGTTGAGCTCCTGTCTCTCACATTGCATGATGATGATTATAAACATGTTTGTTGAAAATCTTCTATATGTATGTAGGGCTGCGAATGTATCCATAGGCCGATACAAGCTGCTAGTAACGGTAATTGAAACTATGTTATTATAACATTTGTGAGATCGCAATTGTCTATATTGTAACTACTATAATATACGCCGACATATTAAAACTTATTTGTAAAAAAAGCTAAAAAATAAATCTTATATACTATTGCAAAATAATAACATTACAATAAAATCTGGATAATGATTTATTTTAAATATTGGTACACATTGCGAATAGGGCTTCTGTTTAGCTCGGGTTTCAAGTTTTGAGAATGGTATTATTCTTAAAGCCCTATGGGTTACAAAATAAAATATCGTGGAATAAACAATTCACATTTTAAAACACAGATTCAGCCAGGTCGCCCGCGCCCTATTGTTCTCATTCCAACAATAATATTAAACAAAAATTCTACGACATTTAATAAAGTTTGGCTTCAGTGTTGCTATACAGCTTCATGAAATTGAATATTGTATTCCAAGCCTTCTCCAAAAGAATATTAAATTTACGATCTAAAAATACTATTTGTCTGTTTTAGTCGATTTAAAACGCAAACAATGTGGGTGTATTTCATTCAAAACAGTTGCTTTTACTTGAAAATATATTTGAAATTTAGGAAAATTATTAAGTCTGCGGATCACAGCTGGTGACTGAGGGGTCAAAATATTCTAGATATAACAACTACAATCAAATCAAAATGAGTGTACGCTCGCACGATGGCACAAGCGATATTTGTTTGATCCTGACGAATAGACAAACCCTCCAGCATGACTCAACTGCAATCACAAAGTCCTCTTTTACCACATCGTTTCTTTAACGGTTTGAGTCTGAATTAGGATGCTTTAAAAGAACATGCGGTACATAGTGATGCCAAGCATTCAGTCAACTTATAACAAGGGGTCATGAAAACATCGCCGTTATCATATTAGCCAGCCACTGGACATAGACTTCTTCCCTGTCTAACCTGCACGACCTATGTCATTGACCCATCTGGCTGGTGGCCGTCTGTCAACGCCTTATTCCACGTACCATCATTCCCTGTCGCCCAGTACCCTGCCCACACTTGAGCTCCGTAATACGTGGTCCTATATATTATAACAGATAAGGTTTAGAAGACATTAAAAATGAAACAACGCTAAACCGTGGACTTATAGAAATTGAATCGCCAACTAAATAAATTTTATCAAACTTTAGGTTGTTTATTCAACTTTGACCGTTGAATTTAATTTCCCTTTCTTAATTTAATTGATAAGCTTTGAACATAATTCATTGTTCCTGATGGCACACCGAATGACCTCATTAATTGAAAATTGTTCATTTTTCAGTACAACATAATTTTGTCTGGCGGCCATTTTGTTTCAATAATACCTTTTAATATTAAAAGAAGTTAATTATCTCAGGAATAAGAAATACTCAGGTTGTTGAAGGACTGTAAATTGCCATCATTATAACTTGCCACGCATTTGGACCTTGTGATACTCGGAATGTTTTATATTGAGTCGAGTTCCTTATAGAAAGTTTTATTTAAACCATAAATTTGCGCGTGTTCACTAAGAATAGTGAACACTCTAGCACTTTGAAGACAGCACTATTTAATATAATTAAACGATTATGATTAAGTTTACTGGAAATTCGTTTATCAAACTTTTTAAATAGATTATAAAAAAATCCAATTCCATAGTTAGCTAGCTTTTTTGCTCCTGCATTTAGCTCTAATGAATTTGGGCAAAAGATCCGATGCCTCGTTAAGTTAGTAAATACACGTGTCTGCAGTCGACGGAGGCACCGCGGCCACTATCGTCGAGCTATCGTTTTCTATCATCCTCTTTTTATATATATAAAAAGCGATGTATGTATGTATGTTCCCTATTAACTCAGCAATGGCTTGACCGCTATCGATGAAATTTGTGGTAAAACTTTAGATGGGCCAACCCGTGATATTGTGAATTATGGTAACAATGGTTATTTAGTGGTAGCCAGATGAAGCCACGGAGAATCACTACTAATATTAAAAATAATAGATCTGTTTGTTTACATTGAAATGACCGAATCGATTTGATTAGAAAGCTAAATTATTCAGATTATTTGGTATATTTTTATTAGTTTCATGTGATATCTCACACAGGCTGTAGCCCAATATTCTCACTTCATAATATACTGTACACACTATATACGACTACTTATAACAATCAGTCAAGGCTCGGGCCTCAAGAGTACAAACTGAGTCTCTTTCTTTTTTTTTTTTTTTTTTTTGACTGAAAGGTCACTGTTTGCCTTGAGGAGGCATTTACAGCTACACCGGGCTCGAGGCGGCAGGGCGCAGAGGGCGCCTAGCCTAAGCCTCTTTAAGAGTAACTTAGCTCGAGGGCTCCCTCCGTAGGGGGAGCCTCGGCTCGGGCCGTTACCTTACTAGTATTACCGGATTGGGAGGCCGCCGAGCTCTTAGGTCGCTTCGGCGGACGCTCCATGGAGTGACTGGGCTCAAGGGACCCCGAGAGGGGACCTCGGCTTGGGCTGTCACTCAATACGCGTTTAGCTTTCCGATTCGAGGGTGCCCGAGAGGGCCGAGCCTCGGCTCGATCGGTAGCTATTGTCTGACTAATATTACTACCACTTCGGAAAGCGTTAGCGCTGGGAGAAGAAGTGGCGGAAGAAACTCCAGCAACGCTTCTATCATTAACGGGGAAGTATGTTGGCCGTCCTCGCCGGCGAGGACGGTGTGGTCGAAGTTGTTTGCGAAGTTGTTTATTCTTCGCTATAGCGATAGATGTCTCGTCGTCAGGGAAGTCCAGGGCGTGCCTAGGTCTTCGATGGTCACGCCGGAACTTACCTAGTGCGATTGGTTTATAGGTGGCGGCACCAACAACTAAGGAATTAGGGTGATCGGCGACGGAGTCAAAATAGCGGCGCGACGCCAACTTCAGGTGTTGGGCTATGGTAGGCAGCTCTAAGTCAACGTGTAGATCGATGTTGCGTACGAACCAAGGGGCCCCGGTGGCCCTGCGCAAAAATCTGTTCTGAATCACCTGAAGTCGGTGTATTTGTTTCGGGGGAATGTGCGCGAATACCGGACTAGCATACGTCATAACGGGACGTACTACAGCTTTATAGAGCGTCACCTTGTTTCGGAGGGACATTTTGCTCTTTTTGTTTATTAACGGAGTTAGGCGGCCTAGTACGAAAGCCGCCCGGTTCCTGACCCGGGTCACGTGAGCGGCGAAGTTGAGTTTATGGTCAAGGATGACACCTAAATATTTGACTTTATCTTCCCAGGGAATTGGGCTGTCCATGAGTTTGATGGATGGGAGATTTGCCTCCTTGATTCGCGAAAAGAAAAGGGCCGCGCTTTTTGTTGGGTTTATTTCGATCCTCCATTTCCGGAACCAGTCACCGAGGGTTTTGGCTGCGGTCTGGAGGCGTCGACATATAGCGTCAGGCTGACGACCTGACGAGAAAATGCAGGTGTCATCAGCGAACAGGGCTAGCTCTACACCGCGTATGCGCGGTATGTCGTTGGTGTAGAGGGTGAAGAGGACTGGGCCTAACACCGAACCTTGAGGCACCCCGGCTCGAACGGGATGCGCTTGAGAACACACTCCTTCAACGCGGTAGCGGAACGTTCGATTGCTTAAAAAGTCTCGTATTATGCATACGAGACGGTCGGGCATTCCGTACTCGTATAACTTGTATATGAGGCCGTTGTGCCAGACTTTATCGAACGCCTTCGCCACGTCGAGGAAGAGGGCTCCAGTGTTATAGCCGCGTTGGCGTTTGGAGAGAATGTGCTCCGTGATGCGATGCACTTGATTGGTACACGAATGTTTGGCGCGAAAGCCGAATTGTTCGGGGATTGGGAGCCTTTTAGTGTCCATAAAGGCGCGAAGGCGGGCTAAAATCAGACGTTCATAGATCTTCCCAAACGTTTTGAGAAGACTGATGGGACGATAAGACGTGGGGTTAGTGGCCGGCTTCGATGGTTTGAGGAACCCTATAACCTCAGCATCTTTCCACTCGCTGGGAAAGACACCTTCGGTCATTGCCGCGTTGTAGATTAGCACTAATAGCTGTATAATAGCAGCAGGAAGGAGTTTGGTTACCCTATTGGTGATACCGTCTGAACCGGGAGATTTCCGTGGACGTAAGTTTTTAATTACCTTCTCAACTTCATCGCATGTTACCGGGGGAACGGAGTCGCGAAGTGGTTCTTGTTTTCGTCGATCGACCTCGCCGTCCACCATTCGGAGGTGAACAGGGTCGACCGGTAGGCTACTGGGAGAGCACTGGGCTTCGAGGCTGACAGCCAGACATTCTGCTTTCTCTTCATCCAGCATGGCTGGCGTCATGTTTGGGCGTGAGAGCGGTGGCATCGTGGAATACGTGTCGCCTTTGAGTGATTTAGGAAGCCGCCAAAAGGCTAGATGGGATGGCTTTATACTATTAAGGGTTGAGTCCCACCTTTCGTTCCTGAGGGCGGCTATGCGTGCTTTCGATTCACGCTGTAGTTTACGTAGCCGCTTGCGGTGCGATTCGGTGGGATACATATCGTAAGCTCGGGTGGCCGCATTCTTACGTCTCAGCAAGTCTCTGGCGTCCGGAGGCAGCTCCCAGCGATGGTTATCCATCTCTGGGACCTGCCTCGAGCAGTCCTCGATGGTAGTTTGGATATGACTTGTGAGAGATTCGATTGCGACGCCCATATCTTGTGTATTAATTATTTGATCGGGAATGTGAGTCTCTTTCCTTTGACAAGCGCTTATAAAGATTCTAGCTGTCTAATGTCAGCTACGCAACATCATGTTTCAGTGCCGTACTCATGCATTTCCGGCAAACCGGAAATGTGTGCGAGTTTTTTTATATAAGAGGCAGTCTCTTATTTTGTCTTATCTCAAGTCACTTATACCCCTGTCTAAAATAATATTAGGGTTCATTTTACAACTTATCTACATAGCATATATAATTTTGTGATTTTTTCTCAAATAACCGCCGATTTTTTGGTACAACAGTACACATCTGTCTACCTCAGGTTAAGATAAATAGACTCTACATTGAATACATATTATATCCGTTCTCGATGTATCTTTGCGTACTAAGCTGTGTACAATGCCCGTCTTGTCTAGGATATGACATAGTTTTGTTAACTTAGTACAAACGTCTAATCCAATTAAGAAGGTTTACGTGAGTTGCGTCTCGGATGTTCTGGAACAAACTTGGTGGTTTGTTACGCTGACTTAAATTCTATTCTCCCTGAACTTTATTCTTTTTCGTAATTGTATTTTTTTTGTACCGCAAGTTCGTTAGACAAGTTTCCTCTGGCCACTATATTGATTTATGTTTAAATATTTCAGGCTTCAATACATGGATCTATCTTAGAATATGTGACATCGAACAGAAATTACGATGTTCCACTTATGTATACTTTGAAGCTAGCGGTGCATCCGACGTCAAGTGACCGCTACCCAACTCAACTTATAATAATTATTATTATTATCCTTCTTACCCAAGGGAGAGGAAAGAGGAGTAGAATTAGGCCTACCACGCTTCACTCACCAGAGAAAACGCATATCCCACGCATTTCCAATGCCACACTTGTAAGCTCATGGTATTCGCCAGTCGAGGCGGCTCATTCGTTGTTGTTGATGACAACAGATGTTGCTTGTTAAACTTGTAGTGTGCTTTAACTTTTTCTTAAAATAAGCAACACTAGACCACTTATAAAGGAAATAAATTTAATTGGCTTCGCTATTAACTCTATCAATATTTCAAAACAACATTATCTGAGTCTATAACTACTTCTAGTAATTGCAAATATCAGGCGTAATTCGAGGAGGCGAGTCAGATTACTCGGGGCGAAGGATTAGAGAGGAGCCGGCGTGCAGTGCTTATCGATTCATTCACTGAGAACTAACAAATAATATATCTTAAGAAAGTTTTACTCGCGGCTCAATTGGATATTAAACTGACCGCCAGTAAATTTCGATTACGTTAAATGTCGTTCAATGGACCGCTAGATGGCGTTAAATTCTAATCAAATTACTCAAACTATGGTTAGGAAAACAATATTTGTTTTTTTCTGTTTATGCTCTCTTTTGTCTAAAGGTAGGCAAAGCGTCTGTAACTCATTAGGTTTGCTACTTATAGTAAAGTAATCCGATAATAGCTACCGATCGAGCCGAGCCTCTCTCACCCACAAATCGGAATGCTAAACGCGTAATCAGTAACAGCCCAAGCCGAGGTCCCTCTTAGGGGCCCTTGAACCGAACGCTCCATGGAGCGTCCGCCGAAGCGATCTAAGAGCTCCGCGACCTCCCAATCCGGTAATAACAATAAAGTAACGAGCCGAGGATCCCTCTGGAGGGAGCCCCCGAGCTAAGTTACTCTTAAAGAGGCTTAGGCTAAGCGCCCTCCGCGCCCTGCCGCCTCGAACCCGGTCTAGTTGTCGCAAAAAATCTATTAAGAAAATTAAAGGTTCCATGAGTCATAACTAGCGACAATAGATTTTTTTATGGAAGAAGGTAGCTAACGAGCAAGCGAATCACCTAATTTTATTTTATTTTAAGTTGCAAAAAAGCAAGCAAATGTTGCAGATGTGTTGCCTACCTTAAATGGTCAGAGGAGGGATAAGGGGGATCTTTTCACCGTCAACCCCCTCCCCGACCAATCCTCTTCTCGTTCCCATCCTATCCTTAAAAGGGTGGGGTGGGAAGGAAAAGAGGACTGAATTTAGGCCTCCGGCACCTCACACATCAGACGAAATGCAGAGTACTTCTACTTGACGCCTGTTTTCTTTGAGGTCGTGGTATTTCACCGGTCGAGCCGGCCCATTCGTGCAGCAGATGTTGTTGCGGGCTCTACCACTGTTAAATAGTTCTATAGATTCTCACGAGAATCTATAGTCATATAACGATATGGTTCCACTCTCATTACGTGTCGGTACCAGCAGACTTCGTTTGTAACTTAGCACTGATTAGAGCAACATAAGCATGGCGTAAACGGACTTAGCATATGTAGATAAACATGGTTAAAATGGTGTTAAATGGTTTCAAATAAAACATCGCGACGGCAAATGATATTGAATAACGCTTGACATTTATTGCTAATTGTTTAATTTCACATGCAATAAGATATTTCGATTGGCCCCTCGCCGGCTGGCAAATATTTGCTGCGGTATTCAGCTCTTTGATAATGTCACCATTGTTTGCGAATTTATGTACCAAAAACACTTGCGTATATTTTTGCCCCAATGTACGGACAGCATCAACAAAAGGTTATATATTTTTTGCATGTTTGTACATTGCTATATGAACATTTTCCTTAATTTTCGGCAAAAATTTTTTTTACGAACTTCATTATTTTCCTACCGTGAGGTGCAATAGTTTTTAAGCTTTGTTTTTTTTGGAAATTCTGTATTGAACATCGTCGGTAAAATTTAATAGCACGGCGAGTGAAACCGCGCGGCACAGCTAGTGTGTCATATTTCAAATTTTGAAGATTTCATTTACTAAAGTAATATACAAAAAAAATCTTTGCGATAGATTTTATGGCTCTCGAAAAAACTCCAAGCTTAATGCTTTCTATATATAAATGGCTCAACAAAAATGCCAGTGATTTTTGTATCGTGCGATGCATTTGCGACGTTTCGAGTAATCCCACTTCAATACTAACGTCAAACATTCAGGCTGTATACTAAAATTTACAAAGAACACACAACGACGGACTTGAAGGCATTTTAATGTTGAAGTACACTTCGCTTACGAAAAGACTTCACAAATATTCCTTGTCAGAGTATTGTTATGTACACAATGGTTAAGTATTCCTTCTGAAGTATCTCTTTTTTTATTGAGGAAACAAACAGTCGCTTACAGAGTAGTAAAAAAAACTTATATATATTACATATGGACTGAGAGTTCCATTAATTTGTTAAACTACTTATAATTGTGCCAAAATAATTTAAAAAGGGTTAAATTAAATTAAATCGATTAATATTTATAAAACATTATTTGTAATTTTGCTTAGAATTTTATTCTTATATATTTCTAAATTGTTACTAAAAATATCGATATCTACAAAAATTTTATTATATACACAACACTACGTCTAAAAAATTATTACAACTAAATACTGACTTATACAAAGGAATGACGAATAAATTTCTACTGCGAGGGCTGTGCTTGGTTATTTTAAATTTAATCTGTCCTAACACTTATATTAAGATCGTGTTGTAACACTAAACAATCATTTCTTCTGATATAACTTTAAAAAATATAGCATCATCTGCGTACATTAGGAAGTTTGTATTATCGTTAACATAGAGGATAAAAAGTAGCGGCCCTAAATGTGATCCTTGGGGAATACCCGATGGAACCTCCAGGAATCTCGATATATAACCTTGAGTTGAAACTGCCTGGGACCGGTTTCCGAGGTAGGAGTTTATCCAGCGGAGTAAGTCGCCATGTATTCCGATTGACCATAACTTTGAATTAGCTAATCATGATTTATTTTATCAAAGGCTTTTGAGAAATCAGAGTATACTACATCCGCTTGAAGTCGCTTATCCATAGCATCCACTAAATGTTTGGTAAATGTAAGCATATTTGTTTCGACAGAACGTCTTTTACAGAAACCGGGTTGATTCGGACTTATGTATATGATTTTTTAAAGCATTGCTGATTTGTTGGGTTATTATTTTTTCAAACAGTTTACCAAATAAATTAGTTTTTGAAACGGGGCTGTATTGAGATACATCATATATTTTGTCAGTTTTGGGTATTGGTGTAATTAAAGCTTGTTTCCAAATAACGGGAAATAATCCGTTCTTCAAAGATTTCTTAAATATTATACATAAAGGTAATGCTAATTGATCAGAACAATTACGAATAAATAATCAAAATCATAGGCAAAAGGGCGTGCCGGTGTCAACGAACACTGAATAAAAATAGTCATTAAATAAATTGCACGTCTCCTCACCCGAAGATGAGACATGGTCGTTTAACTTCACCATCTGGGGAATATGGGATGTAGGTAATTTCGATTTAACAAAGGCCCAGAATATCCTCGGATTTTTTAAAATACTTTCTTCGGCTATTTCAATAAATCGGTCGTAATTTTCTTTTTTAAGCCTGGCTTCTCTTCTGCGCAACATAGAAAATCTGATGTCTGATAATCTATAGGATTCCATATCGTTTCCATTTAGTATGATATTTTCTTTTTCTTTTGACAACTTGATTAAAGGAAAAGAATAGCACGGAGGATAACGAGCAGTTATAATCTTCTTATAGGCCGGTACAAATTCGTCGATCAAGCTATTAATTATATCGTAAAATGTATGCGTCATAAGATCAATATTATCGGTGGACAGCAATTTTAATGACCAGTCAATCGATGCGAACTTTTCACGAATTGCTTCATAATTTGCACGATGAAAACGTTTTCTGTAACTTGAATTCAATTTAAGCGGCACGTCGGTAGCCATGGCTAGTTCAATTGATAAGGATTTATGTTTGATATCTTCCACAATGACGGGATCAGTACAAGCCGTGACAGAGCAATTTCTGTTACAAAATATTAAATCGAGTATTCTATTATTAAAAGAAGAATTGTATCGTTTCAGATTTTATAGAATCATAAAATCGGTCGTTAATTGAACTAACCTGTTAGTACTTGAACGTGTTATCATAGATAGATCTATATCCGGATACCAGTCGGCATGAGTCACATTAAAATCACCCGTGATAAGAAAGACGTCACTGGAGTAGCGTTCTATTATGTCGTAGATATATTCAAAAGTTGTACTCAATTCTTGTTCGTGGCGCATGCCATGAGGTATATAAAGGCAACAGATATGTAATTGCACCGGTTCAGCGGCCGCGCCTGTAGAATTCGCCGATCGGAGCGGGATACTTACCCATAAGAGATTAGAAGGCGCAGACGCGTTCCATTCCTCGCGCGGAATGGGTTCTAATACACGACGTACTGCCATTAAAACGCCACCGCCCCTATGTGCACCGGTCAATGCTATATCCCTATCTCCACGCAAGACAACATACCTATCGTCAAAACATTCTGAACTATGAAAGTTATCATTAAGCCACGACTCAGTTATGGAGTAAATATCGTAATTATTTAAAAGAATATTTGATAAAAAAGAGTGAGACTTGGTCCGTAATCCCCTTACATTTAGTATGATAGTAAATTGTTAAATTATAGTTAAGATATTTAAATGAGCAATAACAATAATAATAAAAAGGAAAGTAAATATAGGTGCATAAGGTAGAATAACTTTGCATAAAAATATCGTTTGAGAAGCACAGCTTCGTAAGAAGTAACACACAAAATAAAATAAAATGAAATAAGTAGTATGACACAAAAGGGTAAAGATGTAGTATAGGTTCGTAATAAGTAACATTTGAACCAAAATAAAACGGAAAAAAGTAAAAAAAATAGCACAGCTTTCCAAAGAGTAACACACGAAAGAAATAAAATGAAATAAAAAATAAAAAAAAGAAATCGCGAAAGGCAAAAATAAACAAACCGCACAGCTTCGCAAAAAAAAGTGACATTCGAAATAAAATGATGAGGTAAAGAGCAAAAAAAAAGAGATTTGCACAGCGTGGCAAAAAGTAATACATGAAATAAAGTGAAATTAAAGAAAGAAATTAAAAGAAAAAAAACAGCAAATCTTAGAATAAAGTAATACATGAAATAAAAGAAATTAAAAATGGTATTAATTAGAAGAAATAATCAAAGATTAATTATCATATTGTGAATTTTTAGTCGATTAATGTTAGCCAAATCAAGGTGTGCTGAAATGCGTATAATCTTGGATGAATCTGACTTTCTCATAAAAATTTTGCAGTCGCGTACCCATAGGTAAAAGTAATTATGTTGCTGTTTCAACTGTCGTGCGCGTTGAAGAAGCTGTTTATTTGCACGAGTGAGGTGGTCGCTGATATATGTAGATGTTGCTGGCCGGGCCGGGCAGACCCACATCAGCCGTACTGACGCCACGCCGCGCTCGCACCGCCGCTAGAAGCTCATCCTTGCAGCGCTGCCTGGTGTAGCGAACAATAATTGCTGGTGCCCTAGTTACATTTTTTTGTTCAAAGCGCCGTACACCGTGAATGCGATCAATTGCAGTATTTTCTAGTGACGGACCGACTTTGGAGTAAATTTGATTAATAGTGGTGTTCAGATCCTCGCCTTTTTTAAATGGAACACCAGAGATTTCTACATTGTTAAATCTCAGGTGCTGCTTTCGTTCATCGTAGTCTCGTCGTAGTGCTATGTTTTCGGAGCGCAATTCCTTAATTATATTATTAGAGTAGTCGACTTGTTTTTGCAGCAAGCTAAGATCTACACTATCGAGACGCTACTCCATAGCATCAAGGCGCGTCTTTATGTCGCACCTCAATTATTGGACGAAACGAAGAATACTTGTGCTGGATGCCCGTCTTTTGTGAGGTCGTGTTATTTCACCAGTCGAGCCAGCCCATTCATACAAACGTTGTTGTTATTCCGGGCTCTACTACTATCTGCTATGGATATGTATATAGAAAGAGGAGGAATAGGAATTGTTGTCCCAGAAAACTAACTGCCTAGACCTAAACAAAAAAATAGAAATATCTTTACAATACGATCGTTAGACTGAAGTTCTCGTCGAGCAAGCTTAGTCATGCAATGCGATGCGCTCTGCTGAAGTCAGTATAGCTTAGTCATATTATCCGCTATGGCCAAGATTCGTCAGGATCAGACAATAAGTAGCCCACATTAAATCTACCTTAAAAAATAACAAGAAACCTACAAGAATTCCCCCTAATGGATTGCGTTTCCCGTTTGCCTTAATTGTTAGCAGAGAAAGACAAATATTTGGAATAAAAATATTCCTCCGCCTAATTGCTGTGAATAATTACACTTTTGACGGAGTATTTTATTTCTTTATTTCTTTTTTTATTACAATTCTTAAAAGATTTAAGTGGCGAAGGTTCGTTATTCATGCTTTTCAGTCCAGAGTACATATAACGTAAGTGACTGAGTGTCCATAACACAAATGTAAGCATAGCACATACTCATAACACACGTGTACACTTAACACATGTGTAATCATAACACATGTATACACATAGCACATGTGTACACATAACATATGTTCACACATAACACATGTGTATATATAACACGTGTAGCCGGAGATTACTTTTACTAGGTATATAGAAATATTTGTGTAGAATCCTACAGCTCAAAAAGACGTAACGTAACCAAGGATCGAGAATTCTCCACCGACAGGATCAAAAAAGCTATTAAATTCATTTTTTACTATGTCCTTTAATATTTTTGAACTGTCCATTAATATTAACAAAACAATAGTTTATTTGTTTAATTACTATGCCTTATGAATAGTTTCTTAGTTTTCTATTCAGGGAAAATATTTTTAATGACGTAAGCGGTCGGCGTCAGTGGGCGGGCAAACTCTTTCCAATGGCTTTTCAATTAACTGACGCGGTAATGGAAAACGCTTGAATGAATGTATTCGAGAGCATTTGTGTATTTACTGCAGTCAGTCGATGCGAGGCTTCACTAACGTCGTGTGGCCCGTTAAGGTCCTTAGGGCTTTTCCACACGACCTTTTATATGCGCGCGAACGACGCACGTTGAACTTCTAACGAACGCAAGACTGTCGACGCATTGTGATCTTGTTTCGCTACAAATGCTCAGAAGAACGCGCAAAAGACTCTTTCAACAAAAACCGTCGTGTAAAAAGGCCCTAAGTGCATTTGATGCTATAGCTTTCACAAGGAAATGTACCCTTAGTTATTATTGTTTTTAACTTGATTTTGATATTGCACTATCTATATATAGATATATATATATATATATATATATATATATATATAAAATTCTCCTGTCAGTGTTAGTTGCCATACTTCTCCGAAACGGCTTAACCGATTTCAAAGAAATTTCGCATATACATTCGGTAGGTCTGAGAATAGGTTTTTATCTATCTATCTATCTATCTATCTATCTATCTATATATCTATCTATCTATAATATTATAAATGTGAATGTAAGTT
The DNA here is from genome assembly GCA_029849275.1 of Papilio elwesi. NCBI lineage: Eukaryota > Metazoa > Arthropoda > Insecta > Lepidoptera > Papilionidae > Papilio > Papilio elwesi. The sequence continues at coordinate 6,816,120 of CM056710.1, read as the reverse complement.
TGTTTGTTACGCTTTCACGCGAAAACCGCTGAATCGATCATCATTAAACTTTGTACGCATATTCTTGGAGGTATTTGACGTAACATAGGATGCTTTTTATGAAAAAAAATATATAAAAAGCGATATATGTATGTTGCCTATAGACTCTGAAACGGATGAAATTAACAGGGATTGTTCAGATTGGCACAGCGGGTGTTCCTGTGTTTGGTAGCGATCGGTTCAACATAATTAGTGGTACCCGAGCGAAGCCGGGGCGGGTCACTAGTTTATTATAATTATAATGATGTCTCTACATATTTATCGTAGTGAAAAAAAATCCACGATACATTTTGTGATGCGGGTACAGCGGCGTAAAAGTCACGAGTCAAGCAATTTTAAAAAATAAGAAAGATTCAAAGTGAGAAATAAGATACAACAAGATATAATAAGCACAATATTTGAAAAAAAAATCTGGTTACCCAATAGTCATTGGTCGGCCGGTATATATTAACATTAATAGAAAATACGGTTATTCAAGAAAAATTTTCTCTCTGTGTCCTTCTCCGACTTACTAGTCCCGACCGTAGTCCGTTCTGTATAAGGTTTGGGTAGAGTTTTTACGGCCGGTCGCCTGCCTAATACCAACCCTCCGAAATAAAATTCAATAAACACAATATACGTAAATTACATAAATCATTTGTCGCTCTATTTCCGCAACATCTTTCGTCTCTCTCATGTAACAAAATGTGCCGTGAAACGTGAAATGAAATTTTAATCTCGATTCTCGTATTCAATCAAATATTTTTTTTGTTGGGACAGTATTCACACACGGCCATCTGATCCCAAACTAAACAGAGCTTGTACTATGGAAACTAACTAACTAACATATACTACTTTTCTTTTGTAAATACATTACATAGATAATTACATCCAGACTCAGGACAAACAGACATGTTCATACACAGAAATATCTGGGTGGGAATTAAACCCACAACCTGCGGCGTGAAAATCAAGTGTCCTACTAACCATGCCAACCGGCCCGTTAATATCGAATAGTCCTCTAAGAAGTTTTATCGCAAAATATTTTTCCAACCTAATCTTTAGACATGTTAAGGCCTCTTTAGCCACACTTTAAAGGTGCTCTAACACTGGGAGCAGTGAGAGGAGCGAGCGCTACAGTGCGCAACCTGTAATGATAAAATTTGTAATATTTTAATACAATTTGTTACATAAACTATCATTAACTATTCGGCAGTAATTAACAGCGTACTGGTACGTTTCATTACAAAATGTTACATTACAGGTGCTCGTCAGTCAGAGAGTCACTATTGTAACGTAATGCTCGTGTGCGAACGAATAGCTGTAAAAATCACAACTCGTGTCATTTATTCTTTTCAATATATTTTATTTGTGAAAATCTAAACGAAATATTCGTATTCAAATAGTTTATTCTATTCGTAGGGAATTATTAATTTTTCATTAATAAAATAACATTTTTATTGTATTGTATATACGTTTTCGATATGTTTCTGGCCCAACTAGTTGAGCGTTAACCTCTTGGTAAGTTACACGTCTAAGTATTTATAATATGACACTATTCAATTTGTTAAAATGAAAAATCTCGCTAATCTTTTCACTCCTTGAGACATGATATGGATATGTCACCTATCAATTGTGAACTTCGACAGTTTACGATCAGTCTAGACATATTATAAACTGCGAACAAATTGCGAATTGAACGAATCATTCACAATTTAAAGTGTCATTTCACGAAAGTTTATAAACTGTCGAAGTCAAATTTTAAAATTAAATAAAAATACATATGCGCTCACGCCCGTAGCCCAGAGGGATAGGCAGAGACCATTGATTTGTATTTGGCGCGATCCTGGCACACCTCTCTCGCTTGTTCTACATTCATACATCTACGTGCATGCTCGTCGGTTACGGTTGCTCCTTATATCGCCCTTTTTTAATAAGCCACAAATCTGATCGATATAAGTTCGCTTAGGGCGTCCCAAACACTGCCACTCACTTTTGCAACATAAATTTGTTTCGTTACTCTCTCTTAATTCATCCTTTCAACATGCCCCATCCACCGAAGCATACCTTTCTCAATTCACTATATCAACTATTTATATAAAACTTATATCTTGAAAATATTGTAAATAAAGAAAAATAGGCTTATCTAGTTTGATATGACACGTCAAATTGTCAATGATTCATTCAGTTCACAATGCGCTGACTTATATGCCTCGTCCGATTATAAACTGACGAAGTGCAAAATCGTTCGGCGACAGATATAAAAAGTCCGATACAGAATAATAGTAAATTTTTAATTTCTTCTGCTTCTTTTTTTTCTTTCAACGCACGAGAAAATAGCTAAAGAAATCATCGGGACATTTTAATAACGTCTTCTTTTATTATCTTTAAGCAACTTTTAGAAATAAATGAGTTGAATAATTAATGAGAGAGATTCATTTACATTTGCTTAAATTGTGAGGAATTCATTTTATAATTAGCTTTTTAATCTGCGATTGTGAGCTATAAGGAAAGCTACCAAGTTATGTCTTTAAGTTTCTTTCATTTAAAAATGGTTTACCATAAAACTACAAAAGTATTGTTTTTTTTTATGAGAGAAGCAAACGAGCGGCGGAAACACGAAGGCTATCAACGACGCCCATGAACACCAACACCAGAGGAACTGCAGATACATTGCCAGCCTTTAAGAAAGAGATAGGCGCGCTTCTTGAAGGATCCTAAGTCGTTCTGGTTTGGAAATACCGCCGAGGACAGACCATTCCACAACGTGGCTGTGCGTAGCAGGAAATTGTGTGTCAGAATTGAAATATTGACTATCAGGTAAATGGGAGAGGTTGGACCTTCAACACACAGGTACAGTTTTGTACGTCTGTACTTGCGGGCAAAGCATGATGGAGTTATATACCGAAGGCAGATGTATTGTATTGAGGAGCGGTGGCCCAATGGTGTAGGTCCCAATTTATGTACTGACGGTGAAGGAAAACCTCGTAAGGAATCCTGCACGTCTTAGATCTACATTCGTAGACATGTGACATCCACCAACCCGCACTGGTTCAGCGTGGTGGATTACAGCCCCTACCCTCTCTCGGAGAGGAGGCCTGTGTCGCTTTTGTACATTATGTACGTATATCTAATACCTAAACTAGGTACTGAAGACAAACTAGAAACTAGAACAAAAATAAGAGATTAGATTTTGAAGAGGAGTTGAGATCACATTCTTATTCTTACTGCAGGCCGTCGATTTTATTGGTAAATTAACATCTGCTTGTTTATTTCGTCTGATGAATGAGGTGCCAGAAGTCTATGTTATACTCCTACTGTCCTTTACAGTGCTTTATTATCCTTATCGATCGTCCAGTTTTGTAGTTGATAGGAAGAAAAATATCTGAAACTCTTTTAGTTGTGTATGCGGGTACTCGACACTTCATATCTGGTGAAACTAGCTCGCTTGCTTTCCATCAAAAAAATGCTGTACACAAACGGACCCGATCAATAACTTGTGTCCAGAAGTCGCTGGTTGTTAATAAATGTATTATTTCAGTTTTTGAGAACATTTAAATGTTTGCATCCGACGGGAGAGCGCAACGACTGCTATCGCGCGGCCGATCTCTTTCCAATGGCTTTTCAATTAACTCAGAAGTTAATGAACACAACGCTCGAATGGACCCACGTCGCCTTGTATGCGTTCATTCGTTCTATAATATATACGGCAAAAGTCATTGATAACATATGAAAAACCTTAAATAATAGTCGATATGTCACCGACCGCTTGTGAATTTCGTTAGTCTATAATCGGCCTAGGTGTATCATAAATTGTCAGCAAATTGTAAACTGAAAAATTTGTCACCAAGCGACGTGTCAGACGACGACTGCTGAAGGCAAATTGTCAATATTTTGTTTGCGTTATTTTCGTTAGACTTTAACTTAGAATAGAAGATTAAAGAGAATAATGCGATATGTCCGTTAGGTTGGACACGATAGTAATTAATGTAAAAAAAAATCTTAAAAAGATTTTTATGATGAGTTGCAAATGGTGCAATTGAGTACTTAAATTATGCGACTAAATGAAAATGACTGAAACTGTTGAATTATGTAAATCGTTTCGATCTGACCGTTTAACTGACGTAATGATCTCAAAATCCGACAACGAAAAGAATCCTCGCGGCAAATAAACAGAAACACGTAGACTTTTACATTAAAACGCTGAAGCCGCCGTAATGAGCAGTGATTTTTTCGCTTTCCTCGAAATTTTCAGAGGGTGGAAAATAAGTGGTTTGAATATTGTATAAATAGGACCCCTATTTCTTGTCGGAGAGCGCATTATTGTTGGAATACTTTTATAATGTACCCATTTTTAATATATAATTCTTCCGTACGTCTCTTTTTTTATTATGGAGGGGGGAATGAAAGGTTCTATCAAAAAGATGAAGAGGGTAAAAGATGTCCTGCCTATAATGGAAAGACAGGATGTGGGACTCTACCCACTAAAACTCCCTCGATGGCCATCTTCGAATGGGACACAACCCGGGAATGCAGTTTCCCTGAGAACTTTTAGGCAACCAAAGCCCTATTTCATCCCGTTACTATTGGGCTGCAGGGCCGCGGTGACTGCTGTTGGTGCCACCGCTTTGCCGTCTCTGAACGGGAACGGCCCTCTCCTGCTCCCGCACAGCGCTCTCCTTCTGGACCATCACGGTGTACCAGGAGATTAGCGCCGTCCAGTACGTGTATGTCTTCTAACTTCTCTTAAACTGTGAGCAGCGGAAAGCCATTGTTATCTCTGTTTGTGTTGACATGGTTAAAAGACCTATTGTATTCTTTATTTATTTGCTTTAATGATTGCCCGCAGTCCTATCTGACATCAACAAAATTAATCATTTTTTTGTGATGTTGAACTTTGATTTGTGCCAACCCATTTTTTTCTACTGGACGTTATCTTAGAAGTGTTCTAAGGGTAATAATGTCAAATTATAAATTACGTATTCAAGAGATCGTATTATGTTTAATTTTTGTACCCTTATCACGACGTGTCACGATACAGTGTAAGGACTTCAGAAATTTATAATGGCACGTTGCGAAATAGGCAGGATGTCTCGTGGCTAATAATATTTCGTACAAGCAATACCCCCAACTCCGTTCGTGTGGAATAATGACATTGGGTAGCATTTTTCATTTTTTAGCCCAAGTTTTTCGCATTATAAAGTAGTCTATGTCCTTCCTTATGGTCTAAACTATGGCTGTACTAAATCATCTTAGGAGCTTAGGCGTGACAGCATGACTTTTATAGAATTGGCAAATAAGAATGCAACTTTTTTATTGACTTATGCCGTCCAGTTCGCCGTTTTGGGTCCACTAAAAATACGTAAGATCATCAAATCTACATATAACTAATACTCTATCTACATATAAAAATATACATCAACAGGCTATCTACTTCTAGATATGCACAGGTTCCCCCATCTTGTAGTACGGGTAACGGTATGGGGTCTAAAATTATTTGTATTGTCTGTTATAGTCGCGTTCGCGTCTTCCGGTATCGGTTCGTTTGTCATCCTTAGAACTTTCAGCGGCATAAGCAATATTCCAGTCCTCTCTGGACTGTTAGGCAGAGTAGACTACCCCTATGTTCTTAGTAGTTGGCTATTTTTCTGCAGCTATATGACTGAGCACGTATTTTGCGTGTGTGGCTCCGAGCAGAATCAGTGTTGGAAATTAAAACGATTCATAATTCTTAATAGTCTTAGTCTTAGCTTTTTTAATCAAGCTTATCTTAACGGATGGCATAACGACTATGTAAACATTATGAGTAATTTCAGGAGGACCCTAAATTTTGTGGTATATTTGCACCCTCGTCAAGTGTTACGACTATAAAGTTAAAATGAGTTGTAAGGACCTCTAAATCACTTGATCCCAAGTTATCAATCTTTAGCTTTAATGTTTTCCAACTTATTTTTATAAAAGACTTGTAGAAGACGAAAAATCTTACACATTTTATTTATTTTTGTGATACTTTTTTGTCTTCACTAGCTGTTGCCCGCGTCTTCGCACGTATTCCTTTCTCATTTTCCACGAGAAGTTAAAGCGTAACAAACTCACATGCGTATTCATAGTATTAGTTAGGATGTGACAAATGATATTGCAGGTAACATAAGCCGCGGCACCTACTGCCTTGGGATGTGTTTAAATTAAGCAGATATTTTTGGTAGATGTATAATTTTTGTTCCACTAACGACTACCTACTAAACTTTTAAAATATTGTAATAAGATTTTCCTTTAAAATTTATTACTATAGCGCTTCAGCCTTTGAAGCGCGCCATCTACATAACGAGGTATAATTAGTGCTCGCAATATTTGTGCTTCTAAGAAAATATTTCATCTGTCTCAGCAAAATCAACGACTTTGGTTTTTTAAATTTAATTAGTCAACTTATTATTTAACTTTTAACATTCTATTCTAAAATTATGTTATTTCATGATTTCCTCTGACAAAAGATAAAAATATATCAAAATGTAATGTAGCAATTTTCAAATTTAAACCTTTAAGTGATTCCTAATTTGTCACAAATTAACCACTATAATTGTTAATCCCTTTTAGATACTTATTCGGTTAAGATTCCGTATCATTCTTTATCACCGAAAATATTTTCCAATATTTCTACTCGTCAGTCCGTGAGTCCGTGAGTCTCGTACAATTTTACGAAGCTTCTTATTACATGAATCGCATCAGACAAGATAATTTGTGAATGGCAAAATAACTGGCATAGGAAAGTCAATAATCTATTATACACACAGACTGTTAGTTTGACGAACATGAGTTTATCGCAGAAAATTTTGAAGTTAGAAATAAATATGTTTTACGGTTGCGTCTGTATGCAGCAGACCGGAGATTAAGATTGTATGCAAGTTTATTTTTAAATGAAATGAAATTTAATTAACAAAGAACCGACCTGATTTTAAATAATAATAGAGTTTTGGATGGTTTCGAATTTTTGAATGAAGAAATTAATTTAGCAGTTAATATTATACATATGGAAAACAATTTAAATGGTGCATTTTGTAAATTGATATTGATTTTTCTCACAGTATTTAAGAAAAAAACACAGGTAGTCATAAGGACTGCCGGCAGAAGTAAAAATTCAAAACAGGCTCGACCATTAGTTAATAATAAATTATGGAAAAAAACACCCTTGTGTCATAACAATACAACTCAAAATTGAATACCAGAAAAATTAATGAAACCGATCACAGTTTTCGTAACGCTCTCGTCGCGCATCCGCCACTACTTCCCAAATCAAGCGTGCCTATACAAGTTTTAACTTCAATACAACATAGATTTGAGATATTCACAGTTCAGGAAATTTATTATTTCAATTTATACAACAATAAAATTTTCATAAGATGTTTAGAATTAAAATACATAAAGCGAAGAACGTAATGAGAATGAAGGCGGATGGTTGCATTCGTAGAGAAAGACAGAAGAACGTTTGTATGGATTGTGTGACAGCTGATATGTGTAAGACGGTTGTGATTTCAAATATGGCAGCTGATGGACGGATATGGAAGAGAACAAACTCTGCTGACCCCAGATAGATGTGAAAAAATCAGGAAGATGGTGATGATTCAGAAGTAATAAAAATTCAAGTTCACTATAGCAAGTCTCCATCCGGACTTATCTAGCCAACATGGTGCTCGGTTTATATCACAAGTCATGTAACAAATTGACTGTAAATTGTGTTTTGAATCATCGACAACATGACGAATCATGTCAAACGCAGCAAACTTATTTTTTCTTTGATGATTCCTATCTAAGAAATCTGTGACGATATCTTGACAGAACATAAAGTGTCAATAAATGACACGTCAACTTGTCAGTGATTCCTTCAATTCACAATTTCTAGTTAGTTTATAATATAGCTAGTGGGTTTGGGATTGAGTGAGTTTTTTTCGTTTCGAGCCATATGCAACACTAACAGCATTACATTATATTTATTTATAAATCAATATTCATTTCGACTGCGTTCGAGTATTGACACAGCGGTGTGTCACGAGCTCGTTGTCATTCCATACGGAATCTTGTCCGCATCCCGCAGGAATTGTAATATAAGGTTCGGGGAAATATTCAAGTTAGCTAATTTGGGGTGTATGAGTGTGGAGTGGGTCTTTTTCTAATAAATATAAAATGATATTTTCCTTTAATTTAAGAAACTGCGGGTTCAAATGGGTTAAGATACTGTGAGCTGGAAATTTGGGATGAACTACTAGTCCTCATGGTAACCAGTTGCTTGTATTCCAGCGCTCTTACCTGCCCTCCCCAAGTCGTAACGTTATTCAGATTTAAGGCAACTGAAGTCAGACATTACGGTTGTCACTCAAGTTTACCTTTGAAGAGGTTTACAGTAAAGAAACAATATCGATTGCTTATTTTGGACACCCCGAACAATTTTAACCAAATTTTAAATATGTCCAATAATCCGATCGCTGTGTACGACAGTTTCAAATAACGGGGGAGTGTTAGTAATGTTACCTAAGTGATGTGAAGTAAGTGAGTGAGTGTACAGGACGCGCGATGCACTCACTTGCTGTGAATGCTAGCACTTCCCTCACCACGTGCTATGCTTTCACGTATTGTGTACTCTTTGTGTATTGCTGATTTAGTTACGTCCGCCGCTGTTGAATCTTCTACAGAATGCCTAGATTGCATTATATATAGAACACTAAGAGAATATTCAATTCTAAAAGCACTTTGTACTTCATTTTTATCGTTACATTTAAGATTTCATTAATTTCTTCATTATTCGATCGATAACATAAATGTTATATTTTTTATATGTTTTACAAAATAATTTAGGATTATTATTTTTTTCTAAATTTGAATTCCTTGCTTAGTGTCAAATTCATAACTTAACTAAGTTTTATAAAATTTCCTCCTACGTATTGAAGTATTGCGTAAACCAAAAACAACTAATATGAGAACTACAATTTGTATTTTATTTTATAATCAATATGAACGCAGTGCATACTGACATAAGAGAAGCCAACATCTGTTGGGCGAATGGGTCGGCTTGACCTGTGAAATACCACGACCTCATAAAAGACAGGCATGAAGTAGAAGTATACTTCTGCGTTTCGTCTGTTACTTGAGGTGCCAGATGCCCAATTTCAGTCCTCTTCCTTTTCCCGTCCTTTCCTAATAAGGACCCAATCATCTTCCCCTTCCCAGGGTGGGAAGGGGAAGATGATTGGGTCCTAGGGAGGGAATGAATGGCAAAAGAAAATATCCTTTTGTTTTTCCTGTACTCATATAGGTTGTTGCGGATATCTATGGTAAGTGATCGCGTAACATCAGGTGATCCGCTTCGTGTGCCACCTTATTCCATAAAAAAGAAAACATCATTCACCCCCTGAGTTACTTATTGAAAGTACTAAATGCAAACTATATCTAAATTGAGTTCGAAACATGCGACGTTAGTTAGTAGAACTTGTATTGAGTTAAATCTGTACCGCAGCGATCGGCCCGCCAGTAGACGGGGCTCAGTAAAGCAATTAGAAAGCCAAACAAAGGCTACATTCAGCCGAAACAGTTAATTAGAAGACTGATCGCGTAGGCCCGATGTGCCGTGTGGCTCAAGTGACAAGCAGAGGTCATTAATTCTTCCAAATACAACTGCATTTCGCTGAATATTAAATGAATTTTATTCATTCAATATGCTGACACTCGAACTTGTCTTCTCATTTCCGGTTATCATTATAATGTCAGTTTTATGTTATTAAAGACTTCTGTATGTGTCAATGATATAAAATGTTTTTAAATTGATATATCATAAGTGGGTCACCGAGCTGAATCTGATGCCAACAATGTTTAATCGTAACCAATTTAGGTTGAGACCTTACGTGGCTCGCCGTTGTAGGTATCAAGGTTATGTTGATGTAAAACAGAATGTAAGGCTCGAGCTCGTTTTAATATTTCATAACCAAATTAAGTTAGTCTCCGATTTATCAATCTATATATAATCTAGGTCCAGGTAAAATAACAGATGTGGGACCATAAAAAAACTATGAAATCTTTTCAACTCTGTCGCTTGTGAATTAGACCACGCGTAACACTCAGTTGTACGTTTCAATGGGCACAACCAGCCTTCCGTTAATCCATTTGTAAATCGCCTCGACGAATTTACACAATGCCTCGGTACCTGGATCGTTTCCTAATTTACTGACTGCTCAATATACGACGATGTATCGACAATTTCATTCATACAAATTAATCTCGTATCGACGCTGGTACGCAACTTGTTACTCCGTGCCTGAGTGTACTATGCATGGACGTTGACGTGTTCGATTTGTAGATATTATGCGTACCACAGACACAATAGCTATACGGTTTTACAGGTTTTATGACTGTAAACTATCGGGCTAAACCGTCTATTTGGGGATGGCGAAATCTTCAATGGTTTGGGATTTGTGAGATACCTTAACCCAAAAACCATCATCATACCCCTGCCCTATCTGTGCCGACCCTACATAAAGTGGGGTAATAACCCAAAAACCGTGTCAGTCTTCATTTTCACTTGAATTTATTTGATGTAGGTACTATTATTTGGAAATAACTTGGGATCTATAAGTTTGGTCCCTTGCGGCTTAAAAACTTTAACAATAAATTGCACTATAACGCTTTGAAGACTTCGAAATCCCTTTAATGCGTTTATACTTCACGAAGTTCTAAATGGAAACTTGAACGATTGTATCATTTACATTTGCTGCGTCAAGTACACAACAGAAGTAATAAAGAAATGGTAAATAATTAAATGACTCCCTAAGGAAGAATATAAACGGACCGTTTTACTGCCTTATTTATGCAAACAGCTGTCGAGGCTCAACGGCTGTTGTACCTTTGCCTTTTGTTTTCAGCCAGGCGAGGATGCCGGGCGGCGTGTGAGGGCGCGGGGATGTCCCGCTGTGCGCGGCGGGGCGCAGCGGGCGCGGCGTGCGCGCGCGTACAATGCGCTCGCTGAACGAGTCCGCGTGCTCGGCGCTGTGGCGCGACGTGCGCTGGGACGAGCCCGCGAGCGTCGCCAGCCTCGCCGTGCTTGCGCTCATCGACGTGTTAGTGGTGGCAGGTTAGCACGCTCATATTGTACACAAAGTAAGCAAAACAAATACTTTCGATTTTTTTCTTTGTTTCAACATTTACCTATCTAGAAATAAATCTTGTCTGCACTAGACACGACGTGCTGTGTGTCGTTGCGGTAAAAGGTACGAAGTTCATGAGCTGGTTTGGGTAATTAGAATAGGGATTGAAGGGTAGGTTTTAGTCGCACTCTCAGGGGCCCTTATAATCATATCAATGCGGTTGAAAATGATTGAAATGGCCTTGAATGATACATAATTCAATTCTTCATCCAAATTTAAAGGCAGAATTGAACTCCTTTACCTCTCACGCCACTTCTTATAAAAACAGAGGTAGACTTCTAGTTATAGAAACCGGTATTTTCTGGAGACAGGACTTGGGCTATCAGCACAGGGCTCTAGATTAGTTTGCATCGCGGTATAGACAGTGATTGTATAAACACAGTAAATCTCAACCGCGTCAAGTGTTTTAATAATTTCTGCTGAGAGCTCCATTTATCTGTGGAGTGCAGCCTGCTTATAGACGTCAGTATTCATTTATGCCGGGGCGAGGACGCCGTGACTTGACGATTCCATTAGCTGATTAGATCGTACCGTGTATATGTATAACTATGTCATAATACATCGGGTCTTTTAACACGTTCACAGTTAAACGAAGTATTAGTAAATTATTTCAATGATTTCACTTGGCTATTGTAAGTTTAGGAGAGATTCTAGGCATGTTAAAGGTTTCGAACGAGGAATGAATGCAGGAAATAAAAAATAAAAAGTCCTGAGGCAGGAAAAGCAAGCTAATATAGTTAATGCCGTTGAGATGCTATCCTTAAGAAGTATGTTAGGCGTGACTTTGAATAATAGGATTAAAAATAGCATTATAAGAGAAAAGTGTGGCTTAAAAGTCGATGTTGTGACTAGAATTGAGAAAGGTATGCTTCGGTGGTTCGGGCACGTTGAAAGGATGAATGAACAGAGAATAAAGAAACAAATTCATGTTGCAAAAGTGAGTGCCACCGTTATAAACTTACATACATCGATCGACAAGCATGTATGCGTAGATGTATGCATGTAGATGAAGCGAGAGAGGTGGCCAGGATCAAGCCAAATGGAAATCCATAATCTCTGCCTACGCCTCTGGGTTATGGACGTAAGCGTATATTTATTTGACTAGTGTGTAAACTGAATATTGGGCTTGCATTCCTTTGTTAGTATTTTTCATTTTTTCGTAGTCTGTGCAATAAGTTCACGCAGAATATCGGCGGTGAACATTTTCGCATTTCACGTTTGCTCATTCTAGTTTTTGTCTCTGGGCCGAGCCCGAGAGCCCGAGAGCTCGAGGGCCCTCCACAGCTCGAGCTCGGTTTTGTGCCTCATATTTTAAACACTATAACCAATTTCAACACAGAAATGGAATAATAACCGACGTTAGGCATTTTTCGAAATATTGTTATTTATGGAACCGTGAAATTGAGCACGATTATTTTATTATAACGATTGCTTGATTAATTCAACCTACGAATATAGGGTATGTTTGTTTTTCTTATACAGGGGGAGGTGGCAAACTACTCTACGAGAGAGAGAAGTATATGCCACTGTTTATTTGTTAAGACATATACTGCAATTCACTCTATATACTTATATACTGCTCTGTCTAGGATGCTCTTCGAGTGGCCGGGGATAGACCAAGATGGAGAAACATATTAAAGACGAAGGTCGTGGATGGAAGTGGTCACGACCCTCAAACATGAGGAACACGACTTAAGGAAGAGAGATACTGAGACTGCAATAAACGTGCAGGACAATATCGTGTGTATCATGTCCGTCTGAACATGGAGTGATGGAGAAACTATAAAATAGGTGTTTTGTAAATTAGGGATGTGTTGCAGGCTTTTTGTAAGAATAGGGATGGAACCTGCGACACCTCATTCATACGAACTACTGAAGTATACATTTATTTATAACGTGACGTCATTCTATTGAAAAAGACCTGAAAGACTATGACTCTAAAATTAAGATTTGGAAACATATCTACATACATACAGACAAGAGTTAGGATAGCTAAGATACTTATTTCCAAGATAACAAAGAGCCAAGCGAGGTTTTATCCTGAAATCTTGACAAGGGTTCTTCACGCTACGGTTAGTTTTACTTTAAAGGATTTATTTACGTTGTTGACCGATAATGTTTGCCAAATGGAAATATAATAGTTTATAAAAAAATGAAGCGGCAACGAAATGATTGTCACCATCCAATTGTAAAGTTCGTAAGTTTATAATCGGTCTATGCAAATTATGAACTGAACGAATCATTAACAATTTGACGTTTTATGTCATACTGAATAAACATTTATAATTTGACTACGACAGTCTATAAACTGCCGAGAGATTACACGTCGATCAGTTCACAATCTGTCGGTGACATTGTATACGTATAAATAAACAGGATATCCATAGGTTTCTGTTCATCATATACTAGTTTTCTTTCGTAAATACATTAAGCAGATATTTACACCCAGACAGACATGTTCATGCACACAAATGCCTCCACCGCCACGCCGACCGGCCAGTCAAATGCAATTTTATATTAAGTAACAAATACTCTTAAGATACAAACTTATATGGAATATATGGACATAGTGACATACATACGTATATTATACAGTAATAGTACACTCAGGCCATTGACCTTACTTGAATTAAAAAAAAACACTTAAACGAGCAAATTGATAGATTAAATAATGTCTTCAAGCAATAGCAGTCAACCTAGCTAAATACAAAATAAATCTATTTTCAACGGCAAAAGGAAAGCAATAAAAAATGCGTCGGGTAACTTTGTAGGCGTACTTCTCACAACCTCACAAGTTCTCCCGAAAGTCGAAACTCGTAAACTAGTTACTGGCAATTCACAAATTTTTCACTACACCAATGAAACTAAAGTGCTTACCTAAGTTGTACCCCAACCCTCAGAACTCTGTGAGACTTTTCTTAAATACAATATAGAAACTACTTACAGTATTTGGAGTATGTTTGACACATACCAGTAGGATTCAATTTTACAAAAGACAGCCACCCGCCCCGGCTTCGCACGTTAGTTTCTCCACATAAACTTTCATACCCTACTTTAAAAAAATAAGGGGTTGAATTTAGAATAATCCTTTCTGAATGCTCGCCTACGTAATAACAGAAATCTCTGTGCAAACACTCAAGTCCCTAGGCCCAGTAGTTTGGGCTATGCGTTGATATATCATTCAGGCAGATCACCAACCGCCCCGGATTCGCCTGGGTAACCCATAATGGCAACTGGGCTAATTATTATTATACTTTTGTAATTTTCAGTAAATTTTCTTTTCTTTGTCTCTTTAACCCGGAAAAAATGACACCTTGATATTTTGTTATTACCATGGCAACCGATAACAACGTTTCAACTATTACCTTTTATTCCAAGTTACACGCTAAATCAAGTTACAAAATTTACCAAGGAAAGAAACGAGCGCGTGCACGGCCGCGGTCTGGTGGTACTTAATAAGTAACAAATCCATCACAAGCACACTAAAATAAAAGCGGTTGGCAGAAAGCAGGTCGCACAGCGGGTGGCAGCGGGAATACTATCGCATTGTTCGGAAATCTCAACATTTTATATAACATCGACAATGCTATTCAAAAGTATTACGATTGTTGGAAATTCTAAAAGAAATCGCTTCAGAAATGGAATGCATAGAAACGGCCGACGGAAGCTGAGACTCTAAGAAACAGAACATTAAAAAGAGAGACAAAGATGAGTCGAGTCGGAGATGAATGGAAACCTTGTGATTCTACTTAAGAGACTTTAATACGTTAAGTAACTAATATTGAACTGTATTGACTATTTGGATGAAAGAACTACTACTAATTTTACAGTTTTGGGGATAAAAGGTACAATTTCTCCTTTTCTGTACATTTAACAGTGGTGGAACTCTCAACATCTGTTACACAAATGGGTCAGCTCGACCGGTGAAATACCACACACTCACAGACAGGCGTGAAGTAGAAGTATTTCCGCGTTTCGTCTGATGAGTGAGGTGACAGAGGCCCCGATTTCAGTCCTCTTCCTTTTCCCATTCTCTCATCATAAAGTTATGATGGTAAACGGAACAGGTTTATAAAGGTTGAGGACTGGGGAATAATATCCTTTTTCCTCCTCTGTCCATTAAAGGCAGGCACTCATTTGCTTGTTGCGGATGTCGGACCCATGGAGCGGTCACTTAACATCATGCGACCCGCATGCTCGTTTGCCACCAAAATCCATAAAAAATGTGTGTGCAAAATTTCGTAAATATCGTTTTAAGCGTTGTACTTGAAAGTCTAATAAACAATATAATATATATATATATATATGCGACGTATAAAAATCAATTACGTCTTCCCCTCCCTTGTAATGTGACAAAATATTAAAGAAATGTAACATATTCCGCGCCGCATCGTTTGCCAAAATGAGAACCCGTATGCCCCTCGCGTTCTTTACCCGTCCTATACGAGCGGACAAAATTACTGATATTTCGTATATTCATAATATAAATAAAAAATATAAATATGTCTATTTTATTATAATCGAAGGTGGGAAGCGAGCCCCATATAAAGCTAATATTGTAGGGTACTGGGAGAATATTTTAAAATATATGAATTACAAAAATTGCATCTTGCTGTGAATCAAGCCACAGTGGTGACCATTTAACAAATGAAGAGCGAGAAATAAGCCAATAAAGATTCCTTTGCCATTAATAGAAGAAAAAACTTTATAATTGAACCGAACGATAGTTGTGTGAGTTGGTATTTAAGCTGTCAAGTCTCCCTGGAGTCTTTGTTATTTGATTTCTTGAGAATCTGGTGTTTCAACCACCCCACTCGACGGCTGAAATGAAGAAGCGGGACAGAAGACATGACTCATCTATCCAATTCTCATTACAACAACATACCACTGCATACAAACAACTGTATCTCAGTAGTCACTCTTGGTCATGTCATCCTCTACGCTATCGATCCTTTTCTAGGTCCATTAAATCATAACCGTATTATGTAATGTCTGTTTTGACCCATTCACACAACATAAACCCTCACGGTATTATTGAAAACAACCATTACATATATGGCACGGATGGTCTTAAATGGCAATTTACATTTTTAAATGTATAATGTTTGCAAAACAATCGCTACTATTTTAATATTTAAGTGCGAAACCCACCTTCACGCCTACCGACTAAAAACAGATTTAAATGAAATTTGACCTATAAACTTTAGAAAGTACATAGACTACGAAAAGGGTTGTAAGGGTTGAAATAAAGTTAAACGAAAGTTTGTATGGAAGTTTTTCATTCTTGAAACTTATTTCTTAATGTATGTATGAATTCTGATTCGCAAAATAATCATCCTAAGAAATTAAAACTGCTGCCCAAAGTCACTACTCCAAGCAGACGAAGCCGCGGGCACAGCTAGTAGTTAATAAAGCACAAATTTGAACGGCACGCTTACCCCACAAAGGAATAAGATCGATATAAATTTAAAAAATAACAAAGCCTCACCAACCGCACAACAAACCCTCGAGTGCCCTAGACTTGACAAGGGTGCAGGTTCAATTATTGCGGTCCGATGGCACCGGTTGTTTTTTTAATTCAATCTGCTTTAGATTTTCAATCGTCTGTAATGCTTTTTCTTTTATTTATATATATTCAGTTACTAACTGTTGCCCGCGGCTTCGCTCGCGTTCCTGTCTTATCTTCCTCACTGGAAATTTTTGTAGCTTGATTTTCCGTATACATAACTAGCTGATACGGCAAACGTTACTTTGCTATATAAATTATAACGCCCCCGCAACCCCCTTGCGGGTGGCATTTCGTGAAAACCGTTCTTAACTGACTTCTACTCGGAGAAAGGAATATTCCTACCAAAATTTAAAGTCTCTAGGCCATATGGTTCCCTATGTCCTTTTCTGTATCCCTGACAACGTGTTGGCAAAATTGCATGATTATCGGTCCTGTAGTTTTCGCGTGGAAGCGTAACAAACAAACAAACCGACATTCGCATTTATAATATTAGTTATAATGTCAATCTACTGTTGGAAATATCCCATTCAATACTTCCACAAAATTCTCCTTCCAGCCCCATATACTTTCTTCTCCTATTATTTTTATCATTAAAGTGGTAGATTCGACCGGTGAAATACGCATTCTGCGTTTCGTCTGATGAGTGAGGAGCCCTAATTCTACACCTCTTCCACTTCCCATCCATTTCTAATATGCAAGGGATAGGAAGGGAGGAGGATTTGACCGGGAAGGTAATAAAATAGAAAAGGAAATATTTTTTATGCTGTTTATCCCCGCCTCTGTCCATTAAAGGTCTGCACTGCAACTAATTTCCTTGCTCCACATGCCTATGGGTTGCGGTCGGTTGAAGTTCGGATGGACCGATTGTTCGTTTGCCAATTATATGATGAAAAAATGAAACACTATAGTAGAACGAACTGACAAGCATTTCCGCGTTTATATATCAAAGAGAGGAAGGTAGGTATTCTAGGCACGTGCAAAATGTCACTTTTATGTAGGTAGGTTCGTAGGCGGGTTTGCTTTTATTTATTTAAAAACAATTCGCTTCACAACCGTGAGGTTTGGAAATATCAATACAACTGATTTGTAATATCCTTTCCGAGACTATATTTGTAAAATTTGAAAAGGGTTGCTTGACTTCAATTATCGGAGCACGCCTGCCGCTTTTTTATTTATTCCCACTTCAACCCATTGTTAGAAATAAGAAAAGATATGTGAAAGGATTGGGGAAAAGGATTTGTTTCTGTTTAAACGAATTCAATGCTTAGAAGGGTTAAGTTAAGACGAATGTCTAGTCTATGGAAGAAGTATTGCGCCTGTTCGGAATAAATAGCAAAGATTTAAAGCCTACACTTGTACTCTAGAAGAAAAAATTATTGTACGACATTATTCCATTGCGCTCATGCGCGCTTTCATTACGCCAATTCGTTTTTTTTTCGGGATGTAAGTACCATAATGTCGTTTTCTGTACTCTTGATGTTGATAATCGCGTGTATGTCATGATAATTGGTAAAATATGGCGTCAAAGCGTTCTTAATAAACTTAACTTTAACATTTTCTTTTAAAATATTATAAGGTAAATATATTAAACTACCTTCAGATAGAGCATCAGCGGCACAATAAAATCCAGTTTCATTTGTTTCCCGCCTCACGAACACAAAATCTACGTTTGTAATTTAAATGATGATTTTAAGATGAACAACACATAAATACACGACACAAAAACTGAATACACAACTAAATATCAAATCTTAAAAATAAAAATGTTACGCGTCTATTGTGGCCAACTACATTACAAAATGGTAACTAACCTAAAAATACAAATGACATAAGAGACGACAGATTAAAAAAGTGTTTATTAAATTAAGTTTTGTAATTTAATTTAAATTTGTATATAATATTTGTATTTTAGCTTTCAAACGTTGCTTTAAATTCCGCCAACACGCTGGCATAAATTCGCGATAAAATCGAGCTTCAGTTTTGAATGTTGTATTTATATGTAAAGCGGTATCTGGAGATATATAGTATCTATTATTATTGTCAACAACCACGAGTTGTATATTCAATATAACAATAACATCTATTTAATTCCAGTGCCGTTTTAAAGTGTGATTTAGAAATGCCAACAAGGCCAAATAAACGATAAAAACAAAAGTTTTAACAAAAACAAAACAACCAAGGTGTAACTACCACCGGGGCACTGCGGACGCGAGTTTTTGGGGTTCCTGTGTTTAGTATCGATCGGATCAACATAATTACTTGTAGCCGGGCGGGTCGCTAGTATAGTATAAATTTCATATGTAAAATAGCTTTCTTAAGGCATTCTCGTACATTGATATTTCCTTGGCTTACGCCGACTGCAAAACTAGATATGATTAAGAATTGATTCTATGTTTACTTGCGTAAAATTATTTTATACCTTTTTGTGCATTATTTGTTATTGAATATATTTTTTTGAAGTCGGTTTTTGTTTTTGTTAAAAAAATTGTTGAAGTCGGTTAATGATCAAAGAGCCGAACTCAAACACGATGATTGTGTTGAAGTTAAGCTGCCGGTATCTCATCCAGCAATGCTTTGTTTTCGTTTTTTTTTATTGAAGAAGGTGACAAACGAGCAAGCGGTTCTTCTGATGTTAGTGACCGCTACCCATAGACATTCGCAACAGGCAAATGATTTGCAGATGTCTTGCCTACCTTTAATGGACAAAGGATGACATAGACAGGCAAGAGGATATTACCTTTTCACCATTAACCCCCTCCCCAAGTCCAAGAGAAGAAAGAACATTTCTTCTTCTCTTATTCATCTCATCCTCCCTCCATT
This sequence comes from Papilio elwesi, assembly GCA_029849275.1. Classification (NCBI taxonomy): domain Eukaryota; kingdom Metazoa; phylum Arthropoda; class Insecta; order Lepidoptera; family Papilionidae; genus Papilio; species Papilio elwesi. The sequence goes on along the minus strand of CM056710.1, from coordinate 6,796,587 downwards.
TCCTTCTCTTTCCAACCTGTCCTTTGTAGGAATCTTTGGGAAGGGGAAGAGAACTACTCCTAAATACTCCTACTTGACGCCTGTCTTCTGTTAGGTCGTGGTATTTCAGCGGTCGAGTTGGTCCATTCGTGCAATAGATGTTGCAGACTCAACCACTGTTAAACGAGTACACTTGATTTACGAGTATGCATGAAATACACATCTTTTGCATTTAATTATTCAGTAGTTTAAAAATCACCTCGCTTTTATGATGGAACTTTCTCGAGTCAGTGTTTCGCGCAATCAATGACTCTCGCTGTATTATTTACGCAAATATCGCATTAATGTACTGCTCAGATTACACGCTAGTATACAACAGAATAGAAATGAGTTATGAATTTAAAAACCATCACTATTTCTTCATTTTTTTTCTTTTTATGGAAGAAGGTAATTTTTTAAAATATTTTTTATGCATCCAACTCTCCTGTCAAGTTAAATGACATTTGATTGTGACTATTATTTCCGTTGATTAGTCTTTCGGAAACCGGCTGTAATTAAATCTATGCTTAAAATACTTTTAAAAACGCTTGTGTGTATGTTTGTTCATTTGTTTGTATGTAACAGAATATTTGAACCCCTTCAAAATGTAGGATTAATATGAAACTTCGTTCATTTATCAAGGACCGATGACAAACATCAGGATTTACGATTATATTGAGAGTAACGCCATCTATGTGTTAAAATTTCACAATGGATTATATGTAGTGGAACTTTTTTTTACATACAATAATTATGTTTACTAATAAATTCAGGTTATTATTGTATTCTTTAATAAGCAAAAAAAAAGTATGCACAAATATATAGTATGCTAAATCGATAATCGGACTCCAACCCTCGTCATATATTGTGGGTGTGAGCTCGGATGGAGTGCCTTTGTTATTTAGAGGATCCTTTGTGAATATGACAGCCGGTAAAGCTTTTTTTCGTGGTATTATCTATACCAGACGAATTATATTATCACCCACATCAATCAATTTATTCCTTTCGATATAATTATGAATCAATGAATATTACCACAAGGCGCTATGCGAAGCGAAGCGAAGGTTCACAAATGTAAACATACCTTGTTTCATAGCAAGATATGATTGTTGTAAACAAACAAACGTCATTGACCATACATGGCGGCCATTACAATTTTTTATATTTTCTTCGGAAATGATGTAATTTTGTGGAAATCGCGAGATAAAGTAACGTGAATTTTAATATTTTATTAGTAACGTAAGAAAATGTTTTGGAATTACCTAATTTAAAAAAAATCCTTTGTTTACCAAAATCCCACCTTGCTATGAAACAAGGCATAGTAATACTATCAACAATGCTTTTTAACTAGATAATAAGTGAAAATCAAATTTCCAAACCTTCACCGCTAGTAAACTTTCTATTCTGATCATAACCTTAAATCAAGAGTTGAAGGAAATAAGTAGGAATAAGTAAAAAATCTGCATAAATATAAGAAAGTGTTACCAGACGTCTATGATAGAAATACTCACTGAAAAATCTATTTATTCATCAATATTCCGATTCTTATGAAATATTCATTGCATACATCATTAAAAATGTACTATTAATAATAAATTATCTATAAAGTGTTTAAAACGACACTAAGAACGCGGCTTATGAAACTGCTAAAATATAGTTAATCGTTTCAGTGCAAGGGACCATTCAATCATATCGCGCCATAAAAATATTGAAAGAAAGAAAATAGTTTATTGTTGTCACTGCACTATATTAGCCACATTAAGTAAATAAAATATATATTAGCTACATAAAGTAAATAAAACAAGATATTTTTGAGACTATAGCGGCGACAAATAGGTCCCTAACTCAGCCTATAGCTTCAGTTTACATTGCACAATATTATTGGCCCGTCTTACAAAGATTTACCTTCACTTCTTCAGTCACTCAATTATTTAATAACTTAACGGATCACACAACAAAAAATATTAAATAACTTGTTCGAAAAAATATTAAATATTTAAGGCCGAGGCAAAATTGCGAAGTTTAACAAATTCTAACTTTTATATTGGATTATTGTTAAGTACACCGAAAGCCGACAGAGTTTGGTTTCGAGTTTGATTTAAAGTAGCGAAGATTTATACAAGAAGTGGATACCGCTATGATATTGAAGACAAAGTTTTGTATTGAGAGCCGGGAACTGGGAGTTGGGAGCCGGGAGCCGATTCGGAAAACCATAATTTCTTGTAGTCTTCATTTCATATTTATTGAGCTTACAGTAAATTATATTTATGCAATTACCTGTTTTATAACGCGTTGCAATAACATTTAAAATATAAATATGTTTGTATATTGTGTTTATAGAAGTCTCTTTAAATCGGTCAAAATAACAACAAAGCATTGTGCAATAAGTGTAATGAAAATCGAATACCGTTTTTTTATTTACATAGGTAACTGGACCACAAACATCTGCTGGTGTCCTCGGAACACCCTACCAAAGTTGTACCACAATCTGATCAATGGTTTAAGAACGTATAGAGGAATAACAAACATCTTCATCCCTCTGCCCTTTTCCCTCTTTACTTACGTTTTGGACTTCCATATTGATCTATCATTTGTCACCTTAACTTTTCCACTATCAGTGCTACTTTCAGGCTGTATCTAATATACTTGTTTTATACCTCATCCATTCGGTTACTCCACACATACATCTCAATGTTCGTATTTCTACCGCATGCTTTCTCTTTTCCAGCGTTCCTTTAACAGTCACTCCGATCCATATATTATAACAGGTCTTACAATGGTTTTGTAAATAAAAAACAAACAAACATACATTGTTCAAGTACCATTCCATCTGAATTTAGTGTAGTAATTGTCTAACCGGAGGCCCAATTCCAATCCCCTTCACCTCTTTTTCTATTTCCTTTCCCATCCTCCTCCGTACAAAATAAAATCTGGTTTGTTCGTTGTTCTCTGTAATGTCTGTAAAATCTGTATGGACCCCGAAAAGGATTTATTTTTCATTTCTTATGTTTCAGTGTAGCATTATGTGATGTGAAGGGATTGTATTTTAAATCTATCCGTATTGGAAGCGGACACAATCACACGTCCCACTCGTTTCTCTCGGAACGAGCTTCTTATGTCGAGTGCAATTGAAAATAAACCGGACGCCGGCAGAAGACGTGGCAAATATATTGTTGTATTGCTTCGATGGCTTTGTATCGGTTCAAGGTCAATCCTCGGCCACGTGCACTCGGCAAAATTATACGATGTATCGCTGCAATTGTTACAGAAATACCTTCCTAACTTATAGTACAAGGATCATGCCAAAAGAGTCAATTAACATTGGATAACAATTATTTAGCCATACAAACTTTCATCCCTACTTTAAGGGATGAAAGTGAATGAATTTAGAAAAACCCTTTCTTAATCCTCACCTACGTAATAACAGAAATCTCTGTTGAACATGTCAAGTCTCTAGGAACAGTAGTTTGAGCGTGAATTTTTTGAATGTGCGTTGAATATCATTCAGTCAGTTTTTTATTTTATATACATTACATGTGTGTTAAGGCAATTGCTTGGTGATTGCGGCGGTGCTGTGCTCGTCCAAGCTGCGCAGCGTCACGAACCTGTTCATCGTGTCGCTGGCGGTGGCCGACCTGCTGGTGGGGCTGGCGGTGCTGCCCTTCTCCGCCACTAGAGAGGTGTTCAAGGTAAATTACAATTAATACATATTCAAAACAATCTGTCAGTGACATTGTATTTTAAACATAATTAATCTTAATATATTTACATAAAACGCCATCTTTTTGTTGCAATATGAAACGCGAACATTAATAAATGTGCCCTACATACATACATACGTCGTTATTCGTGTAATAAATAGCTGAGAGAAATGCCTTCGTAATGCCATTAAAAATGAAACCGATGGCAAACCATTGAAACACTCATTTTTCTTAATTAGAAGCTTTGGAGACTAAGATGCCAGCAACAGATGGGGCTGTTGAATTTATGATGCGATTCAATATCAATCTTATTACCAAGAAATAAAGCTGTATTTCGAAAATCATTTCCCGAAATGAAAATCAGTGTAGGCGGTTTGTCATTATGCACGTTTACTATACTACGGACTATATACTACATTATTTTACCGCGAACAGTTACTCAATGGAAACATTTTGATAGATCTACGAATTTTGAATATCAGCTCTTATGTAAGTGTTTTAAAGTTTAATTTTGACTGCAGGTTATTTTAATAAAAATTGAACGAGAACGTGCCAAAGATTATTGAACCATTTATAATTTATATAAACAGCAGTCGTTGCTGTCTCAGGAATAGAAAGGAAGGAAAGTAGTTGAGTTAATTTATATATGTTTTTATTGTTTTATATATGAGCCTACGGACTCATAAATAAAATTATAAATAAACAAGCGCGTCAATAATAAAACTAAGAAACTGGGAAAAGGGCAACAAGTGCGAATCGGGTTCGCGCATGAAGGGTTCCGTATCATTATCTATAAAAAATCAAGTTTGTTGTACGGGAGCCTATAAAATACATAGTCACCAAATTTCATTATGATCGGCTTAGTAGTTTCGTAGCTTATCCCGGAAAACATCGTGACACGAAATTATATGCCTTCCTAGCAATGACAGAATTTTTCAAAATAGTTTAAGTAGATACAGAGATTACCCCGGACAACCTCACAAACATTACCTTTTTGTAATATTAGTTAGTATTTAAATACAACCAAGCTACGAGCCGACTAGTTTGGATTTAAAAAGAAACCCTTTCAAAACATTTTCGTTCGTATATCACATACAAGCCAAAAGTTGAATTCATTTGACTGGAGACTTTTACTTTAAGGGATTTTAAGTACAGGTTGCACTAATTTAATTTTGCTTTTTACAACTTAAAACGGTATTTTTGTCTGCAATATTATTCACTTAATTCATTTTACCAACTACGTTGGTTAAAATTTTCTCATTTCCTGTCGAAACTACAATTAAATTTAAAATAAATCATAGTTTTAAATACTAGAACACACACGATAAGTGCCATTTATCATTACATGAAGTATAGTTTCTTATTTAATTATGCACCTAAATGGCGTTGATCTCAATCTTGAATAAAAAAAAATCTTATTTATATGACCAGGACTAAATTTTTATGGAACTTGTCATCGTTTCTTGATATATTAATGACATTTTCAATCGGACATACATAATTGTAACATTTGGTTGCGTACAAACAATCATACCGACTAAGCGAATACAAGTGTATTAAGAAACAATTTTTTTTATTAAACATCATGTAACTCAACTGGCGTAGACTGAGATCTGTTTTTTATCGACTGCATTAACTCCCGAATTGATGACGTAAAAATAATGGCGGAGTTACGTTACATGCATCATTATCGACAATATGAGTGTCGAATTTAATAAAGGTGACATTATAAGCGTGTTTGTAAGGAACAATTTTTTTCAAAGATAATATTTCGAATGTGGAGTAAGGAGGTCCTACACGATATCTCCCTTTGTTCAGTCTCGGGAGTCACGAATTTGCTTTTATATTACATTGTACTCACAAAAATGTAATTCGTTAACACGTTTACTTTACGCGACGCCTGTGGAGTAATCGTGCGTGCCGATCTCGAATAACACAGGCTCCACGTACGTAAGTTAAATCGAATGGATGTAGGGTGAATATACTGTATGTAGGATATTTAAAACAAATATACTACTAGCTTTTCCCAGCGACTTCGTTCGCGTGTATGTGGCCTGAATTAATTGTGATCAATATGGCGCATGTCTAGAAATAGCTAGAGGTAACAAACATCCATTCATCCTTCAAAACTTTCTAGTATTAGTTACATTAGAGGTACCGGACGCGCAATTCCACTCCCCTTCCGCTTCTAACAAGAAAAGGATGAGAAGGGGAGAAGGATTGCAACGGAAAGGGGATGGATAGGTAAAGTTAAAGGAATTTCTTCCGTTTGTTCCCTGTTCTACCCCTAAAAAATTGGCAAGGCATCTGCAACTCGTTAGCTTGTTGCAGATACCTATGGGTAGCGGTCGCATGACGTCGGTTGGACCGCTTGTTCGTTTGCCTCTTTCTATAAAAGAAAAAGATTAAATTACTTGAGAAACCTTCCTTATAGAATGTCTAGAAGGACTTCACGTCGACACTGTTGTAGGAGACTAACAAAAGATAAGTCTTTACTTTTGTGTAGGGAAGTGGAAAGGAATAAAGGTAAATAGAGGAGAATGAGGGGATCGAATTGAGAAGGAATGAGATCTGTGGCAACTCACATCCGATAAAAAGCAGTATATAAATACTTGACGTCTGTATTCTAAGAGGTGGTACATCTATCGATTTTAGGCTCTACAGGCGGCAGTGCAGTGGCACTATTATGTACGGGCATGTGACGGGGAATTACTTTTTAGGGTCACTGCTTGCGGGGAGCTTCCGCTCGGATGTAGATTGCGTCCCCCAACGCTTCCCAGACCGGGACACTTGTTGCTCGATATAATCGAATATGTAAAGTGCTACAAGCTTAATAATTAGTTTTTAAGAAAAACAAATATTTCATATCTTTTCGAACGCCTGTCTTCTTTGAAAAGGAAGCAGATGGTGAAAAAAAGATAGAAAGTAGTGGTATAACCCTCCAATAATAGAATGGAGATCTGGAATGTGACTTGAAGAGACTAAAACTAAAAGAACTTCTATCATATTCCAGATATGGATATTCGGCGACGTGTGGTGCTCTGTATGGCTTGCGGTCGACGTGTGGATGTGCACGGCGTCCATCCTCAACCTGTGCGCTATCTCGCTGGACCGCTACGTGGCGGTAACGCGCCCCGTCAGCTACCCCAGCATCATGAGCAGGCGCCGAGCCAAGGCGCTCATCGCCGGCCTCTGGGTGCTCTCCTTCGTCATTTGCTTCCCGCCACTCGTCGGCTGGAAGGATAAAAAGGTATTAGTACCATGCCTATAGAACTTGAATGCTGGTAAAAGACGCCACACTGGTAGGCCCGTATCTTTGGATATATATAAAAAATAACAATTATTTACTATGTATAGCGATTAATATAATTTCTACTTGAATTAGGTCAAAAGGTAAAAAAAACTCAAGGAAATAAACATTTAATATCTCCAGCCGGACGAAGCGGAGCTCAAGGAAGGCTGGTCTCCCAACCCGCCGTGCAAGTGGACGTGCGAGCTGACCAATGACGCTGGATATGTGGTGTACTCCGCGATGGGCTCCTTCTACATCCCCATGTTCGTCATGCTCTTCTTCTACTGGAGGATATACAAGGCCGCCGTCAGGACCACCAAGGCTATCAACCAGGGGTTCAGAACGACGAAGGGTACAGTTACACGCCACTTAAATACACTTATGTGGTTTTTTTATCGTTGTGTTAACACATAGGCTATAATTTATAAAGATATTGTGTGAATTGTCCAAAATATAACGATAAGTGTACAGAAGGAGGAAAAAATTCCGCCATATGCGAGCTGTTCTGGTGTGCGCTGCATAAACCGTTAAACATAATCCTACAAAAAAGCCCGCAGTATATAATATATCTATCTTTTATGTGTGAGCCATTATCGCCTAAATAGTGAACCATCTATTAATTATAGGGCGGAGCGAGGTTTGCCGGCCAGCTTAGTAATAAACATTGAGAAAGATATCGTCATCATAACACAGCTCTAAAACAACATAAAAATTACAACAAACATATTATTATTTCTATACTCCACAAAAAACGGGAATAACAAAAAAAGGTAACAATTTTGTGAAAAATGAACGTAACAAGCGAACAACAAAATAGGGTTTAACAGCCCTCATAGTCGTAACATTTAACGAGGCAGGGCTGTGCCTGACTTTAAGAAACATCCCTCGCCCTACATATTTAATTGTTGCTCAAGAACTCGACCCATTGTATTTTATAGCGCGACCTCGCCTTTGTCCATTGACAATTATATGAAGTAGGGCTCGTGCCAGCCCTAACACAATAATGTTACGGAATTTGGCCGTACTTTACATTCAAGTAGATACTTCCCTTAATACAGGCTGCATAATAGAAGATTCAAAAGTGTTTTGGCTGTATCGACCTCTATACATGTAGAAAATTTTAAGAGAGTTCAAAAAGGTTTGAAAGGGTTTTTGAACACTACAATCAATTTGTTTATTGAAATCTCAACAAAGAGCTTTTGTCTTTTTGTGATTCTTGCTGAAAAATCGAACACGTTTCAAACTGTATACAAAGTGGAGAAGAGTGAGATAGTACATAAGACCTATCTCCGTTTTTTCTCTCTTACTACCTTATATTCCTTTCTCTCTAACCGTGAGTTAATACTGCTGAAAAACTCGGTGTTATACTACTCTGTGCCTACACATTACATGGAGTCTGATAGTTCCATTATCACTGAAAGAAAACAGTCTGTAGGATTCTCGTATTCAACAACATAAATTAATAAGTTTATCATATTTATATATTTCATATGTAATTACAACTGCAAAATAATATATAACGAAAAATATAATATTTATTTTCATGTACAGACAAACATACACAATGTAGTTTATTTATTATATATATAATAATCAGGCGACATCAACGTGGAAGCACCTATGAAAACCGGTTTTGCATTCAGCGGATTCTTTCAGAGGTTTCTTTCAACGCGGTGTGCGGGCGCAACGAACACTTCGCCCGTACAGTCGGCGCCCCGCTATCATTCAATACGAACGTGCGTCTCTTTTGTCCTGCGCGCGACTTGTTACGTCTAAGATAATTTGTGACCTTTCTGTCCTTCTGACTATTATAGTGGAGACACGCCACTATAAGTCTAAGAAAATGTATGTTGCATAGGATACTAACAGTATTGTCTTATGCATTAGTTCCTTATAAAGCTTTAATGCATATTTTGGTGTGGTCCCAGGCAAAGGCCTGGGCAACCGCTTCGACGACAACCGTCTGACGCTGCGGATCCACCGCGGCCGAGGCTCTGCCAGGCCGCACGGCTCCCCGCTGTCCACCGCGTCCAATCACTCAACCAGCACATCGCTCAGTGCGTCACCTGAGAGGCTGAGAAGGTGAGGCAATTCTGTTTGGCAAAGGACGGGAAAATAGAGATTGGCAGGTCAAAACACTGACAGGTGCGTTGTCAGCATTTATATTGTTAAGTTTTGTATTAGAAAAATGAGACGAGAAGGGGGACGGAACGGGATCACCCTTGAGTGGTGAAGACCTAGAAGTATAAAAACCTCTGCTTTACCCGGCAGTTCTCCGATGTTGTCAGCCCATTCGTACATCTGCAATTGTTGAATTCTATAAATTATTATTAACTAGTATCATTAAAATGTTGTAGAGCATCTATTATATATGAATCGTAGGAATTGTTCTGTTAAGTATCAAGACGTCACAAGTAGATATCAAAGACAAACGTGAAGTATTCTGTGTTACGCTTGATGAGTGAGATACTGGACGACAAATCCTAGTTTTTCCCTTTCCAATCCTTTTCTAATATGAGATGGGGAAAAGGATTTGACGAGGGAAGAGATGGATAGGATCCATTAAAGGTAGGCGACGCATCTGCAACGCTTATGGGTAGCGGTCACTTGTTATCAGGTGAACATTTCTCCCACTTGCCACCTTCTGCTATAAAAAACGGTAGGTAGAGAACGTACGTACGTAACGTACGGTAACTATTTGAGGTAAAAGCATTAGACACACATTACATACACTAGTTTTGTTTTCTATTCATTTCAGACATTCCAGTGCTCGTCGAGCCCACGAGAAGATTAAAATCTCCGTATCATACCCGTCATCTGAGCAAATATGTCCTGGCCATGAGAACTCCCGCTCGCCGAGCCGCTCGCCCAGCCCCTCCCTGTACGCGGTCCACTACGAGAGGGACGGCAGGGAACTGACAGAGAGCCGGCTGAGGGTCCGGCAATCACATCACTTGGCTCCGGGACCTTTATACGATGAGTTCGATGATAAGCCGAGGACTAGGAGGATGGGCAAGAGGAACATCAAAGCACAAGTGAGAACATTTAGCTACTTTCATTTTTTTTTCTGTGGTAGTAATTTAATTTCTGTTTTGTTTAATATAAAATTTGCTTAAATATTAACAACACTAATATGTGTTATACTCTTAAATGTTTAAGAGTAAGAGGTTCACGACAATAGAGCCACGACCGATAGGTAGATCGTAGCATTAACCATTAGGATATTGTCTCTTAATATGACTAAGTTAGTAAAAATTAGTACACAGATTTACTAAATATTAACATCATAAGAATTAGTTAATAGTAAAATACCTCCAGATGGCGTGTTCCATGCAAATTCAACGTTCAAAAATAAAATTCGACTGTCTACGTCTACTGCAAAAATATTACAGATAAAATAATTATTTACTTGTGAAACGTGATGTTCGTGCACTTTTATTTCCTAGCTTTACACGATTTTAACGCACAAATCGATTTTTTTTCAATACCAAACACGGGTCTTTTTATTCGTACCGCGCGAAATGCCTGACTGCGGGATTTTACGAAGTCGCCAATTGGTATCTTCACTTTTGACACGTCTATTAGGTATCTGGAGATATATAACATATTTTTAAGTACCATATGATAATATAATACTTATTTTTCCAATATTTACATTTGGGTACAACGTTGTCGGTCGAACATGTGTTGGTTGGGTTTATAGTATACTAAAAAGCCCATACGAAGTGTATCAACTACGTAGAATATTTAAAATTCCAGGTGAAAAGATTTCGAATGGAGACTAAGGCTGCGAAGACGCTGGGCATCATCGTTGGCGGGTTCGTGTGCTGCTGGCTGCCATTCTTCAGCGTGTACGTGGTGCGCGCCTTCTGCGGCCACTGCGTCACGCCCATCGTCTTCTCGGTGCTGTTCTGGCTCGGATACTGCAACTCAGCTATTAATCCACTGATATACGCGCTGTTTTCTAAAGACTTTAGGTATGAGGATTTACAATAGTTTATAGCTGTACCTGCGATAGCTTGTCTGTTATTAACGAGTTCAGATAACTGTTCTTTTTTCGTTATGAATTTTAAAAAGTTAACTGGAATATGATTTTCGGATCCACTAGAACAGAAATTCACGACTCATTTATAAAGATTTTACGTGTTATAGGTTCGCGTTCAAGCGTATAATATGCAAATGCTTCTGCGGCGGCGGCGGGCGGCGGGAGTCCGACGGCGAGTCCCGGCGCCCGCGCCTTCCTCAGGAGCACTCGCACTCGCTGGAGGACAATGACTCGCTGCCGCAGAGTGACGTGACCAGGTGCGATTGCCACATTACGGTGTTGGATGTGTAACCACCTAATGTATTGTAGTGAAACTTACTCTTCTGCTAGTCGTAACACAACTTAGTAGACATATTTTGACACTCACTACTTTTTTACAGGATAAGGTGATAAAAGTAATAAACGAGAAAAAATCACAAGTTCATTAAATAAAGACAATATAAATATCCTCTATGTATCTAATATAAATCTGTAAAATTAGTCATGAATTACTGCCCGCAGTAGTGTAAAGTTTACAAAGAAACTTAAGAGTAAGCAGCTTGTACGTAATTAGTATGCGTTGCCTGATATGAAAACTCAAGGCCTTCAAAAAATATACGTAGGTCTTGTAGTAAATATAATTATCTCTTGGTTTACAGGTGACGCCAAGCTCTGCGGCGGCAAAACGCTCAGTTCCAGTCGACCGTCGCATGTGTGTAGCTAAAGTGTTCTTATATACAAAGAGACAGTTATCAATTCTCCATGGACGATATAATGCAATTAGCAAATTCCTGTAATCTTAAAAAAGTGTTGTGTGTCTATAAATGTCAATAAAGTGTGTAAATAAGTTAAACACTTATGTTAAGAAATAAGGACAGATTATGCGTGTCAGCATTCACATCTAACTCGTTTTGAATATTTCATATAATTTGGTGATCTATCGATGTGTCAATAAGACAAAAATTATATGCAACAAATTTAAAGCTAGTTTGACTCGGAAGAGAAGAAGAAATAAAAGAATGCCAAATATATGTTTCTTGCTTCCCCGTGGGTCGAACCCTATGTTCTGTCTCCAAGTAATATATGTACAAGCATGATGCTTCGGCGGAATTCCCAGTTGAAGATCCCAGGTAGCACAATATATTGATGGACAATTAGTATAGCTTGTCTCGTCTCATCGATTAAGTACAGAATACACGATAATTTATTTGCGTCATTCATTACTTACTTATACTACTGCCATGGTTTTTAAATTTTAGTTATTATAACATTTAATTACCAAAATCTTATACCAAACATTTTAATGATAATTTACTTATACTACCATAAATCTATCTTAAATTGTAAGAACTCGTTATTTTTTATGGTTTACTGTTGAATTATAATATCTAAAAGATCGATTGTGTGTGATTTACAAAAGATAATTTACAAAACAAAAATTAACTCAGTAGTAGATTTGCTTAATAAAGTTTATCAAATCCATTTTTGCAATAAAATAAATTTTTAAACTGTTTAACAAAAAACGGCTTTTCAGGGACAGGCCTCCTCGAGAGAAAGGGAGGGACGTAACACGCTGGGTGATGTTATAGATGTCACATGTGTTCGATAAACTGTTGTATTGCTTGAATATTTTATATATTTTTAGGTTAATTTGGACGAAGTCACTTCCGTCTTAATAATTTTATTCCACAGTCTACAAAATATTTAATTAATGTTATATGCGAAGCGTGTTGTTTATAGAATGTATTGTAAATTAAAAAAATATATACGTAATGTATAAAGTCACGTATAGTTCATGTTTTATACGACACTATGGTACCTGTTGCATATATGTGTACTTTAAATAATGCTGATTCATCACTACTAGATTATATAACCAAGTGATCTTTCATTAGGGCCAGGTAAATTAATTAGAATATCTTAATGCTAAAACCAAGAGTGAAATATTTACCGCTGGACCGACTGTTGAAGATAATGTTTGATTTGGTTCTAACATCATGTAGATTTACTTGACGAATAAACGTAAGTTAATGCTAATAGCAGAGCAGCTAACGTTGATACAAGATAACGTCCGCTGTGTTCGCTAGTAGGTGTATCTGTTAACCAACTAGTTTACTGCACGTTAACTAGTTAAGTGTTATTATTCTAGTTGAACATTTGTGCAAAAGAGCACCTCTGCTCTCATGAAGTAGACACTTCAATACTTCAACGTAGATTGAATAAGATGATTTAATTTGTAATCCATCCATCATTAATATCTTTCCAGACGAAAATCGCTTTAAAATATATTTTATTGTTTAGATATCAAATATCTGAATATTAACACAAGAAAATCTAATTTTCTATTTTGTTACAAACATCATTCGAGTAATATTAGAAATAAACCAATAACTACATTGGCAAGTAAGATTTAATTGTTGTCCTTTAGTTAGTCATTTTACTGTTTGAACTACATAACCTGACTTCTTATCAAAAATTAACCTCTAATCTGGAACTAGAATGGTATCAAAATTTCATACTATTATTATTGGTGGTATGTTATTGGTGACCTAAAGTATCTCACGTCTACAAGACCACGAGGCTCAGTTAAATAGCTAATACATATTTGAGGTCCAGCAATAGAGTTTTAATGGCCAAAGACAATATGGCGATTGAACTTGCTGAGAAGGGTCACGGTATCATCTAGAAGTGATGAATGCTTTCTTGACGTTCCTCAGACTCTTGCTGTGTGTTCGGTGTTACGTTGTAAGTTAGTCCGATGTTGTAAAATTAATTAATTAAAAAAAATGTGAAATATACGAAATGTTACATTATGTCTGATTTCATTTCCTTTGTATTTCTTTTTAAAGCCATGAGGAGTAGCGTGCCGGTGGTTTGAATGGGAGGTTACCATAGCTATATATGTAGGTATCTTAAATTATGAAGTAGACACTTAAATAGAATTTGGCTAACGAGTTACAGATGCGTTGACTACCTATGTATGGATGTTTCCCTTTCCTACCAAACCCCTCTCCGGTCAAATCCACCTCTCCGGATTAGGCCTCCAGCACCTCACTCAGACGAAATGCGCAGTTGCGCAAGAGGTGTTGTGTAGTTCAAAAATAAATATTCAACAAAATAAAACCTTGTATCGTAGAAAATAAACTTCAAAATTGAATACAAGAAAAAACGTTTAACGCGGCTAAACAAGTTTTTGTTTTGGAAATCAACCTATACAAAATTGAAATAAAATTGCTATTAATTTCTAATGAATTTGCATGACGTAATTAGAATTATAAAAGCTGCCAAGAACACCGATAAAAAATTAAAATTCCAGTATAGTAGAAAATACCGACTAATGGAAATTTTATTCACTGTAAGGGGAGACACATTTATCAGTCATAAATAAACAAACAATTTGTTTTATGATTACGAATATTTACAAATTACTATTTTAAATTACTTAGGTTTCAGTGGTATTTTGTATACTGTATACTAAAAAAATGCATCAAAACATTCAGTTAATAATAACGAGTTAACGCTTCATTTTCATATCGACCGTTGTAACAGTTAAAATTATAGCAGTGCTGTTATAACGTATCGCGCTTGACACTCGGAGGCTTGGCCATTGAAATGCCACTGTCAAATCGTCGAGGCCGAGAGGAAATAAAACGAAACGTTTTATTTTCGTCAGTCAAACAGTTGCGTTCGTGGCGCGTGTTCGTTGTCAAGATTTACTTGTTATCTTATCAAAAACTCCGACGACTTGTGTTTTGTGTATTATCAGTGTAGCCGCCCACGCTTTTCCGCTTGTAAACAAATACCATAATGAGCGGTACGATGTATTTCGGCGGTGTTGAAGGGTAAGTTGCTTTAGAATAGCACCTATTACACGTGTATTCGTCCGTAGTTTTGTTAAAAGTAGAAAGGCTTACGTTGGGCATGCCTAAAACTTACGAAAGGCAATATTAATATTAATAATTTAAGTGGTATATTTCTAATTTACATTTAAGGGGTAGATGTTGTTTTGACTAAAAAGTAAACATTCCTTAGTCTGGTGCATGTTCCATATTGTTTGAGCCCGCCAATCAGAGGATACTATACTGAGGTGTGTCGACACACCGACAATTGTGAATAATATCAAAATGCACTTTATAACAAATGCCGTAAGACATAAGATAATATTCTGTTATGTTTCGGTATGCAAGGAATTTGCATTGGTTGAAGACCTTGAATTATTGAACGTTTACTTTTATATCAGTGATGGATTTTTTGTGTGTTTGTTTTTTATTTTAAATAACGATGTTTAATAATTTAAAATATCTTTACATTTTCATTAAAAACCTTGGAATCTAAGAAAAATATTTACTTTAAAACTTGAAATAAATAGAACAGGATATCCTGTCCTCTGGGGAAAGACAGTATTATGTGGGTCTCTACCGACTGAAAACCTCTTGATGGCCATCTTCGAGTGCGATGTCTCCGGCATCCCTAAAGCAACGCACCGAAACCCTCTACATGGAGGTTCTGTACAAACCAGGGAAGACATTAACTCCCCTTGTCCTTGCATACAAATCACCCTTTCTAATACTTAGCTACTAAATTAATACACATAAAGTATTGAATGTAGCAGATACATTGTTTCCAACTGGCTTCAAAGGCACGTCACGCAGAGCACTAAAATATAGTAGAGAATAAACTATCAAGTCTCCGTTTCGAAAAATATTCGTTACAGAACAAGCGACGCCGCGGCTCGAACTAAGCGAGACACGCTTTATTTATTTGACCTCTATTAGAATGCCAATGATTGTACTATTAACTCACCACGCCTCTAATCTATTTTTATTCCTGAAATAAAGTGTATTTATCACTAGATAATTATTACAAAACAACCCCCACAACGTGCCTGGACTCTAAACTCAAATGCCTCTGAACAGTTATTTGTGTTCTTCGCAAATATTAAGTAACTAGTAAAGTCTAGGTGTAATTATAATTTATTAAGGTATTGTATGAATTGGCTGAAATATGACGATGATCTCTGAAGAATTTTATGTCTCAAATAAGCATATATATATGTTGGGCATTAGATAATTTAAATCCTAAAATCCTACTAATATTATAAATGCAAAAGTTTGTAACGTGGATGTGTGGATGTAAGGATGTTTGTTACTCTTACACGTAAAAACTACTAAATGTATTTTAATGAAACTGTACAATAATATAGCTTATATATCAGAATAACATATAGGCTTAAATTTATAAATATATTGTGTGAATTGACAGTAAGTGTCAAGTAAGGAGGAAAAAAATCCGCCATAGTCTGGTGTGCGCGGCAAAAACCGCTAGAGTTACAAGTATATAATGTACAAAGGAAATGTTTATCTCACAAAGTCCTACAAAAAGCCCGCGACAGCATATATGTATCTTTTATGTGTAAGCCATTATCGCCAAAATAGTTACCCATATATTAATTATAGGGCGGAGTGAAGTTTGCCGGCCAAGCTAGTCAATATTTATATATATATATAGCCTTAAACATTTTAAGTCCATTGTTTTTATACCTTTTGTTATTAATTAGGTTATTTACTTGTATCGTCGAGCGATTCGGAAAATCGTTAATTGTGACTTCGAGCTTTGTTAACATGCAAATATTTGTTTTGGTTTAAAATCATTATTATCTATTCACGGTAAGCCCGAGAAAGGTTTTGAGATCGTTTGGTAAGCAATGAACGAATTTTCATTTATTCCTTTTTAGCATTGCCAGTGTCAATAATGAAAATTCAATTTTTCAAATCGCAGCCGCATATTTGTTTTAACGATCCTTTTTTTAATTTGGTTTTTAAATAAACTAGAATATTAGTGAAAATAATTCTGTTTTCCCCCAGAGGATAGTAAATCTACTCATTCACCCCCCCCCCCACCGGTGGCCACCCCCCAGAGCGATGTGAGAGGGTTCCGGGATCTCCAAAAGAACACATCGGACTATCACCTGATAGGGTGACCTTGACATTCAAGCCTACCAGATGTTATGTGTCGTCAGTATTATTAAATTTACCCTATTTTTTAAAAAGGAAAGACGTATCCAGTAACAATTTACGATATTTTGTTGTTTTTATTTCGTTAGATTGCCTTTCTTTGTAGCATTTTTTAGACATCTAGAAGGCAGCTGACGTTCAAGGGTACGGAGGGCGTCGACCTCAGAATTACCAATTACTACACGGATCACGTGCGATAGTCAGTTAGGTCCTTCTCTAGATGCTTAGTTAAGTCAACAAATAGCCTTTTTAACAATATTATAATACCTAAGTAGGCATAATGTTAGGTATTCCTTCATTATCTTCATGATTTTCCCCTCATGTGGGGTCGACACAGTATGATTGTAGGCCACACTATAGGTTTTGGCTACAGTTTTTACGGTCGGCCTGACGCCAACCTCCCGCGGGAATAATTGGTGTACTTAAGTCTTGTTTCATCAGAGTGATCGAAGACAATTCCGTTGCTGAGATAGTCAGTCACCAGGACTGTTATTGTTCGGTCGCATCCCTTCTCGTCATGTCGTCATTAGGTAATCGGATTCATCTATTCTGTGATGATAATCCTGTGCTGATTTCCATTCCTGTGCAACCAGCGCTGTCTTCATGGAATTCCGCCAGTATCTCTTCTGTGTCGTAATATATCATGTGCTTACTCTTGTTGATTACGAATTTGATAATGCACACACGCACTGCCTTTCAAAACCGTCCTGGTTGCTGGTGACAATTTCTTATTTTTACTTAGACGTTTGTAGAATGTTTAAAAAAACATTCTGCTCGTTTAGTTGTTTCTCCCAGCAAAGTTAACAATATGCCAAATAAAAACCTCAAAATACGATTGTACGACAGAATTCATTCAATTTAAAATTAAATAATACCAAGAATCTCAAGTCTATCTGTGCGTTTATCAGTGGCTTATTTGTCACTCGACTTCTAAGGTTATTTCCCGCCAATTTAAGCTTCACAAAACAGATAACAGTATTTTCATGTCTTATCGAAGTATCAATTTTACGGAACAACTCTTTATTGCACTAGTGATTCGCCCTGGCTCTTCTTCTACCCAAGTGGGAGGCAAAGCATATAGGATCGATGAGATGAGAAACCAACGAGTTATATATAAGTTGGATCGTGGACTACCATCATTTGTCCAGATACTTTTGAATTTCATGAGGTCCATAAAAACAGTGTTAGAGCCCGCAACAACAACATCTGCTGCACGAATGGCCCGGCTCGACCACGACCTTACAGAAGACAGGCATGAAGTAGAATATTTTGCATTTCGCCTGATGAGTGAGATGCCGGATGCCCAATTCTGGTTCTCTCCTCCTTCTCACCCTTTTCCTGTAAGGAAAGGATGGGAAGGGGAAGCTGTTTGTCCCCTCTGTCCATTAAAGGTGGGCAACGCATCTGCAACTCATTACTTAGTTGCAGATGTCTATGGGTAGCGATCACTTGACTTCGAGTGAACCGCTTGCTCGTTTGCCACATCGTACAGTAAAAAAACGAGGTGCTTTCAAACGTATGAAAATTTTATTTATATTAATATGCAACATTATTTGGTTGTCCAAAGTCCGACCTTCTGCGGTCCGGGTTCACTTGCTCGAGTGGTCCGCCTCTTGCCGACGCTAGTCGTTCATTCGCTTTGTTTGTCGGGTGATTTATTAAAAAGATATATTTATCAGTTATCTTAGTCTAATCATATTCATTACGTCTAGCAAGCGAGATCTAATTGTACATTCTTATATAATAGTCGATATAACATAGTATGATAATAGAAAATTGCACTAAAACATTAATTTACGACCGAAAATCCATCAAATGATAAGGCTACAATCAGATAGTGAGTTGGATCGTAATAGACTTGATATCGAGTAATAACGATAACGTATTGTGATAGGTGTTTGTTTACCCATCAGCTGGTATGTCGTGAACTTGGCCTCGTGTGGCCGCCATCATTTTATACCATGTTTGGCTCTCGAATTTCTTACTTTAAATTTAAACTTCTTTACTTATAATGAAACATAAAAAAGGGGCTACAATCCTTACAAAATAATTATTTCACGAGTTTGTTGCCGAGTAGGATGCAGGATCGATTGATGATGTGCTTACTTGTTGGTGCACACGTTAAAATATCTTAGGTAGATTATGCATATATTAACTTAAACTTAGGACTCCTATACATATTCGTAGGAGTAGGAATAGTAACCTCAATAGAGGGCGCTTTTTTAAAAATAATTAGACCTCAAAACAAATATTTTTATACTTTGTTGTATTAATTATAGATTCTCAGGAAATAATATTGATTTCCTTTGCCAGGGGTGCGACACATTCAAACCTAGTGATCTGCGATCAGTCAGGCAAGGTGGTGGGCCACGCGAAGGGCCCTGGCACCAACCACTGGGCGCTCGGCATCGAGAAGTGCGCCGCAAGGATCATAGCCATGCTGCACGCTGCTAAACAAGATGCTGGCATACCGCTTGACGAGCCATTGGATTCCCTCGTAAGTAGTTGTAATCTGATCAGGTGAATCCCTTCCTTTAACTACAAAATAATACTGTATTTGAACTCCCGCAGAAAGTACCCGCTTAGTGTCAACTGATCCTAAACATAGTATCTAAATAAGCAGCCAATTTAGTCTATCAGAACATCGACCGTTACAAATTGACCTCTATTATAACCAATTGCCATCGCAGGGTCTGACGCTGTCCGGGTGCGAGCAGGACAGCAGCAACGCCGAGCTCGCGGCGCGTGTGCTAGAGGGAGACGGGCGTGGTGCTCGCGAGGTCTACGTCGCGTCGGACACCGCCGGCTCGCTGTTCACGGGGGCACCCTCTGGTGGGATGGTGCTCATCGCGGGTGGGATTTTTTACTATTTTTAACTGATCGTCATTTACCCCTTTATGTTTGTCATTTTACTTAGATAGGTAGACTAATTATTGCCACAGAAATAACCAAAACTTATGAATTACTACAAGTAACAAAAGTTATAAGCACAAACGCTTAGAACCCAGTTGGCTAGGCAGAGATTTACGGGTACTTGGGTACTTCAAAAAACCACTGTAAATCTGGCAAAACGAAATTCAGAAGACATTAAGTTAAAATCATCTTAATTTGCTGTCTTAAAGTCAATCATATTTTAACTTCAATAGCGGTAGGAACAAAACAGAGATACTAATCCTACTATATAATATTACTAGTGACCCGCCCCGGCTTCGCCCGGGTACCACTAATTATGTTGATCCGATTGCTACCAAACACAGGAACACCCGCTAAATTTAGGTATATAGGGAACATACATACATCCTACAAACGTTACAAATGCATACACTAGATCTATTCGTTCATTATAACGGTTTCATTGACCAGACAAGTGGCTAGGTCAAGGGTTGGGGGCTATCTGTCGACCTGGTTTGCGAGCGTGTTCCCATTTCTCATTTGTTTTGCATCTCCGAGCAATAACATTAGGTACTACGAATAGTTGAGATTTTTTATATTATTGTTTGCACGACGTCTTACGGACGGACAGAACTGAATTCCTTTCGATATGTATTTTTGGGCTTGTATTAAATTATGACTCTATTAAAAAAGGTATTTACACATTACAATCATATAATACTAGCTCTAATAATAAATGTTCAAGCCCGTAATCCAAAGAGGTAAACAGAGATTAGGAATTTTCAATTGACGGTCTTGGTGCTACTTTTTCTGTTCCACAGCAATAGATTCACGTATGCTTATTCGTTAGGGATTCGTTCTATTGTTCAGAATCACGCGTATACTACTCACTTCCACTTACAATAAGATATAGCTCGCGCATTCATTAATCCTATTGGTGTGGACAGAGTGAAAAATATGAGCTAATTTAGTACCAAATTTGGTAGGATTTTACCTATTGTCACTCATCCTTAACGGGACGCAAATCTTCTTGGTTGCTTTAGAAGTACATACGTGACGAGGAACACGTCTACAAGACACGCATGTTTATTTGCTTTCGTAACAAAAAAACAATGTCGACGTTTCACTAGTGTGAGGATACGAATTTGACATTAAACTACAATGTCACCTCTGTCGACAAGATTGACAACGAGACGACACTAGAAATAGTTTTTTTTTAAATTATATATGCATTAACAACACGAGTAATGCTTCAATATTTATTCACCATCAATGAAAATAATATAAAAATATGGTTATTTGTCATACTGCTTTTGGCGATTTCGGCAAAAATGTTGAGTGGCTTTTTACGATGCAACATTATCGAATCGATAAGTTTCTATTTAAACCGTTATCGTTTAATATCTTTTTTCACAAACTAAGAGTACTGGCACACAGGATTTTTTCACAAACTAAGAGTACTGGCACACAGGATTTTTTCACAAACTAAGAGTACTGGCACACAGGATTTTTTCACAAACTAAGAGTACTGGCACACAGGATTTTTTCACAAACTAAGAGTACTGGCACACAGGATTTTTTCACAAACTAAGAGTACTGGCACACAGGATTTTTTCACAAACTAAGAGTACTGGCACACAGGATTTTTTCACAAACTAAGAGTACTGGCACACAGGATTTTTTAGTTATTTTTGTTTTGTTTTAAAGTATAATTATTTTAATAAAAGTCAGTACTAAACAAGTCCTGTCTTCTTCAATTACTATCACCATCTTGATGGTTGGCATTCCACTACGCGTTTTCGAATGACCTGTCACCAGCGGTATTTCCAAACCTATACGACTTAGGGTCCTTCAAGGGGCGAGGGTACTCCTTACTTAAACACCGGGAACTCATTGCATTTCTATGGCGTTGGCGATCAACTCGTTTAACTTTGGGCGACCCTTTGCTCGTTTGCCACCCTTCTATAAAAAGGTGATATTTAAATGAATATATATAGTAAACTACTGAAGTTAATACGAAAAGTAATGTTAGAGTATGTAGGTTATCTGTACAGTTTTAATTTACGTTCATTGTCTAAGTGATAAGTAGGCTTAGCAACTTTAGAAATTTCACCGACCCAGTTTCAGGGCAAGTACCTTTATGCAGTGCACGCAATCACACTCGATCAGTAACTCTAAACGATTCCAAATGTACAATCACTAACAGAGTTGTTATTATAAAAATATGAGCATGCGTGTACAGTCGCTAAGAAAATAGTGATTAGAAAACTGGTTGTCATAATTATATCTTAACTGAGCGTACATAACAAGAAAAAAATACTAACGCTGGTGACGAAATAAAGTTCACGAAAGAATAAAAAACAGTACCAAACTGATTTCAACGTACGTAAATTCTGGCCAAAAACCTGTTAGTAAACAGAGGTCGCCCGCCGACGTGACTCGGAAATAATTATCATTCAATGTCGCAGCCTGACTGGATCGACATCGATTTTTTTTCAATCGATTAATCATTAACATTGCAATCTAAATCGATTACGAATCAAGTTCAAAGTACTTGAGGCATTCCTCGCATTACATCGGAAGCTTATCATCGATTCAGTTCACAGGTTATGGTCGATGCCAAGCAATAGTAGTTGGAATTACTGTTCCAATCATCCCGTTATCTGTGTCGTTATTAGACCCACGACCTTAATCGACAAGAGTAGGCAGAGGTGATGAATTTTTGTATTTTAAAGTTAGGAATATGAGGTGAATAGAAGAGGTTCTGTTTCCTTGAAGTCTTCTGTCCCATACTAAGTACTGTTCCGCCCCGGATTCGCTCGGGTAGCACTAATTATCTTGATCCGATCGCTGACAAACTTGGAGCACACGTTGGGCCGATCTGAACATTTCCTGAAAATACCACATCGCCTTTTACATAATATATCAACTGTTTCTTTTGTATGTATGTACTAATATTTTCTAACCAACATATCAGTTATCTGGTTTCCATACAACCTCTGCATAGCTTGGGATCAGATGTCCGTGTGTTAATAATGTCCCAGGATATTATTATGACTAGTAATTATAAAAAAAATAGACTTGTAAAATAATAATATCAAAAATATCTGAAACTTGTTATTTATTTATTATTATTTAGTAGTAGTAGTAGTAGGGGTCTACTTTACGACTAGCGACATGGATCACTCCAGCCAGCCCAACTCCCGCAAGAATCTCAGCAACCCCTTAATGTTGCCGATGATCTCCGGGAGCGATCCCGGCGAACCAAGATACTTAACCCTGTACTCACGTCATGCTACACTGTAGGACAGTGTAGCATGACGTGTGACGCCGTTTCCTCTTCCTCCTTATTGTTATTATTATTTATATATTTAGTTCTCTCACAGTCTGTACAGTCTAAGAACCGTATTTTATTTACTGCTTCTCCATTTTCAGGTTGAGATAAAGTAGATTGGTACTTTCCATACAGTAGAATAAACGTTGGTATTGAAATAATTTATAAGTACCTGGAAACACAGAGTTCAGAAAATAAATTATCTATTTGCGCGGAAATCACTCTGATTTAAAACAATCAGTGTAACAGACAGACAATAAATCTTATCCTTATTACATATATAATTACGCGAATAATGTTTACCCTATAACATTACTGATGCAATTTATATAATGCTGCTGTTGTATAAACAACCACAAAGCGGTCTTTACATACTGACGATGCCCTGTGCAACGTTGTGACCATTCTTTTATTGCCGTATTTCAGGATAAATAAATGTATATAGTAAAAAGTTGTAGCGTGTCCGTACGTTCTTTTAGATTAAATTGGCAACTTAAACAGTGAAGATTTGTGATTAGCCGTAGACAAATAATCTAACAGAATTCTTTCATTTTTTTTCTTTAATTTCGTGTTGAGTATATCAAAGAAAACTGTACATTTTAAATTACATATATAGAATAGGATAGGAAGAGGAAAACTTTTACAATACTTCTACTTCACTCATCTTCTGTGAGGTCGTTATATTTCATCAGTACAGCACCAGATGTTGTGGGCTTCGCCGCTTATTGGTACGTGTTGGATAGAAGCAGGATCAGGCGGTTTTAATATTGTACAGCCAGCTGATCGGAATCGGATCGGGAATTGCATTGTATTGTCCCAAATCAGATAACGCCATGGTCACTTAGCGACGCAACTGCCGTCCACTGCGCAGTATGTTATCAAACCATCGGCTTAGGTCTTTCATGTTCTCATGAATTCCGATCGTTTTAGTTACTCCGCTGATATGATTGCATTGTAGCGCTAATTATAAAACAAAGACAATTATTTATTTAGTCTTACTTGTGCAATAACTTAAAATGTATATTACTCGACGGTAATTCTGACGTCTGATCCGTTTTGTCAGATTGATAGTCTTGGTGTACGTTTTGTTGTTCAAGTATATAATGTATAATGGAAATGTTAACCGTAAACAGTCCTACAAAAAAGCCCGCGACAGAATATATCTATCTTTTATATGTAAGCCATTAGCGCCAAAATAGTGAACCATCTGTTAATGTAGGGCGGAACGAAGTTTACCGGGCCAGCGTTATATCGTTTTATATTGATGTTTTGTAAAATGTTTCCATGTTAATTCCAGGGACGGGTTCCAACGCGCTGCTGCGGACCCCTGACGGCAAGCAACACGGCTGCGGGGGCTGGGGATACCTTTTAGGAGACGAGGGAGGGGGTAAGGTTATATCTCATAATAAGTCTGTACTATTATGATACGTGCTGAACAACATTATACCGGCCACACTAGTGATGTAAAGTAATTTCTATGTAGTTACTTCCCTAGTTTCGGTTTTAATTTTATCAAGCGTTTTTGACGTTTTAATAAAAACTATGTAAGTCAAAGAAATACTTAACTAGGCCATAAACTTAACTAACATCTATTACTTAACAATTACTTGCATAGTTAAACGTGCCCTATCTCTTCTACGCGGTATCTGAAACAATGTATGATTACTACCTCATTAAATTCATCGTAAAAACAAATCTTTGTCGCTGAATGTCACGTAGAAAGTGTAAATTTAAAAAGGGGGTAATAAACATGGCAACACTCCAAGTGTACCGAGTAGTGACGGCAACATTGTAAACAAAATAATTTTTAAATCGCCTTTTCTTAAAGCAAGTAAAATTAACCTTCGAAAGCATTCAATTATTGCCTTTTTTTAAATGTGGAAGTATTACTTCTGGGTTTCGTGTTATAAGAGCTACCGCAAGCCTCATCCTGTCCCTTTCTCATTTTAAATTGGACCGTAAAAAGTATTTTATCTGTATCTGGGGAAATCTTCTAAACATATCCTGTCATTTAGTAGAAAGACAGGATTGTGTGGAAATTTGCCCACTAAAACCCCTCGGTGGCCACCCACAAGTGCAAGAATAGGGGCACCAGGATCTCCAACGGGTACAGAACAGATTAAGGTCGAAAGCTTGGGATTGTACCGGCCCTTCTCTTTAGTACATCAGGGCTGGAACTGCATCAGTATCTAGTGAATGTTGAACGTTACGAATGGGTACTTAATAGTAAGTGTTCGTTTGTTTTAAAAATAGTTTCCAGCTTAGTACGTACTAAATTAAAAAGTACTATAAACCGTAGTCCAATTATTATTAAGTTCCTGTGTCACGCTCTGTTTGTTTACCTTAGTGCTCGGCTCCTAAGAGTCGTAGCGTGATATTAAATCGTCTATAACCTTCCATAATAATTGGACTCTCAAATGGCGAATCCTATTGGTATTTCCTGAGATTAGAGTATATATGTCTTTATTTATCTTCAGCTTACTGGATAGCCCACCGCGCGGTGAAGATGGTGTTCGACGACGTGGACGGCCTGCGCCCCTCCCCGCACCCCACGCACCGCGTGTGGGAGGTCATCAAGGAGCACTTTAACGCCGACACCAGGGCCGACCTGCTCCCGCATTCGTACAAACACTTCGACAAGTCACATTTCGCTGGTGAGTTATCTTTTATTAAGTAAATAAGTCAGAAGAATTATTTTGGTATTCCCTGTCCCGAAGCTTTTCAGTCCGGCCATTATTCAAAGATAGTTCTTGGCCACAACCCCAAATGAAGATACAATGTCAAATGAAATTACCCGCATGTTCTTATTTGTAACGTTATTATCGGATCTTTAAATGAAATCAGTGTTTTGAAAAATGAAAAAATATTTCAAGAGTTAAATATAACGCCATCTAGTTAAACTTTTACAAACCTAAATTTTTTTTCTACTATAGTACATAAAAAGCGTTATAATGATTGTTGATCTTGATCCAAGTATAAACCCGCCAGGTCTGACCGCGAAGCTATCCCAGCTAGCGTCACAAGGTGATGCACTATGCGCGCACTTGCTGGCGGAGGCGGGCGCGGCGCTCGGCGCGCACATCGCGGCGTTGTGCGCACGCACCACACTGACGTCCATGCGCGTGGTGTGCGTAGGCTCCGTGTGGCACAGCTGGGAGGCGCTCAAGGCGGGAGTGTTAAAGCACCTCGCTGATAGAAAGGTTAGTTGTATGGATTCTGAGGAAAGTCTGTTAATAAGTTTTTAATAACAGGTCTAAAAACATAGGGGGTTTAAAACGCATGATAAATGGGCCATTTCTATAAAACTATTTAAATAATTATTTACAAATATTCCTATATCAACGTCTCAGGTGAAAACGGAGCTGGAGTTAGTCCGTCTCCGAGTGTCCAGTGCGATGGGGGCGGCCTGGTTGGCAGCCAAGCATGTCAACTACGATCTGCCGCGCGATGACTCCGCCTTCTGCGATGTCTTCTACACGTACCGGCCCGTGGAGATGGTGAACGGTAACGTAAACGGTAAAATTAACGGAAAAATCGAAAACGGCGTCCAAGGTTGCGGCTGTGAGGATTGGAGCAACTGGAGCTAATGTTTCTATTGTTATTTTGTTACGTTACATTTTAAAATGTTACATGGTAAACTGAAATGTTAATGTTATGTAACAAAGTAATGTAACGTTACATGACAAAGTAACATTTATATGCTGCGTTATATCCTAACATTGCGTTATACGTGAAAATAACGTTACAGGGTAAGTCAATGTAGTTAAAGACACCAGAATATTACATATCTATTTGATATAATTGTTAATACACAAATTATGTTACATTTTTATAATCATTTGTCCTAAAAATACTATATTTTACTGACCTCGAAAAATATTGACAGAAAAAATGTCTTATGTTATATCTTAAGATATTTAATTCATCATGCTTTGTCAAACTTTGCAAAATAGGTCAATTTACGTTCAAAAGTCAACACGTGGGTCGGTTAACTAACGCTTGGGTTGTGTATGAACAAGTGACGTCATATTGCAAGCGCAATATGAAAAGTCTGTCCGTCTCTCTCGCGCGCGTTTAAGGTTATGAGTACGAAGGAGACGGCTATAAATACAGAGTGATGTTATGTTACGACTCTCATTGAAAGCAACACATCTTTTTAAATATATTCACAGCGCATCCAACCTCACTATAACGGGAGTAGACAGAAAATTTTAAAAATTACACCATTTTCAATGAAAATGATTTAATTTTAAAACACTGTATAGTGAAACTATTTTTGCCAGCTTTAGTTAACTGATCTATGCACCGTAAAGTCAATTATATATATTTAACAATGCAGTTATTACGTTTAAATTATAATTTTAAAGCATTTACATTAAGTACAGCTATTAGGTGTATTATTTCATAATTGTTATACGAAAGTGGATGAAGGTGGCAAACGAGCAAGCGGTTCTTCTGATACCTTTAACGGACAGAGGAGGAGAGAGACAGGAAATTTCCTTCTCCTATTCACCCCCTCCCCCGTCCAATCCTTTCTAGGAAACGATGGGAATGGGAAGAGGATTGATACTGGGCCTCCGGCACCTCACTCATCAGTTGAAACGCAGAAGTATAAATACTTCTACTTGACGCCTGTCTTCTGTGAGGTCGTGGTATGTCACTAGTCGAGTCAACCAATTCGTGCGACAGATGTTGTAGCGGGCTCTACCGCTGTTAAAATTGGAATATTTTCCCGATATCCATTCATCATTAGACGTAATGGATTGTAATATATTATTGTAAACTTGTTAATACCAGTGTTTATCATAGTTTTACGTTAATATTTAGTATATATGTTTTTTTATATAAATAAAAAATTATGTTTATTCTCGCCTTTATATATAAATAGATCTGAATATACAATATTTTAATAATTAAACGTTTTATTGTCAATAATTGTGTGAATAATGGAAAAAGTAGCAGAAATATTCTTGTCAAATTAATTTATACATATACAACTGTAACTAATTATATTTTATACTATAGATATGTTATGAGTGTTCCAAAGACAGTGACAGCTACATCCACATATATCAAATGGTGTGAAAAGGATAGCGTAGTTAAAATAATAAGAAAAAAAAGAGGACAGCTACTATTTGTCAGTTAAGAGTAAATGAAAACACATGCTGTAAAGAAAAAGCGTCCCAATTGGGGCGATTCGTGTCTTCATTTTTCGACCGGTGATGGTATATCTGCTACTTTTTGTATTATAAATATCATTTCTTGTAACACTATGGTTGCTATGTTGTCTATGGGTAGCAACACACATTTTGTCTTTTTTTTCATTACATAAATAATTGCTAAAAAAATTACAATTACAAAATTACGGTAACTAATATAGTGTGAAACTCAAAAGAGGGTAAGCACGAATTAATAATAATTACACAAAATGTTGGTTGTTTTTTTTTTCGTTTTCAGATCTGAAATATTGACACTATCGTTCTAACCAAAGTAAGTTTAACATACTGAGATTAGGAAGCTAGTTAAAATATTAATAAAGATGAAATAGTTAATAGATTAGTTATATTTCTTTTATATACACATAGTTCCTACATATATTGTTTGATAGGAATATTGTTATATGCTTTCGCTACACTGCATGTTAAAAGCTATATGATATTTGTATATTTAAAAGACCAATGTAACAAAATATATACATTTTAAGATCTAACCCGTTATTCGACGGGCCGGTTGGCGTGATTTCTAAGATACTTTCCTTTCATTCCATGGGTTCGATTCCCACCCAGGACAGACATTAAGTAACTCTCCCCCCCTTTTTATATAAAATGTTTGGCTGTGACGTCGGAAAGACAAGCACCGGATCAAATGTTTAGAAAAAAGTACACAACAATATTCAAAATAGGCATTTCTTATTTGTTGGCTAATGGATTACATTTATTCGGACAGTTTAGGTTTACTGTATTTGTAAAATAAGTATGTATAAATAATTCACATAAATTAATTCAACATCTATACGAAAGTGTATTGTGTAAAAGTCATAGCAATATATTTAATTATTAGTTTTATATTTAACTAATTATTAAAAATACACTTGTTTGTTTTATTTCACTTTACTATGAGACCAACTGTGAAAACTTATCTCCTGATGAGTGAGGTGCCGCAAGCCCAATTCCGATCATGTTCCTCATCCTATCCTTTTCTATTTTCTAATAACCTATTTAGACCTTCCGCTGTCTAGGTGGGCAACGCATCTGCAACCCATTTGTTGCATATGCCTATGGGTTGCAGTCACTTGATATCGAGTGGACCGTTTGCCAACATTACATAAAAAAAATTGCAATTATAATTAAGACAAAATGTCCTTTCTACATTACGGTAGCAATAATTTGGTATTTTTACGAATATAAACAAAAGATTTGATTATTTCTCATGGTAAGCTCTGGAACTACTTACATTTTGATAATGGTCACCGTTAGCGATGCCATTAATTATATAATCGCCGTAAAAAAAATAATCAGGCGGCGGCGGGTTTTAAGATTAACCTGCAACGCTTAAATATTTTTTGCTATTTAAAGTAGAATAAAAACGAGTTATATAGCAGGCAGAATATCGTTATTATGCTATTCGCTTATCTTTTTATTATCTGTCAACCATTCCTTGATTTATAAGCTACATTCGTAGTGTTGCAACCACTTATGAACTTCCCAGAATATTTCCTATTATTTAAAAAAAATATTTTAGCGTGATTATACTCTCAACAGCATTTTTTTACATACACAACACGTATACACCTCTGACATGTAAAAAATAAGTATGTCATTGCTATGTCTGTCATATCAAATGTACCTATAATTTTAATTGAATAAAGCCAAATATTCATTGATGTTGTCGTTTATTGTATCCTTTTTTTCGCCTTTGATTAGCAGTAAATATGAAATGGCTGCTACATGGAATGAAAATAAATGGTCGATAAAACATGACTTTAAAGCCAAAAACCATCCTTATCGATAGATAGGCGATTATTTTTGCTATACTGAATACGATGTCACATAATTATACATTTTAATTTTGCAATTAGCAACACTTATCACTCAATTCACGTCAGTAAGTGACCTAGGTCACTTCACTTCTATATCAAAATGTCAGTGCTCCGATCTTTCCTGCGATTTCTGAATAAAAAGCCAATTTTAAACATTAATTATAGATGTTCATGTCGCACAATTACCACATATAAACAACGAAAAAAAGAAAAAGAGAATAGTTATATTTTTAAGGGTATATTATTGACTGCCGCCGGTGTTATAGGTTACGTGTGTGTGAAGGAGAAAATTTCGGCTGCCACTATTGTGAATGATAGTTTAAAAGGTAGGAGAGAGAAGTACAATTTTATAGCCGACGTTGTAGCGGTTTCGGCTCCTTCTGTCGTGTATATAGAGATCAAAGATGGTAGAAGACTTGATTTATATACTGGTAATCCGATTACACTTTCAAACGGCTCAGGGTTTGTGGTGAAGGAAGATGGGTTGATACTGACAAATGCTCATGTTGTTGTCAATAAGCCCAACGCGATAGTGGAAGTCAAGTTAATTGTAAGTGAATTATATAATTACTTATTTTCTGTATAGAGTTGTTTAAACCTAGTCTAAGGACCCCAATTAGTCTAGATTCAAATATATCTAAATCCTGGAACAGATTATTATTATAATCACTGTTATTGGCCAGGTTGGCATGGTTAGAAAATATTTGCTTTTCACACAACCAGGAGAGAAATTTGGGTTTTTTTTAATATTTCAATGAATCATGTAATATTTCAGGATGGCTCCACACATAAAGGTATTGTTGAAGACTTTGACTTAAAGTCAGATTTAGCGACACTTCGCATTCCAGTGAAGAACTTACCCACTATGAAGCTTGGATCTTCTTCAGACATCAGGTCAGGAGAATGGGTAAGTCGGCCTTAAATTTAAAAGATAAAATTTTCTTATTACACTAATGTGATGTACTATTTTAAAATCCATTTAAATTACTTCGATTTTGGCTGAATGTACAGGTACTGATTTATTTATGTACGAATTTATTTTGTATATTAGCCCCACATCACACATGATTTAGATGATTAGATCTTTTATAAAGGAGAAGGAGGTGTATTTGTTTGGAAATACCATTGGGGACTGATCATTGTACACAGGGGTGGCACAAGGTAGAATGTTAGATAACTACCATAAAATAGATATATAAATATATGAGTAAATTATTACCAAGTGTGATGCTAGCCCCACTAAATGGCTTGCAATCTGTCTGTCTGAATAATTGCAAACCTTAAGCTGCAATGGGCTGGCCACATTGTAGATTGGCAGCCAGTACAGCCAGCAGTGGATAGATATCGGCTGAAGTGATGACAATGACCAAGTGTCATGCTATATCAAGTTATGTGTGCTATCTGTTAATTATCTTTTAAATTATCTCTGTGTAGTCTGTCAAGTTTGTTTTCAATTTCTTAAAATTATGTTTTAATCAAACGTAGTTCTTATATTTCAGGTAGTAGCAATGGGTAGTCCATTAGCATTAAGTAATACAGTCACAGCTGGGGTAGTGAGCTCTACCCAGAGAGCTAGTGAAGAGCTTGGCTTGAGAGGTATGTTTACTTCTTAAAATATAGTTAATTTTAATATATGAACTGAACTTTAGGGAAACTCACCAACAATATTTTGTGAAAAATCTAACAGTTCATTTGTAGAACTTTTAGTTGTGCATCGGTTAAAGCAAATGCTGTAATGCACAAAAATGCTAGTAAAAGTGCAAAGACACAGGCCTCCTCTCTGAGAGAGGGAGGGCTGTAATCCACCACACCACACCTAATACTTTGAAGTAATTTCTAGATTCTGATTATTGATAGAAAATTAAAAGCACCTACATTAAAACAATACTATTTCAGGCAAAGAC
Organism: Papilio elwesi; assembly: GCA_029849275.1. Taxonomy (NCBI): domain Eukaryota; kingdom Metazoa; phylum Arthropoda; class Insecta; order Lepidoptera; family Papilionidae; genus Papilio; species Papilio elwesi. The sequence goes on along the minus strand of CM056710.1, from coordinate 6,764,369 downwards.
ATGGTATACATACAGACAGACGCACCTATAACCTTCGGCAATAGCGGGGGACCATTGGTCAACTTAGACGGAGAGGCCATTGGGGTAAACAGTATGAAAGTAATGTCTGGAATATCATTTGCTATTCCTATCGATTACGTTAAGGAGTTTCTAGCTAAGAGTACGTATTTATTGTTAATTATTTACGATTTTTAGAAATTATTTTTGTGTTTTCAATTATTTCCTGTGAGAAGCCAATGCTGGTGTCCACTGGATGAGGGCAGATCTTTGTGGTATAATGGATTATAAGCAAATTTTATAAAGTAGATCTGAGCTTATTGTTACATATAGCATTTAGTGTTGGACCACAATCTCACCTGGTGGCGGTGTGGCTGGAAGATGTTACCTAAGCACACAACATATGTTATAAAGATTTATTGATAACTACTAACTACTGTAAACAAGCCGGCAGGTTTCGTGTGTTAAAGCCTTAATATCTCGAAAGAATAATAATTAATACAATAAGTTACTTAATGGTAACACAAATTATATGGCTGGGATTGCGTACCTCAGACATGCGTACGGGATCACGGGTTCCAACGGACTCTTCAAATAATTGCAGGCAGGAGCAAGTCACCGCCGGTGTCGAAGCGCTACCTCGGCATCACGATGCTGTCGCTAACGAACAACATACTCATAGAGCTCCGGATGAGGAATCCAGAGGTACGTGTTGGTTCTGACTCAGATAAAGGGATTTAAAAAAAGAAGACTTAAGTGCCAAACTCAGCTGAATGTGCCGAATAGAGCATTGAAATACCACGGCCTCACAGAAGATTGGCAGTGAAGCAAGTATTCTTTGTTTCGTTTGATAAGTGAGGTACGAGTAGAGTTATCCCCTTCCACCGTTTCACAAAACTGCAACTCTAAGCTTATTGCAGATGCCTATGGTACCGATAGTGCCTTCATGGTTTTTTATTTTATTTTATATAGAAAAAGGTGGCAAAAAAGCAAGCGGTTCTTTCGATATGAAGTGACTGCCACCAGTAGACATATGTAACAAGCTAATGAGTTGCTGATTCGTTGCCTACCTTTAATGGACTGAAGAGGGGATAAACAGAAAAAGGTATATTGTAACCTTCGCCTATGCCTCCTCTCGCTCTACAAATCCCCATCCTGTCCCATCCTTTCCTTCTAACAGTGGTAGAGCCCGCAACAACAACATCTGTTGCCGAATTGGCCGGCTCGACCAGTGACATACCACGACCTCACAGGAAACAGGCGTGAAGTAGAAGTACTCTGCGTTTCGTCCGATGAGTGAGGTGCCGGAGGCCTAATTTCAGTCCTCTTCCCCTTCCCACCCTTTCCTCATAAGGATAGGACGGGAAAGTGCAAAGGATTGGACGAGGAGGTGGTTAGCAGGGAAAGGGAAATGTCCTTTTTCCTGTCTGTGCCCTCCTTTGTCCATTAAAGGTAGGCAACGCATCTGCAACATATCTGCCTGTTGCGGATGTCTATGGGCAGCGCTCACTTAACATCAGGTCATCCGTTTGCTCGTTTGCCACTTTATCATATAAAAAAAAAATTAGAAAAGGAAAGGTAGGGTAGGGTAGAATTAAGGCCTTTGGCACCACTCATCCCACGAAACGGATAATAGTATCACTTCACGCCTACCTGTTCCACACCAAGATAGAATTTTTGTAAACATCCCTTACAATTTTTGTTAAAATATGTAAATGCCAAAATATTTTTTAAAAACAAAATATTGTCACATTACCTACCCTTATTATACAATTTCACTTCATTTTGTCTTACGATTTGCACAAAATTACAATATTTTACCTCAGATGAAAGTGTAATGGCCGCCATGTGAAGACGTTTGTTTGTTTACAAAAATTCTATCTGGATGTGGAACAAACTTTACATATACTTCTCGGTTACCTGCGATGAGTGAAGTACAGTCAAGGAATTTAATGCCCGGCCTATTTCGTGGAAATGTCGGACGTTGGATACATCTAGTTAAATTCCAGCTTAACTAAATTGATATGTCCAAAAAGTGTAAATTATTGTATAATTTCAAATTTATTAAACAGCCGCATGCGTCGTCATAGCAACATACATACAGGCTCTGTAGTGAGATAGACCATATGGTGCCAGTTTCTTGCACAGACTGTACGGACCCTGTTCACCCATGACTATTTCCCTTGGTTTCCAACAATCCATTGTAAATGTTCTGTTAGTTCTGGTATCCTTATACAAGAAAAGAATGTGTTATTGAGATCTGTTTTCAGATGCCGTCAGATATCAAACATGGGATCCTGGTTTGGAAGGTCATTATAGGTTCCCCAGCATACAAGTGAGTATACCATTCGATTCATGATTTTTTATCACGTCATATCACTTTACTTAGGGTACCCAGGCAATGAAGCCATGGGTTTTATACCATTCCCATCCTAATATATTTCTTAAGTACAGCTACACTTTGTAATAATAATTAAAGTTGTTACTTAATAGAAGATTAAAATAAAACTTAATTGTAGAATTTAATAAGCCAAAGTTTCATTTCCACAGTTATACGAGACGAGGAGGAGGGGGGGGGGGGGGGGGGCAAACAGAAAAATTGATATTTCCTATCTATCCACTCTCCAGTCAAATCCTCCCTCCTTCCCATCCCATTCTTATTGGAAATAGATGGGAAGGGGAAGAGGAGTACAATTCAGATACTTCTACTTCACGTCTGGTTACTGTGAGGTCGTGGTATTTCACTGGTCGAGCCGGCCCATTCGTGTAACAGATTTTACTGGTGACATTAATTTATTTCAATTTATTTCACTTAATTTGTTGATAATGAGTGAATTCTATGAGTACAATTTTATTCACAGCGGTGGTTTGCAGCCGGGGGATATTATAACAAATATCAACGGGAAGCCAGTTTACAGGTGACATTATTTAACAATATTTAATTTATTTTAGACTTAGCAAAGACTTGCATTACGATAATCGGCCTTTTGTAAGAAAGACGTGGAACAAGGCACACCAGACACTCTTCGGTTGGACCATTGTTACAGCCTAAGCCAAGGTTTCCCCTCTGAGGTCAAGTATCACATAGTCTAAAAATCTAAAAGACTTTTGACTTTGAAAGGAAATTTGTAAGACAATTCCACTTTGTTCATGTGATTTAAATTTCACATGGTCAAAGTGGAATAAGCGGTGTACTAATGTTAATCTAAAACATTTCGAAGCACCCTCATCCCTACTGCTATTATAAATGTGATTGTAAGTTTGTTTGTTACGCTTTCACGCGAAAACTACTCAACCGATCATCATGAAGCTTTGTACACATATTCTTGGAGGTACTAGAAGTAACATAGGATACTTTTTATGGAAAAAAATTAGTATATAAAAAACGAAGTATGTATGTTCCCTATAGACTCCGAAACGGCTGCACCGATTTCGATGAAATTTACAGGGATTGTCCAGATTGGCGCATTCCTGTGTTTGGTAGCGATCGGATCAACATAGTTAGTGTTATAGTTGATGAAGACATTTCTTTGACATACTAGTGATCCGCCCGGCTTCGCCTGGGTATCTGTTTCGGAATCCATAGGAAACATCCTTTTATATGCGTAGACCGAAAGACCAAAAAATGTATCCCTCGGGAACTGTACAATTTTCCAGGATAAAAGGTAGCTTATATGCTATTCCAGACTGTAATCTATCTCTGTGCCAAATTTTATCCAGATTCGTGTAGCCGTTTTTGCGTGAAAGAGTAACAAACATACATACTTATAAACTTTCACATTTATAATATTAGTAGGATTTAAATATTTATTGTCTTGTTTTTGCAGCGCCACAGACATCTATTCTCTTCTAGAAAATACTTCCGGTCGGCTGGAGATGGAGGCAGTGCGGGGACATAAGAAGATGTCACTCATAATCTCTCCAGAACTACACTAAGTGTTACTATATACAATTGTGATATCACCGTCGGGTTGGAGAAACTTTCACTTTATAACCTCTCTGGCCATATCGTGCCGCATGTCACGACGCAACAAACCTACTTTTGTCCTTTTATATCTGATGTCCAAGTTAATAAACAACGCAACAAAATATCAGTTCACGATTTGCCGCCAGTTTATCATCTGGCTAGCTAGATGATAAATTGACAACGTTCACAAACTGACGGAGACAGCAATAAGGAAAAAAGTATGTCAAACCAATATCTGCTGAGTGCAAACAGTACATTGTCTCATTTTCTTGCAAAACTACTGTAGTTAGCATTACCTCTACAGCAAATCGACGCATCTTACGTATTTTTCTGCATCAGTAGAGTAAATGAATTTGTAATATCAATTCGTTTCGAAGATATACGGACAAGACTAGTGATTTGGTGCTAGTCATAGTAACGTCTGTATGCGCGCGAACCTGTTAAATTGGTGCAAGCGCTAATTAAAAATTAGTTCCTGTTTATGTTGAGCAATTATAATGTTAAATAATAGTCATAACGTTCACTACAAGAGTTAATACATTTGGTGGGACAACACTTACAACCCTACACTTACTTATTCTCTAACTTAAATCAGTGCACAAGTAATCACATGTACCATTTTACGTGTTTTAATACTCAAGGAAAAACTGGCTACATACAACAGGCGCTATTTTCAGTAATTTATCTAGATTACTTAATTATTATGCTTCAAAATTTCAAAGATTGCTCTCTACATGAGAGTTGCGTTTTCGCGCTGGTGTATGTTGCATATATTTGTACACCCTTTTGCATATAATTCCAACTCATTTTGTAAATTTTGTAAACAAAGGGCACATCTTACGCTTTACGCTGAGATTCCAAGATATATTCGGGAACAAACTTCATCTCGCGATTTCCACAAAGTTACAACGTTTCAGAAAGTATAAAATATGTAATGGCCGCCATGTATGGTAAGTGACGTTTGTTTGTTTACAAAATTCACACATTGATTTAAAACAAACTATATGCACATTTTTTTACCTAAACATATAATTAGGTAAAAAAATGGACCGAAATAATATTTCCCAAGCTTCCGGTCTACAGGATCAATCAGTTAATAATTAAAGCATAAATATAATGAATTTGAAAGAACATTTCCAGTACAAAGTGCTGTTAGGTATATTTTTGTAGATAAATAAAAGAAACTGTGTGTTTCATTTGAGCACACAGGGTCACATGAGGTCCCTGTATACTTCTCGATGTGGACCCACGCTGAACGAACCGTTTGTGCTTTGCTAGAAAGACATTTTTGTATTATATTAAGCGTTCATGTTGAGTGTTAAGTTTGCTATTAAAAGTATAACTATATTACTCATAGTGTTTCATTTTATTTGAGATATTAATTTCTAGGGGTTTATATACAATTATAAAGGGGAACCTACAATACTAACATAAGGAACAATGGGGTTAACATGTCATTAAGAGAAAAGTTCCTAAATAAACAAGGGAGCGACGACTGAAATAATGTATGGCAGATCGATTTGGAAGTCGTGTGTAACGAAGTAAGCAGGGTGGCGAGATTATGTATTTTATTTTATTATTATTTTAACAGCGGTAGAGTCCGTAACTACATCTGTTGCACGAATTGGCCGTTTCGACCGGTGAAATACCACGACCTCACAGAAGACAGGCGTGATGTTAAAGTACTCTGCGTCTCGTCTTATGAGTGAGGTGCCGAAGGCTTAATTTCAGTCCTCTTCCCCTTCCAACCCTTTCCTCATAAGGATAGGATGGGAAGGGGATAAGGATTGGGCAGGGAGGGGATTAACGGGGGAATAGAAATATAGTTTTTCTATCTATGCGCCTCTCTGTCCATTAACATCAGGCGATCCGCTTGCTCGTTTGCCACCTTATACCATAAAAATATTTTAAAAGTTGAAGACAGAAAGAGTAAACAAGCAAGTTACATGTGACCAACAACACGAGTAGTGTTGCCAGCTGTGTTCCTACACGCTTCTGGGATAAATAGGACAATGAAGATATATAAATTTGAATTTGATGACAGTTTAACATTTGACATGGTTGTTGTTTTTTTTTGTTATGAAAAGTAGCTAGATTGAAATCCCGATGTTAAGTGGTGACGCGGTCTACAAGATGGTAGACACTATTTTAGCAACAGCCTATTCACTCTTACCTTGAAGGTACCAACGTCAAAATCGGAAGAAAAGGCAGACAGAACATCAATATAACCGAAGAACAAAAATTTATTATTATTCCAATTCAATAAACACTTGAAAACACTGAGTACACATGGAGTGAATATGAGGTCGTTTTTGGGAGGAGGTGTTTGACCTTGGGAAGGCTTGGACCTCCTGTGGAAAAGGTTTTAGAAAATCGTCCTATTTTGACCAGTGTGAGACTATACTGTAGACAGCGAGATTTGATTTGAATTGAGCCTAAAAATTTATATAGTTTAAATTAGGACAAGATAGTGTTATACTAGCTTAAAAATACAGAGATTTAAATTGAAATAATTTTAAATTTATAAAAACGTTTATAATAAAAATAAACAAAAAGCTGTTTCCGGCCGGGATCGAACCGGGGACCTTGTGCGTGTGAAGCACACGTGATAACCGCTACACTACGGAAACTTGAAGTTATCTCAAAATAAACACAATCGTACTAATTTATTTCATACTTATATTGGTACTATTGGCAAATGCTTGCCAAATAATGGACAATATATTCAGAATGTGGTAGAAAAAAACAGTATCTGAGACGAACCATTTCGTTTATTTTCCTGACTTTCTTTGACAAGCAACAAGACAGTTCCATAGACAAAAGGTTAGGTTATTTACTTTTTACGTAGCGAGTCCTGAAAAAGATTTCCAGCCAAGGTAAAACTTGCGTAGGTAATACTATTTCTGATATCTACAATTGCATTTCCTAAATATATAATACATCTTCATCTTTTACAAATTATTTCTATCATTTTAAGAGGTGAATACCATACAAGCCATTGCCCGCGGCTTCGCACTAATTCCTTTCTTATTTACCTAACTGATTTTTTACAGGTGACTAAATCAAAAAGTTGTTATTGACAAAATATTATTGCCGGCACATTACTTGACAAGAATAGTTAAATAATAACACTTATTTTTTAGAATTTTGTATTAAAGTGTGTATTACCGAACTTGCCCCACTACCACCACTAATACCTACGTTACCATGGTAACCAAATACCAAGTTTCGCAACACAGTTCTTCCGCTATTAAAACTTGACTGTCTATCTATGGACGTGCCTATTCAACAACTTTGTTATAAATTGTTATGTAATAATTTAATTCAACAGTAGTAGAACCCACAACATCTGTCGCACGAATGGACCGGCTCGACCGGTGAAATACCACAACCTCAGAAGACAGGCGTGAAGTAGAAGTATGTTTCTGCGTTTTGCCCAATAAGTGAGGTACCGGTGTCCCAATTCCAGTCCTCTAACTTTCCCATCCATTCCTAATAGGAATAGAATAGGAAGGGAAGGGTGTGAATAGGAAATGGAAACATCCCTTTTTCCTGTCTATCCCCTCTGTCCATTAAAGGTAGGCATTTGCTTGTTGCGAATGTCTATGGGTAGCGATCACTTAACATCAGATCACCTGCATGCTCGTTCTCCATCTACTCCCATAAATATACCTAAATAAAAATAAATAAAATAAATATACCTATCAACATTTATAGTGATTGTATCAATATTAGTGTTATGTATTGGAAATGAATGATAAAATAAAAGACTTGATATGCTTCACCATCTTGCTTTTATGCCACCTCGTGTGTCTGCCTCAGTGTTGCCATCTGTCATGGGGATGCCATATGTAACAATTAGGCATCTTAATCTTGACAATTGTTAAGTCATTATAATTTTTATAGATAGAGATATTACATATATTTCAAAATGAGAATAAAATACACATAAACAATCCCTAAATCATAAGATATTGAGCCATATCATGTATCAACAAACCAATAGAAATGAAGCTGAAGGCGAGGCGGCTTGCGGCCGCGGTGCTACGTGACGGGAATGATGCGAGGCGGAGACATATTCAATCTAGTACTATTGACTGTCTCCTACACAACGTAATAATACTGTAAGTGGGATAGAATACAAACACATGTAAACACATGTAATTGCAATATTTAATTTCAGATATTCAGAGATGATGTTTTCTTAAATAAATAAATATAAATATACGCTCACGCCCTTAACCCAGAGCGGTAGGTGGAGATTATGGATTTCCATTTGACGCGATCCTAGCACACCTCTCGCTTCTTCTACATCCATCCATCTACGCATATACTCGTCGGTTACGGGTACTCCTTATATCGCTCTTCTTTAGTATGTCACTAATCTGATCGATATAAGTTCTCCTTGGACCCTGCCACTCACTTTTGAAACATAAATTTGTCTTGTCACTCACTCTTCACTTATCTTTTCAACGAACCGAACCACAGAAATATACCGTCTCGATTCTAGGCACAATATCTACTTTTAAGCCACACTTTTCCCTTATAAAGCTCTTTTTAATCCTATCATTTACGCCTAACATACTTCTTAAGGATAGCAACTCTACTAGCATGCTTTTCCTGCCGAACTCAGCTCCCACTTTCATACATTAAAATGGGGACTAGTACAGCATTGTGTATTGCCAGACGAGCCATAACACATTCTGACTCCTCTTGCTGCTTTCATTTGTCGTTCAAAACCTTTAACATGCCTACCATCTCTACTAAACAAACACCCCAAATACATGAACTCTTCCACCTGTTCCACTTCTTTACCGTTAGCATTTATTTAAATTACTGTCTTACTCTGTTCTCTTTCGAACACCGTTATTTTCGTCTACGTTAGAATTATAACTGCGTAATAGAAAATTTATAAACTTTATAGAATCCTTGTGAGGCTTATTCAGTCACTATTCATCTAAAATATATTCACCCGACTGACTCAGATTCTTGTACATTCTATGTGTCAAAATATGGTACAACTGATAAACCGTTTGGATGTATTCATTTGCATATTAATATTTCATTCTGTTAAAGCCGTGCGACGGGATTTAAAAGAAATTTACATTTTATTTATCAATTTATCTTTTAATAACAAACCTGTCGATACTTTTTAGGTTTACTAAAAAAAAGAAAAAAATATAATAATAAAAACACTAGAGATCACTTAGAATTTGAATCAATTTAATAGTGTTAAATAACTAACTTTCAAATTTAGGCGGAATTAAGCCGAGACAATGAGTGATAAAATCAGACTTATTTAAAATTAAATCACTCTTACAATAGGCGTGGTTCATTGTCAATTAATCCTATTCCAATCAGATCCAGAAGACTCGCTTTAATTTCCAATGTACTTTTTCCCGTGAATAAATTCATTTAAATCACATTCCAAGATGGCGCCTGATTCCAGTAATGAACGTCAAACGCAATAATTGCCGGTCTATTATTTGTCCCGTACTTTTTTCCTATCTGTAGACAGAATATTTTTTCTATAAAAACCTGATATACTTATTAACTAATACAATATTATCAAAGTCTGTCTGTCTGAACATGAACGGATCTTACACCGTTTTCACCAATAGATGAAGTGATTCTGACAAATGATTACATTATAATTCATGGTTTCATGTAAATTGGCTGAAATATGATTGTTAAACAATATGCAAGTCTGGTGTGACATAACTACAGAATAAAAATGTTGGCTTATATACAGAAATACATGCGTGTATACAGAATACTAGAGAAAAACCCTTAGACGTATCTTTGGCGCTATATGGGAGGACAACCAATGGCGCAGTCGTTACAACCAGGAGCTTCATGACCTCTACCAAGAGCTTCACGTGCCTGGACCCACTCAGATGGACTGACCACGTGCAGCGGATGACGGAGGAAGCCAGGGGATGCGCAGATTTCTAATGGCGATATTATTCATAGATAATATAAAGTAAAGGTACGATGTATGACAGCGACTGTCATGTTTTTGTACACGCATAGTATTTCAACACAATACAATTTGAGATAATTAAGTATATACTTAGGTTTAGTGTTGTAAGTTTGTAGTACTCGGCTAACCTTTATTCTTTTGTATTCCCTTGATTATTGCCAATCCGCGCACGGTGCCTGCATTATGCAACCAATTTCTATGTACTTATTCAAGAGATTTAGGTCGTTGGCTAAATTTGATGCTATATTTGATTCAATTTATACATTAAAATGTAACTATTTAATGGTTTTTAATAAAGGATGTAATAACACATATCACGGTTTGATACTTCTCTAGCTATCCGTGTTGTGTTAAAAAAAATCTTGGGCCTCTGCGAAGCAATATATGCGTTGAATTTTATCGCTATAACTTCAAAGTTATGTAAATGGTACCGTAGAACTTCCTATCTCAAACCAGAGTCGAATTGCTTCCTAACAACTCGTTTTGTGAAATCGAGGAAAAAATATGGTAATAATGATTAAAGTCTGCGGACGAGTCGGAAAAGAAACTTCCTTTCGAATTCACTAAGCCGTCGTTCAGAGGATTAAATGCAACATTTTATGTTGGAATTTTGAAAACATTTTACATCTGCTCGCTCGCTATGGGAAGACTTTTTTACCATGGGGAAAAACAATTGAATTCTAACTTTCATACATTATGTTTATTTTTAAATACACCTATTTGAAAGGTTATTCTGTTAAGTTAAAATAGATAAACTCATGACTTAAATCTTAAGATATAAAACTCCCGTGTCAAGATTCACATCTGGGATTAATTGCGATCGCACTAGACCGAGACCAATCTTAATGACTCCATTTCCCTCTTTGTATACTGTGTTTAATTTTGTCCGACCTAAGAGATAGGATAGGTTTTATTTTAATGAGTAAAATATTGCGAATGACATTTTATAATTACCATAAATTCCATAAGTTTCAAACAGGTGGCGGGATACCCTTACATAGTATAAAACAATGTAACTTCCGCTGTTAGTTCCCCTAGATCTTTCAAACGTAACCGATTTTAATGCGGTTTACATCAATAGACAGCGTTATTCAAGAGGAAGGTTTATATGTACACATGCATATTATAGGAGTTGCGAGCACACCAGCGCCGCGCACCTTGCTATGGCTCAGCTTACTCCAGCTGTATGTGCTTTCAATAAAGCCATCGAGCAATTACTACAAGATGGATCTAAGTTTGCCGGGTCAGCTAGGAGGTAAAAATTATAACTGATTTCTGTTTTATATATTTAGTATATGTATATGTTGATATTGTTACCTCGAAAACGATAATCCATTTTACCTCGTTACCTCTATGCCTATGTTAAATGTACTTACAGATTACTGTGATTAGACCAGTTTAAGACAACGTTAAAACAAGATTTCAACACGTTATATACAGTATTCGCACAGTGTGTAATAGATAAACACCCTAATGACATCGTTAACAACCAACTCGAGCGGGGTCGAGCATGAGTGATGATTGCGATTTGTTACCAAGGGCCCCTTGGCCCTGCCGACGCGCCAACGCTGTTGACGTACGGTATCCGTCATTTGTGCCACAAAGACTGACTATAATCTGAATGCTTATTAAATTATTGCCTTTTATATTCTCTGTCCGAAGAAGATAGAAGGATTACTATAATGCTATATTTTACTTGGATCATTAACAATCTATCAAATTAGTGGCTTATTAGAGAAGGGCGATATAAGGAGCACCCGTAACCGACGATCATGTATGCGTAGTTGTATGAATGTAGAAGAAGCAAGAGAGTTGTGCCAGGATCGCGCCAAATGGAAATCTACGGTCTCTGCCTACCCCTCTGGGTTACGGTGAGCGCATATTTATTTAGAGACATAGAAATAATAGATAAATATGCGCTCACACCCATAACTAAGGGGTAGGCAGAGATAGATTTGGTTCGAAGCACACCATACATCTACGCATGGTCGTCTGTTACGGAGCCTTATGTCCCCTTTTTAGTAATCTGATCGATATAAGTCCTCCTACGTTGCTCTTTTGGCTTGTGATTTAAAAATATATTTAACTTGTGCCCAACAAAATTCGATATTGCAAACGAAATCATTTTATAATGATATCTGTTTGATCACGAACACGTGTGTTAATCAAAATACAAATTAAATTAGCGGCCTCGCTTAATAACGCTATTTGTTAGACAAACATATTGATTTACAGCTCATTTGCGAAAATATACTGCAATATGGATCTGTGACAAACAGACATACCTCAAAACATCATAAGATCATTTAATGAAGTGAGGAATGATATTATATACACATTAATATATCTATACTATACCTAAGAGGTGGGCAAACGAGCAAGCGGTTACTGCATAATGCTTTGGGTGCTATCTCTTCTTTTCTTTAGTTTGTCTAAAGTTTAACTTGAAGGTATGTGTATCGGCTGCCTCAAATAAAGAACGAGTGATTAATAAATAATATACGCATCGATATACCTCAAGATACCCCGATCCATACAAATTCAACGTTCAAAAATAAAGCTCGATTTTCTTCTTGCCCTATCTGCGGGATTTAACAATGTCACCAACGCGGCTTAAGTGGCTTCGTTATTGACACGCCTATTAGGTATCTGGAGGTATATACGTAAATAAAAGTTTAAATAATAATTTTAAATTACGCGGTAATTTATTTTGGTGTAAGTGTGAACTTATCCTTTTGTTTAGTGCGAGCATGTGACGTGGATAGGATTTACGGCGAACTTCACCCTTCCGCTGTGCAAGCATAGCTTCACAGATTTACGACCCTTAGACACGAACATGTAAATTATTGTGATCTATTTTGTTGTAAAAACATGATTTAATCGCGTAAAGTATCAAGAAGTTTCGCACTGTACCCATGATACTACTCACCAGATGTCAGTGGCTGAATAACTCGTCTACATACAAATATTTAAAATCAAGATTCCGTCCCTTTGCCACAAGGACAGGTCGTTCCATTTGTTGTCACTTACGATGACGTTGTAATAAGAATGAATTTTATTCGATTCCCATATCTGATATATCACAAAGAAAAGGATTCAAAAATGTCATGTGATAAATTTATTCATTCTTTCGATGTACAGTCGGGGTAAAAAAAGGTTCGTCACCTTCAAATCGACTTTTGCTTGTACCAGGGACATTGACATTAAATTGATCATATTTGAACCTTGTTGTTACATAAAGTAAGTCTAATTTTATTTGATATATTCTCTGCTTAGTGATTTAGTTTCATAAAGTACAGGAGCAAAAATAAATTCCTTTAACAATTCATTGATGACTTGAATGGACTGACGTAGGTTTTGGTACTTTAGGTTACGGGCGTGAGCGCATAATTTATTTCTGCTTTAGTATATCTTGGCGAATTTTATAAAGATAAATATATATGGATATATATAATAGGTGTTTTATTTTGTCAAATTATAAAGACATGAGCAACTGAACGAGTCGAACAGAAAACCTCATTAAGACGTAGTAACGACACCCGAAACCTACGTTTGACGGTTCAAAAGAAACTTAATATGAAGCTAATTCAAATGATTGTTAAGCACATACTTAACGTAAGATCACGAGGTACTTGCGTGTACTAACGAGACGAATTCATTTTCATCATCTTATTTGTAGAATGATACGCGTTGACAACCATTAAATGAAACCCGACTCGACCGAAGTACCACGACCTCAAGAATACAGCTCTGCAACTCATCCGATTGTTGTGCATGTGGTAGAACATGAGACCACGTTAAGCGATTTATTTGCATTCAATAATGGCTTATAAAGATCACTAAAATGTTTACAAATATATGACAAGTGGTGATTCAGTACGTATATATACTTGTACGTATTGATTGTATAGAT